>NQII01004410.1:16673-147401 GCA_002778355.1 Clitarchus hookeri
GGAGGGGGGGGGGGGAGATGTGGGGAATGTATCAGACATTGCCTTAGTTTGTGGATTTTATCACTGCTTTCTCTCTCGTTTTCTCCTCCATCTCCCTTCTGCTGCATTTCCACCCCAATCTCGCCTCATCCATTCTTTGGGATGGCTGGAGCGAGACAGTTCTGTCCCTCGCGTAGGGCAACTGACTGTGTTTAATACCAGTCTCCTCTCGCTCACTCTCTCTCATCTATACGTGGCTCAGCCTCAGGCAGGAACCACATGCAGATTTTAATTTTGTTTTTCTTAACTTAGTAACTAGAATTTAAATTTTTGGCCACAAATTATTTTAAAATGCTGTGCCTAAACAATTTACTAATTATAATTTTCTGTGCCTGTCCTATTACTTTGTTGGAGTACCCATTAACGTAAATATGTGTTATTATTGGCTTTCCCATAAAGATATTAAAAAATTCTGATTATTTTTTACTATTTACTTCTTGGGCAAGTATCAGTTTTGACTACTGTTAAATAACCCAAGTAAAATTAGCATATTCTCTTATCTAGAAGGAAATTAAATTATGTAATTATTTAAATCAAATTGTTTTATCATATATTGCCAGTGAGATGAAATCCTAAAAAGAGTTGAGTAAAAAGTACTTCAGCACGTGCAGAAATAAAAAAAAAATCTTACAATTTAAATTATAAAACCAGTGACCTTTCTAAACATTTTGTAGCTTATTTGAACAAGTAAGTTTAGTACGCTATTTCAAACAAACAAATTATAGCTGTACATATAATCATGCAACTAACATATTAGATTTAAAAGCTGCAATGAAATTAAATTTTATCTTTCTTGAATTTGCATAACTAACTACTTAATTTAAATGTTGTGTAGTTATTGTGATAATTATTTATTATTTCGTGATGTTCTGTTTTTTTTTATGATTTACTGTAACCGTTTTTCATTTTGTCTGGATTAAAATTTAAAATTAATTGAGTCATTGGACAGCTCTATAAGCTACTAAGTCAATAAATAAGTCAAAATTATTTTTATTACGAATGTTATATAACATATTACATCACATAGATGTACTCACAAAACTCTTGGGCATTTGCGGTACACAGTTATAATTTTATTACATGTAATTTTTAGTTTGTTCTGCCAATTTATTTGGAAGGTAATGTGTACATTGTGACATTTTGTCATGCTCAACTGGTGCAATCAAGTCAAGGCAGTCACCTGCGTCACGACCCATATCGTTGGGAAAACTAGTCTGTTAGCTTGTCAAACTCAATCTGTATACGTGTGAGACTTTAATACGTAATGGTGTTGTATAAAACTGGAAAAATGAGAAACTGTTTGGTACTATTTATTAACAACTTCTCAGTTCCAAATCCAAGTACCACAGAACAAAGACGTGATGTGGAACATGAAGCTGTGTTGACAGGAGGGCCTTTTCTTCCTGCCATCCTGCTGACCTACAGCAGCAGAAGACAAATTTCACAGTTTGGGGGCAGCGGTGGCGTAGTGGCCAGGGCGCTCGCCTCCCACCACGGAAATTCAGGTTTGATCCCCGGCGGGTTCACTCCCGGATTTTCGCATGTGAGAATCGTGCTGGGCGATGCCGCTTGCCGGCGGGTTTTCTCGGGGTACTCCAGTTTCCCCCGCCCTTGCATTCCAGCGCCGCTCCATTCTAGGGCTTCATTTCTGTCATGCTCGGGAATGACGGTCACCTACGGGTCCCAGCTGAAAAGACCGTCACTCGGAGGGTGTTGCCTTGCCCTGGGTGCACTCCCCACATGCCGTTATTATTATTCACAGTTGGAGGTTTTGCCAAAAAAAAAATGGTAGAGGAAGGTAACTAATGTTGACAGTGTCTTGGTCACTTTGACCCATAACTGATACCTCTCACCACCCCACCTCTTTTCAGATAGGCCAACCTCATCATGCCACTGCGTCAGGGTCTCGCGTGAAGAGGCCATGGCCAACTACAGCTTAACATGCTCTCAGGTCTCTAGCTGTGTAGACACCATCGAATATACCCTTTCTCTGTAAAAAAAAAAAAATTGCATCTAATTTTGTTTTGACCATTAACCATTACACTAGATCTTACATTAAAAAAACTTGGTGCTTACACAAACAGCACAAAAAAATTCTCTCCTTTATTGGGAAATTTTAACCACTAAAACACAAAATTAAATTTAATTACCACTGTTCAAAAAACTTGTTTTGTACAAATTAAAAATGTGAGTTTATCTTTCAAATTTTACGTTTGCATTATTTCAATATTTGTATGTGTGTAGAGGTGTAAATAAACTGTAAGAAACAACATTTTATGTTAATTTTGTGGTTGTAATAATTTTTAGAGTTCGTAATAGTAAATATGTGTTTGTAACTAGATTAATAATTATGTTTATAGTAAATGTCACCACAAAATTGCTGGCTTGAAAGATGTTCTGTATCTCCTCAGTCAAAATAAACATTGAACATGTTTTGTAGTAGATTTTTGTCGTATTGAATGTATAGTGATGCACCTGTGAACTTTTTTCAGGTTGACAAAGCAGCGCCTTCCACAATTTTGGCTACAGAAATGATATTCAGTGAAGTTTTGGAAAGAAAAAGCATGTGCGAGAATAATCTAAACGTGGAAGGAGGTGTGCATCTTTACTCTATTTTTACTTCTGTTTGCATTTAGGATGATCTTATGACATAGTGAGAAGTGGGTGAAAGTAGAATACTTTTATTCATTAACATGATTTTAAATGATTACACTTCATTCAGAATATTCTGCATGCTGAAGCAGTAATAAAGCATAGGTAGTGAAGGACTCACAGTTGGCTTGCTGGCCTTCTGGACTAAGAATGTTTGGTTGGCAATTCTCATCACTTTGGTGTAGTGATGTTCCAGGGTACTCCTTTTTTTTTACCTCCATCTTCATTCCATTATTGTACCATTAATCCATTCTGGTGGCTGGCTGGCTGGGAACAACAGGTATAAGTAACAGGAAAGTTATGTTTTGGTGTCTTTCTTGTATTGTTTTGGTTTGTAGGGCATGTCTCCTAATCCTGGTAGTAACCTTTTAAAAATTGAGTTTTTTTTTTTCCTTCATAGGGGTTATAATTCTCTGCCTCCTGCCATTGCATTCAGTATCAAAAGTTGATGTAAATTATATAATTTTTTGAAAGGCTTTGCTGTTTGTGAAGACGCATCTTGATCAGATTACTGTTATCACTATTGCTCAGGCATTTGTAATGTGTACTCGTAAAACAGTAAAATTTGATATAGGGGATTATTTTCGTAAATTGCTTGGTACTACTGGTGTTGTACTCGGACATGTGCAGCTCGTGCATAATGCGTAGGACTACTGTATACATTATTTACTGGCGTTTTTGTATATAAAAATGATTGTGAAAACACAAAATATTGCTATTTTACTATCAAAAATGCAAATTAGAGACATATTTTGGAAAATAAAAAAATTGTATGAAAATAAAATTTAAAAAAAAAGTTGTAAGCAGGCATTGCTAAAAAAATATTGAACAGTTTCTTAATAGAAGTTTTAAACTTCAGTTATGCTAATTGTTCGGCAGAGTGCATAGGCGCTTCTAATTGTCTCGACTCTATTCAACTAAGGCAGATACAAAATCCTCGGTTGCTGGTTATAGGATGTTCACAGTTAACTGAACACTTTTCAAAACCAACCTTTGGAAAACGTCACTGCTCCCGCCTGCATTATGTTCTAATAAGCACAATGACTGGCATGCGCCCAGTTAACCCATTTCACCCAATGTACACAGTTGTATGCATTACGCGTGTGTAAGTAATTTTTGGTCTCTACTGCACACTGCGAAGTTCAATGACCAATGTTTTTACCCTTGGGTGAATGATTTGCAAACCGTGTTACTACTCTACGTTACGACTGGTTCATGTCATTGATCATCTAGCACAGAGCCTACAGCTTTTTGGTTATGATAACGAAACAAATTCTTTGCCAACCTAAGTACGGCACGCATCAAAAAATTTGTAATATGCAACACCAGAAATTATAAATTAATGTGGGAATGAAAGGGTTAAGTGTAAGAATTAGCAAATTTGTAACATATTTACTTTTATAATAATTTTATAGTTTCACTCGACCAACGCACGAATAAAGAGTTAGTTTTACTAGTGGCGGAAGTATACACACTGTGCATACAAGTAGATCCTAGCCAGGGCTTTCTAAAGATTTCGGTTTGCCATGAACAGCATGTACAATGAGGCAGTTTAATAGATGAAGCTTGGTGGAACAATCAGTGGGCTGGGGGAAGGAGGTGGTTAAGGTGGAGGGGAGTGTTTATGATCACAATGCACAAATCAAATTAAGGAAAATTTATCGTACTAGGCCACCAGGTCGGGGCAACAAAGACATGGTGACTTGGTCACCGGGACTCAAACCCAGAATCCCTTGTACTTGAAGGTGGCATGCAACCAACTTCATTACGGAGCTAGGATTCGGAGCATCATTTTCAGTTGTAACCAGCCTGATGTTTTGGTAAATAGGGGTTTACTAAACTGAAATATTTGCTGGACCCTCATTTTAAAATAAGTGTCCGAGTCACTTCAATCATTTAAGTGTACAGGGCCTGCAGTAGCACTACTTGGGTGAAGAATTTGGTTTAAATCAGTTGATCTGTTCTCTATATGTGACAAAAGCTTTATTTTCTCTTTTGGCACTATCATAAAAATGGGACTTAAACAGAGTCTTTGTATGTGCATAACATGATGCTTTTAAGAGATGTTGTCAGCATGTTTGAATTTGGTTAAACATATCTAAATTATGTTTAAGACTTTAATTTTAAAAATAAATGTCTTAAGCCTTTTACATTATATAAGTTTACATGGCCTACTATAGCACTACTTGTGTGAGACATTTGGTAATAATTTGTTGATTGGTCCGGTATTGTGGTATAAAAGTTCAATTTACTAATCTTGCACTATTTTAGGCTGGCAAAAGAGGCTCATCATAGGCATATTTAATGCTTATAATGGATGCTGTCAGCATATAAAGTTTGGTTGATTTTTATTTTTTATTTTTTAATCACTATAACATACTAACAAATTATTTATAGTGCTGTCATTTAAAAAAAATTCCTGACACACCTAAAACACTTATCATTCACCGTAGCAATAATTACATGCAATATTTGCATGCAAAATTTGGTGGGAATCAGTTGATTGGTCTCAGAGTTATGGAATAAAAGCTCCATTTTCACAAACGGTTCTATCTTCATAAATACCAGATAGAAATGTTATGTATTAACACTTTCAATGTTTGTCACATACACTGCCAGCATATAACGTTTGGTTCAATTTGTGTGGGAGATAAGGTATACTAAGCAAAAATACTTTTATGGCTGTTATTTTGAAAATATGGAACTACCCCTTTAAAAGGACTATGTATAGTCGGTTCAGGACTGGAAGAGACTTTCTTGAAGCCCTGCTAAAGATCTACTTTCAAGCCCATTTCGTATCCTTCTGCCTAAAGGTAAACAAACATTACNGTACATGCACGTACCCATCATAACAGTAATGTATATATTATTAATGGATATTCCACAAGCGTAAAGTTTTTAATCTTGAGAATTTCACACAAAAGAATATGTGATGCAAGCGAAAAACATTTCATTATATAAACCCAAAATGTGAGTATTAAAAATTAGATGTTTCGTGTGCGTGCCTGTGTCTGTCTCTCTATCTATATATCTCTCTATCTATCTCTATATATATCTCTATCTATCTCTCTCTATATATATATCTATCTATCTATATCTATCTCTCTCTCTCTATCTCTCTATCTATCTATCTCTCTATCTCTATCTCTCTCTCTCTCTGTATATGTGTATAGGTTTGATTTTGGGTGGGNTGTGTCTGTCTCTCTATCTATATATCTCTCTATCTATCTCTATATATATCTCTATCTATCTCTCTCTATATATATCTCTATCTATCTATATCTATCTATCTCTCTCTCTATCTCTCTATCTATCTATCTCTCTATCTCTATCTCTCTCTCTCTCTCTCTGTATATGTGTATAGGTTTGATTTTGGGTGGGGGAGAAAAACTTTCACTTTGATTACATATTATAGACACAATACTTTGCAATGAAATGTGTCAACATTCAAGGAGTCCATCCAACAACATTAACATGGCAACGCCAATCTCTCATAAGCCCCCGGATGGCCGTACTGTAGAGAATTTGTGCGATTCTTGTTTAACCTAATATTTCATTTATCGGTTTTTTTATACTAATATCAGCTCTTTATTATTTGATTTTTCATAACGTATGACTTTAATTTGTGCTAACCTTCTCGTACAGATTCCTTTTGCTTTTGAAATCTGTATAAGAGATTACTCATAGTGCGTTCTAACGTGTTTAATATTTTTCAAATTTATTTCAGGTTTGCTTAAAATTTTATTTACTGTATTTTACGTTGTATGTTGCGGTAGTTTTTGTGTGCAGTCATGAGTTCTAGCAAGGTGAATAAAAGAGAAGTCACCAACGCCAACAGGACATCATTAACCTCACCGAATCGTTGTATTCACTAATTAGGCGAGGGGAAATGAAACCCTGCAACGTCGCGGAAAGAGTGGCAGAAATGTTGAAACTCTCCAAATCTACAGTGCTAAGGTATGTTAAAATATCTGTAGTATTAACCATTGCGTTTGCAAGTTGTGTGTGTTAAGATCAATTACGTTGGCCCACGAAATGTGTTTACAAGAACATAAAGAAAATTTGTTAATAACTTGATAACGTCGTCGAACGTTGTCTACGTGTATTTTTAACGTTTTATTTTGGTAATTATTAAGTTTATAGGGTTTCCTGTAAAAATAAAAATAATTCATTGAAAATCTTATATTTCCACTCTGCTAATGATGCAGAACACGAATATACGAGGGGCATTAACGTCCGACTAATTTCGTAATATGTGCCCACCTAACCTAACAGAACCTAACCCCACGATGAGTGAATCACTATTTTACATTTTTTAACTAACCTAGGATTGTAGGGTTATATAGTAACCAATACCTGCCACCTATTAAACTAACCTAAACTAACACACGGCAGAGCATATCACATTGTCACACATCATTTGTAAACAAACCCTTGTATGTTTTTGGTATCAGTAACTGTAGTTGACCCAGTAACTGAATTATGGTCCTTTTTAAATTATGCAAATTAGGTTGGCTATGTAGCACTGAAAGTGAAAAATATGACACTGATAATTTACAATAACTAAAAGACAATGGCTGTAGAACAGTGGTGTTGGGGAAATGCATTAATACACAATTGTTTTCTTAAAAGATTATGACTGCGATTTCATCGATTACGATGTCCTCTCATGTTTAGTGAAGTGATACAGATATGTTTAATAGTAGGGGAAGTTCCAGTTATATCGACTGTAATCTATTTAGTGACGTATAACAATGGCAATTAATGCCGCAATGTAACTTATAAATACAAAACAAGCTCCTTCTTCAGAATCTTAAAATGCACCATCTCTCCATAACCTATATAAAATTAATTGACTATAACAAACTCACTATAGAGGCAATTTTCCTTACCATTGTCAGTTGTCTTTATAATAAATTTCCACTGTATATATTGGGTTGTTTATGAAGAATCCCTCGCAGGGGTACACAAATTCCAACACAAAGTAGTTTTTATTTTTAATTACACATTGTAATACCACCTTTTGGTTAGGTGATTCATACACTCACATTTGAGTCTATATAACCCTACAATCCTAGGTTAGTGTAAAACCCAACAATCCTAGGTTAGTTTAAAAATGTAAAATAGTGATTCACCCATCGTGGGGATAGGTTCTGTTAGGTTAGGTGGGCACATGTTACGAAATTAGTCGGACGTTAATGCCCGTCGTATATTCGTGTTCTGCATCATTAGTGGAGTGGAAATAAACCATTTTCCGTGAAATTATTGTATTTTTTTTTTTTTTTACAGAAAAGCCCCCTAAACTTAATAATTACCCAAATAAAACGTTAAAAAGACACGTAGACAACGTTCGACGATGTTATCAAGTTATTAACAAATTTTCTTTATGTTCTTGTAAACACATTTCGTAGGCCAACATAATTGACCTTAGCACACACAACTTGCAAACGCAATGGTTAATACTACATATATTTTAACATACCTTAGAACTGTGGATCTGAAGCGTTTCAACATTTCTGCCGCTCTTTCCGCGACGTTGCAGGGTTTCATTTCCCCTCGCCTAATTAGGGAATACAACGATTCGGTGAGGTTAATGATGTCCTGTTGGCGTTGGTGACTTATCTTTTATTCACCTTGCTAGAACTCATGACTGCACACAAAAACTACCGCAACATATAACGTAAAATACAATAAATAAAATTTTAAGCAAACCTGAAATAAATTTAAAAAATATTAAACACGTGAGAACGCACTACGAGTAATCTCTTATACAGGTATCAGAAACGAAAGAAATCGGCACAACGAGAAATAATAAAGAGAGGATATTAGTAAAAAAAAAAAAACAAAAAAACCAGTAAATGAATTATTATAGGTTAAACAAGATAATCGCACCAATTCTCTGGCACGTGTGTCGACCACATCTCGCCAACAACACACAGAACGAAGGTTTGTAAACAAATGGCCGCTCTACTTTCACCTTGAGCGGCATCATGCGAGTATGCAAGAAACACTGAAATCTAAATACGTTAGCATCACGTCATTAATAATTGGCATAATAAGATACAAGTCTTTTTGAAACCCATATTAAGCGATAAATTAACAATTACGTTAAAACTTTGGAACTATTTCCTCTCTTTGTGCTGGCAACCTAACGGCATAACTGTATCCGCGCTTGCCGCTGTTTGTAATGTTATATGCATGTAGCTAACGGCTAGGGTGTTTTTTCAAAGGTTGATTTTCAAAAGTTTCTTCCAGTCGTGAACGGACTATAGTAAAACATTTTCTGTGAAATCATTTGCACGCATATGTTCTGGAAATCAAACTTTTTGCCAGAATAGGTGAAAAACAAATATTTATGTGTGTATCTTTTCACTTTTATTATTTTAAGTTTATTCATTGAGAAAAAAATTGTGAAAATGTTTTAATATCACTTTTTTAAAACTTTCCTATGCAGCTTCCTTAAGCGGTAAGAGAAAAGTTTGATTATATACACATAGTTTAACCTGTGGGCTTCCATCGCATGTAATATGCCCCACTGTCAATTTGCACAGTACAGCATCATGACGGAAACACCGCACGCCTTGCGCATAGGAGCGATGAGGCGCCATGAGTGCTTGTTGGTGTCGCC
This sequence comes from Clitarchus hookeri, assembly GCA_002778355.1. Lineage (NCBI taxonomy): Eukaryota > Metazoa > Arthropoda > Insecta > Phasmatodea > Phasmatidae > Clitarchus > Clitarchus hookeri. The sequence continues at coordinate 25,993 of NQII01004410.1, forward strand.
CGTATCACTCCCTCGCTTCTTGACCTTGAACACGCAGCTACATAGTCCTCTTAGGTCATAGAGATTTAGATGAGGTAATTATTAAGTTTAGGGGCTTTTCTGAAAAACACAAAAAAAAATTCAAAATTACGATGTATTTCCACTGTACTAATCACGTAGAACACGAATATACTAGGGGCATTAACGTCCGACTAATTTCGTAATATGTGTCCACCTAACCTAACAGAACCTAACCCCACAATGGGTGAATCACTATTTTACATTTTTAAACTAGCCTAGGATGTTTGGGTTTTACACTAAACTACAAATGTAGGATTGTAGGGATTTAAAGGAACCGTAAAACACACCAAAGTAAGGTAAATTGACTCACCAAGGTAGGGGGCTGGTATAATTCCTCTGACGTTAATAGATGTAAACAAACATATTTTGCAAGTTTTTTAAATATGTTCTACTTATTTTAACATTATGCCCTCTTGAATATGAACAAGGTAAGCTGTGCAGAACCCATTAATGCAACTTTTGTTGGTCTAGGACGTTTCGTTCATAAACGTAAACAAACTGGCTATACTGCTCATTTCACAATTTTGTTCAATTTTTTTTAATATGTTGTTCTTATTTTAAAGTTACGCCCCTAGTATATTCGTGTTCTACGTGATTAGTAGAGTAGAAATAAATCATAATTTTGAANCTTATTTTAAAGTTACGCCCCTAGTATATTCGTGTTCTACGTGATTAGTAGAGTAGAAATAAATCATAATTTTGAATTTTTTTTTTAGTTTTTCAGAAAAGCCCCTAAACTTAATAATTACCTTAGATGATTCACAAATGTGTAACTTGTTACCATCATTTAATTGTGAATAAAAAAATTGTTGCTGTGACTTATGCTCCAAAACCTTGTAATTAATAACATATCATTTATCATTTGAGGTGCATCATTTAGAGTGAAGTGAACACTTTTGAAATCAAACCTTAAAAACAGTTCCCCCCAGTAACAGCATATATAACAAATTCCTGCTAAAAGTGACCTACCATTAAAAAAAAAATAGGACAGTGAACTAGCAACTTTCCACAGAGATTCATCCAATGTAGTATTATTTTTGAGAAGAAGCAAGATAATTTATTAAACTTGAAAAGCTTCCTGTTATAGAGACAGCACGGCATGATCTTTGCTTGCCATGTTGACAAAGCATTGGGGCACCCTCAGGTCCTTTACCAAAACCATAACAATTATTTTCATAACAGGGTTTTACAGATAGGCATAAAACTAGTTTACTGAAGCACAAATTTGTGTAAGTGTACTGTAAAGAGTTAAATTCTCAATTGGTGGCATTTTAATTAAATTTCTGTTTGTTGCACAGAGTAAGAATTGGTGCAGTAGCTCAAGTGATTGATGTACTGTTGCATTAGGCCATTTTTTTACCTTGTGGTGACAAAGCTGGTGTTGATTTCTGGAAAATGAAATTTCAGACACTATCTGAGAATTCCAAAATAATTTTAATATTTCTCTATTGATTCTTTGTAAAAACAAATGTTTAGTACTGTAATGACTTATTGTTGAATTCTGGTGTAGTTTCTGATGCTGACCTGCCGTGCGTTTCTACATACAAGTATATAGATGGTCCACAGTAAACTATGAACTTCTGAAATCAGCCTTTAAAAAGTGTCATTGCTGATACCAGCATATAGTTTAGTGGTCCTGCTGAGTGGCATACCNCTTCTGAAATCAGCCTTTAAAAAGTGTCATTGCTGATACCAGCATATAGTTTAGTGGTCCTGCTGAGTGGCATACACTCAGTGAAGTTGGTAATGACTGAGGGAAAGTAGTTTCATGTCTTAAATGTTGAATTAAAAATATTTGTTAAACGTTTGTAATTACTAAACTGATTAAATTTGCTTTCTGTTTTTTTAATGCATATAAGTGCAAGAATTAGCAAATTCGTAAAATATTTACTTTTCTAATAAGTACACAGTTTCACTTGACAGACATGAATNCTTCTGAAATCAGCCTTTAAAAAGTGTCATTGCTGATACCAGCATATAGTTTAGTGGTCCTGCTGAGTGGCATACCCTCAGTGAAGTTGGTAATGACTGAGGGAAAGTAGTTTCATGTCTTAAATGTTGAATTAAAAATATTTGTTAAACGTTTGTAATTACTAAACTGATTAAATTTGCTTTCTGTTTTTTTAATGCATGTAAGTGCAAGAATTAGCAAATTCGTAAAATATTTACTTTTCTAATAAGTACACAGTTTCACTTGACAGACATGAATNTAAGTGCAAGAATTAGCAAATTCGTAAAATATTTACTTTTCTAATAAGTACACAGTTTCACTTGACAGACATGAATAAAGTGATCAGACTTACTGCAATGTTAATTTCAATATGGTGGAAGAATACACAGTGTGCATACAAGTAGATCTTAAGAAGGACTTTTAAAAGTGCTCAGTTTACAGTTAACAGCCCATAATTACAGAGACATTATTGGAAACCTACAAGAAACTTGTAGTTTTTGTTGAGTATATTATGTTCTACAGGATGTCCACCCACAGGGAAAAGTCAGGGAATTTTCACCAGGGTCAGGGAAAATGTAAATAATTGCCATTCTGCAAAAGTTGTTGGTTGTGTGAATACAGGCTAATATAATTATAAGCATATGCATTCAAAAATTTCAATTTTTATTGCAACGAAAAGAATCAAAGCTTGTCAGAATTATGCCCGGCTAGGTCCTTGCTTTGTGGTTTGACTTGCATCAATGTAAGAAAAGGTGTGGTGAGATAGACACAAAACACTTAACAAACATTACTTCTATTTTCAACTCGCTACTAAAAGGGACACCAAGCAGAGACGTTGAAATTTGATTTAGTACGTGAAAAATAGGAACATGAATTACATAAAATAAAGCATTAAATTATTGAAAGACAACATTTCTAATGAGTTGATAAGAATTAAGTTGGTTGGAAAATTAAACATTTTTGACTTTTAGATGCTGGTCAGCTCATGACACTAGCCTTAATTGGAAATGGAAAATTCCTTAAGTGTTTGAAGTTGGTGGAAATAATTTGGCCAGGAATATTGGTAGAGCATTTTTATTAATTTATCACAGTTCTAAGTTATATTATATTATAACTCCGCTCCATGAACCTTAATTTCAAGATGACCTCAAAACTCAAACTGAATTAAACTTAAAAATAAAATTTGCAACAAACGAGAGAAAAAAAATATTTTAGAAAGTATTAAGGGTTTAGGCTAGTGCCGCGTGTTACAATCCGTTGCTAAGCAGCCAATAAACAAGCTCAAAACATAGTGCATTTCCATAGAATCAATGTTATTCGTTAGTTAAACAAAATTGTTAATTGACACACAAAAAAATATTCCAACATATATAATTACTATCCTAATTATGTAAGCAGTAAAATTAATGAATGCAAAAAAAATTAAAATAAGACGAGTGTGAATAAAAAGTGACGTACAAATAATATTGAGAAAATAATGACACTTTACATTATGTTTATGAATTGGCAATAATACGCCAAGTTACGTACAAAAAAAGTATTTGTGTGTTTGTAATGGGCACTCGTGAAGTCAATAGCGTGTAACACGAGAAATATTAATGGGCTGAATAAAAGGTTGGTGCTTGGTATGTTGCAGGGTAATTTAATTCAACTTTACTGATAGCATATTTGTTAAGTCAGTGGTGAAAAAAAATATGGTATTGGAAGGTTTCTGTCCTGAAAATAGGTCAGGGGAAATGGTAAGATTCTGCCTGGAAAACAGGGAAATTTCACGGAATTCCAAAATGGGATTTCAGTGGACACCCTGTAATATCGGCGATATTGTGTTTTAATCTCTCCCTCTTCAGCCAATTCACAGGTGCTTCTCTTACAGTGCAGGGTGGCATCTAAATCTGTCCCTGATTGCAGAATATGTTTGCTGGTTGAGATGGTCGAAGTTTAGCCACTTTTCCTTTTCAAGCTGAAATTTAGGGTCGCCTAAGGGGATGTCTGCATCACAGAGAGAGTTGAATTTGTAGTGGCTTTCACATTACTCTTCTGATGCATGGAGGTAGTGTTAGTAAAACCTACCATAAAATGTCTTAATATGCATTATCTTTTAAATGTAAATTGCTAATATCCAGCGAACGCCGTAGCTTTAGTTTATTTGCTCCAGATACGAATGCTGAAACTGAATACTGCCAATGGTTGAAAGATTGTTATGATGAGACATGGACCAAATTGTTGTTGCTGCTTGCCAAACATAAGACAAGTGTTCAAACCCAGACCGTAAGCACGCTGATGAAGCTGATATGCCAGGAGGCTAAATATCCTTTTGGTGCTGCTTCCAAAAAAATGAGCAATTTTCCTCTGAAAAGGTTAAAGGTAAGAGTAGTTGGGTAGACTTTGTAGTTGATATGTAGGCTTGAGGCATATATAAGTTTAAACTGTTAAATAATGTGCAAAAAATATTGCTAAAGTGTTAAGTATAGTTTATTTGTGGTATATTCACACTTAATGGATCAATCCTTTGAAAAATTGCCCCATATATTACGTATTTGGTTGTTTCCTAAATATGTTTATCATAAGCATTTTATACTTTGGTAACACCAAAATGTCTTATTTACTGTTAAATTGAACTTTATATAAATTATAATATTCCATTTATAATTAATGTGAATAAAAATTTCAAGAAAGTAGGGGTGATGGTAATGCCTAGTCAGATATAGTTCTCGTGCAAAATATTATTAAACACGAGTGCACGTAATTGCAGTGTGTTGTCCCTTTGGTGTAATTTTCTTTGTTTGCCTGATGCAGAGGAATAGCTTGAAAGTAGAACTTTAGCAGGACTCCAGAAAAGTTGGAAGTAACTGTGAATGGACTATAACTGGAAATTGTGCAGCATTCAGGTGTGAGAATGTCTTGAGGGGAATGGCAAACCATTCTTCATGCAGCACTGTAGCAAGTATAGGTGATGTGGGTCAATGAGGTCTGGTGTTTAATCTCTATACCAGTTCATGTGAAAGGTGTTTGATGAGCTTTAAGTCAGGGCTCTAGGTTGGCCAGTCCATTTCTGGAATCCTATTGTCCACAGACCACTCATGAACCGACCCTGCTTAATGGCAGAGAACATTGTAATGCTGAAACACACTTTTATCATGTCCGAACTGATCTTCTATCATAGATAACACACAGTCAGTCAGAAAGTCCTTACAGTCTTCTGACTGCCAACCCACCTTTGTTGAATTTCACAGTAAGCATTTTACAGGTCGACATGTAACGTTCCCCCCGGCATTTGCCACACCCAAACCTTCCCATTGAACTGCCACATGGTATAGCATGATTCGTCATTCCAAATCACCTGTCTCCAGTCGTCCACATTCCAGTGGTGCAGCTCTTACACCACTGAAACGCAGTGCTTTGCGTTCGTAGGTGAAATGTGTGGTTTATGGGTAGGTGCTTGAGCTTAGAACCCCAGTCCTTGTAACACAATTAGTGGCCCTTTGGAATTCATAGGTGATGGTATCTCACAGTGACATGTGATATGTCTATACCATCTTCTTCAATGCTCTGCGGTCCTTGTCGGTCAATACATGTGGCCTACCTGGCCATGGTGTTATTGTAGTTGTGCCTTTCTGGTTCCATTTCACAATCACATCCACGACAGTCAACTTGAGCAACCTGAGAAGGGCGGAAATGGCCCTGATGGATTGCTTACTGATGTGGCAACCAAAAACCACACCATGTTCAAAGTCACTAAGCTCCCTTGCTCCACCCATTCTGCTCATAATGCATTCCACTGACCGACATCAAGCCCTCTTCGTCCTTTTTTAGCTGCATCATAGGTTGTAGCCACATCTAGGTCCGAGTTTACTTTCACAGAGGTGTGTCTTGATACATTTGATTATATTATATAGTCATACAGTGTCTTCTTTATGTACCGTTTTCAGAGGACTGTTAAAAAATTTCCATACACCCAGGGTTTCAGTACAGTAGATCAGAAACTGACATTTAGAAAGATAAAATTCAACTTCTCAACTTTTTAAACTTCATGTTTAGTTTAATTAGGCATTACATTATCTGTGAATAAAATTTAATAAATACAATAATAATGGGAATTAAAAAAAAGTAATTACTGTAAATAATACTTTAAAAAATATTTCACTTTGGAAATATAGAATACATCTCAAAGTAATGTTTTTCAGCAGGAAATAAGGTGTATCGTGTTATATTGTATAATGGTTACCATCTTATAATATTTGCGCCATAATTTTTAATTGCTGAAAAGAGTAAAGGAAATGATTGCCCAAAAGTTGTAGTCTTTGTTCAAATGTTCCCAGTCGTGCCAAAATACATGCCCTACGCCAGACATCCCCAACAAATTCTGTGGAAGGGTAATCTCCTTTCAGCCACTCCTTCCACAAAGTAAAAGGGGACAAGTTAAAGTGGTTTGTGCTGTGGAGAGTTGCAGCCGAAGGTAGCTGATGACTACCAAAGTATTTCTCACCCCTTCCTTCAAGTCATTTGCCCTCAGTTTAGTTGAAAAGTCATGCATACAGATGCAAATGGGACTGTGTGGAGGCTGTCAGCCTCACAGGTTGAACAAAAGAGGATTGGCGTCACAGCGGTTGCAAGGCTACTACTTCCCCTCTCACCAGGCATGTAAGGGCAGTAAACAATATCACACAAGGCAACTATGATCTACAAGCCGAGTGTGCCCGTAGATAGCCTATATCCATCTCCCACCAGCCGGTCATGAGAGACAAGTTGTGAGGATGCAGCAATAGTTGCTAGGCGATTGATTCCCATCTCTTCATGTGTGCAAAGGGCTGAGAGATAGGAAGGATGGCGCAGGGATGTGAGGAGACACCTTTTTTTTTTACTAGATAACCGCTTTCTCTCTTACTGGCTTGTAAAGGGAGGAAGAAAGGCAAATGTGACAAATGGGATTCCAGATCATCACTGTACACAATGATGTCATCAATGTAATTAAAAACAAACTTAAATTTATAATCTGACAAAATTTTATCTAATACCCGGGACAAGGTTTAACTGCCAAAATTAGAACCCATAGGAATACGTGTGAACTTGGAACTGGCTCCACGATTTGCTGAAGACATGGATGGAACAATAACACCGGCTTCCAGCAACTTATCAATAATCTTCCNTTATGAACTAGTGCTGTCAAGTAAAGATAAAAACACTTCCGGGACCGCGTCGACCTGAAGACCAATCCGGATGTTCGCAGCAAACTCAAAGGATAAATAGAATTTGTCCAGATTCACCGACGTCCTAGTCTTCCCTAGGAACTCGAGCCCTAAAATGATGTCATGGGAAAGGTCTGAAAAACCCAAAAAGGAAACATCCAGGAAAACCTACCTATTTTGAAAATGTAAGTTCACAACTATGTTGCTCCTAACAACATCACCATTTTCCACACACATAATACGCCCTTTGGATACAATCTTCCAATCCGATAGGTGTTTAAAAAATTTGTTACTCAAACACAATGAGTAGCCCCGGTATCAACTAAGGCCGAAAAATTAATCTCCCCATAGGTAATTAACACCGTACACATCCTAATTGTGCGCGTGACTTTACCTTTTGCCCGACTGGAAAACCCACACCTGGATCCAGTCAATCCTCGTTTCCCACCTTGGGACAAGTCCTACGCAGGTGCCCCAGACACCGTATGCCTGCTATGCTGACAATCCCTGGCTAAGTGTCCCTGAATGGCACAGTTACTGCACCATCCAGAAAAACCACGTCGCTAGACTTCCTGTATATGAAAAATTTGCCCGTACGGTGCAGAGTTACTGTTGCGGCCGGATTATACAGCAATTGGGAAAAATGCACAATACTCGTTAGAGGCTACAAGACAGTCTTGCACTTCCAAAACTAACTGACGTAGCTCACAAAAATTATGTGGAACTGAAACCAATGTACATTGAGAGCGCACATGCGGAGCCAAATTATCTGTAATGACACTAACTAGTTCACGTTCACTCATTTGTAAACACAATGTGTCATGGAATGCACATATAGAATCCACAAATTCATGCATCGGCTCGCTCGTTCTTTGGTATCTATAAATGTAGTCAACGTTCACAATTACACTTGATGCACGGGGGAAACAAAGCCTCTATCACCCTACATTTGAAGTTCGCAAAGGTGCCACCTTCCAATGACGTGATTTCTTCACGGAGTAATTGCAANCCTCTATCACCCTACATTTGAAGTTCGCAAAGGTGCCACCTTCCAATGACGTGATTTCTTCACGGAGTAATTGCAATGTGAATCCCTCACACTTAATTGGTATGACTTTCAAAAGACTAACCTCGGAACTCAAGTATGAGCTAGCTATTTTGCTCACCTGTGATAAAAAAATATAAAATAGTTACGGGCTCGAGGGATGTCAAAGGAGTTAAGTTTTGCAATACTGCTAGGAAAAGTTTATCAACTTTAGGTGGAGCATTGGGGACACTCACCGGGACCACGTGCTGAGAGGGTTGTGCCGTCGAACCTTAATGATGCCACAAGTCCACCGCAGCTCAGTGCAGCTCAACTTCAAACTCCAGGTCCCGTAGTATATTCAAAAGTTCTTCTTTCTTGAGGGTGTAGATAAACCAGGCCTCAGCCATTTCATGCAACAAATACAACGCAGATATGAGAAAAAATATAGCAAAGTTTGTGCAGAAATTATTTGTGCCATAGCACAAATAACATTAACACAGATCGGTTTAAAAACTCTATTTTAAATAAATAAGTATATAAACTCTGCAAGGCACCCTTGAGGGATCATTCAAATAAAGTATCACATAGAAAAACATTAAATTATGCAAAAATATTACAATCAAATTCCCTCTTGATCATAAAAAAACTTGATGAGTTTATAAAATTTAAATACAACTTGCAAAAACTTGCAGGGTGTAGAATAGGAAGAGCCCCAGCCGTGCAGAGGCTTAAATAAACTATCAGAACTGAATAAAAATATTATGACGCACCGGCGGAGGGGATAGCGAGGAAGGGACAACAGGGCAGGAAAGAGGAGGGGATTCGAGCTGTGCAAAGAGTATGCCACCGCGTCGAGTTGGGAGCAAAGAAAATGTTTTGCGCGTTGGGTTATAGCGTTGCAGTGGGTTCTGCCAACTTTTCAATTCGAGACCATGAATAAAACAGACTACTTCGCCCAACTAATAATTTTGAATGTTTATTAAATATTTTACCTTGCCATATTACATTTCACAATACCAAAATATAGGTTAAACTGTGCAGCAGGAAGTGATGATGCTGTGGCTACCGATAATTAAACATTTTCTAAATCAAAACTTTTGCAAGTCCTACTGCAGAAATCATTAAGGATGTAGACACCATTAATTACAATCCTTCAATAACTATATCAAACAAAATAAGAGATGAAATTATTAAACTTGAAAAATTTACTAATATGCAGCGATAGAGCCCGTCTCTTGTTAACACTCCCATAACCCGATCTCCGCTAAATCAACCCCAAAGCTTCACTGCCAGGATGCCAACATGTCCTTCCTCAATCAGCCATGTGCAATATCGAAACGAGCCACGCTTCAACTTTGCTTCCTACAACTGTTCTCTCACATCTTCCAAACACACTAAAATGTTATATTTAAAGAAGCCTATTCCTAAAGAAACTGAATATATCACACAAATAGTTACTCAGTACTTAGAAATATAGCTTATAAATTAAATTGCAACATTTTTAAAATTACAATTACAATAAAATGATAAAAATTTGAATTATTCACTTGTGGGTCCACACTGATTGGGTACCATTTTGTTGTAGTTNAATTATTCACTTGTGGGTCCACACTGATTGGGTACCATTTTGTTGTAGTTTTAGGTTTTTAAAATTACACATTAAATTATTTAGGTGGTGCGTACTCTGAGATAGAATGAATTAGATTTTTTTTTTCCTGTAATTGTATTATCTAAATAATAGTTACANTTTTAGGTTTTTAAAATTACACATTAAATTATTTAGGTGGTGCGTACTCTGAGATAGAATGAATTAGATTTTTTTTCCTGTAATTGTATTATCTAACTCGTTACAATACATATTAGTTAAATCGCGGGAGCTTGGAGATATTTTTAATGTTAAGATGTTGTTATTATTACTATTCTCATACAGTAATAAGCCACGACACATGATTAAATATTGAAGTTATTTGCATGAAACGTCTTCACCTTAATCATGGCTCCGAAGGCTGCTTTCTGTAGACTTACTATGGCGGTCAGCACGCTCTATCTCCTGATGCCTTCATGGTGCAGTGTCTCTGCGACAAAGACCCCGTCTTCAGTGCTTACTGCCTTCATATCAGGCACTTGTTGACTTACAGACGGCCACACCTTCCTACCAGTTGGAGGGGATTCATTGTGTTGTGGTTTAGCCGTTCATGGCTCATGTCCCCATTACCGGCGATATGTTTGTGAATGCTATCAGACTGGCAAGGCCTGCTTGGAAGAACATAACAATCTGCTTATCAAATTAAGCCATGCTTTTAAAACCAGCTTGAAAATTAAGAATGAAAGTGAATGCCACAGCAACTTTAGTAATTTTTCTAAAATGTTTCCAATTAAGTTAGACAAGTTCTGAAAACAACAAAATGGCCCTAAGACATATATACACACACACACATACACACACATTGATAAAAAATACCACGTACCATTATGGAGGTTCAGTTGAAAATATCTGGGCATTTTAACCTAACTACGTGTCCAACACACTACATTACTGAAGTAATTTAAATAAAGAGAGGTGAATGTCCATACATATAAACTAAACAAAGGTAGGCATGAATAGAGGACCATTTCACACTGTGATATAGTTCACTTGCTGATCTTTTGTCTGGGGCAACCACTCAGGCAAAGGTATTCAAGGCATTATCTTTGAACCATGGAACTCTGGGTTCAAATCCGTGGTAAACCCCACATACGTTTGGTTATTTTAGATGTAAATAAGTCATTCTCCAGTTAGTTTCCTAGCATAAAACAGGGATGTCAAAAAGCAACACTCAGAATTAACATTTTTCCTGCTTAATCCCTCCATCCACAGCTTATTCCTTCTGTTGACCCTTCTCACATAATCTCATTAACTCCAAGCCAGTAGTACCTCTTAATGTTCTAGTCCTCTGTGATACTCTGCAATGCTGCCTGCCTAGGTGAGTATGGTATCCAATCCTGCCAGCTGCCTGGACCAGTCAGTCTCCTCATGACATCTGTGAGTTGGCGTGTCCTTATACTTTGAGTATCTGAAGGGGGGTGCCCTGGCTAGACCGAGAGACCAAGGCTATTTTGAGTTAAAGGAAGGGTAAAGGGATCCTCTGCCTCTTTTAGGGCATATCATATCTCATTAGCTGCCCAAGGCCAGACATTTTCCTAGTTGTTAGGATGTAGTGGCGAACAACTTTCAGTTGGAGAAGGGCTCTGTAGCACTGGAATTGGAGCAGTTGTCAACAGCTGTTCAAGGTCTTGAAGTCCATCGTAAAGACCTCTTTGAGGTTTTGGTAAGTGCCTTTGAGGTCCCGTCACCTGACTGGAATGTCTTCTTCCTTTCACACTCCAAATGCCTCATATGCAACCTCCCTTTGATGGCTGCCGGAAGGAGGTGATCAAAATCGCCAGATGAAATGTTTGTGTCTATTTCAGGAAGTGGGACATTGGCCACTACATTATTTTTCACTATGTTAACTGGCATCTGGATTTACCTCTAGGTTTCTGCTATCCCAATCCATGTGACTGTACCAAATTGCTTTAGAGAACTAGTTTCTCTCCCTGACCTGGGAAGAAATTTCCCTGTTACTGAAAGCAATGTTAACCAGCCACGGAGACGGATGACATAGGCCAGCTCACATTGGCTCTACCAATGACTGTCTAGTGTTCAGGAACCCCTTCCACCGCCATTAGGTTGTCATCCAACCATTTGTGGAAGTTCCTCGACAATGTACATGAGAACGTGTTCTGTAGGGATTCTCATGCCTTGCCTGAAAATGGCAATGGCTACAGTGGGCTGCACGGCATCCAGCTAGACCCATGTAAACAGCTACTATGGACTTCTGCACACTTTAATGGGCCTTACAGTCTATCATATTCCAATTCTAGAACTACTCTTTAGACTGTTCAATGCCTGTTGAAATTATTTTGTTTAACCAGGTGGGATGATACCAAGAGCTGAAGAATGAATGAGTGTTCACCAACATGGGTCCTAATATGCCGAGTTGTTCAGGCAGAAAATCATCATCCCTTCCATTGTTCACTAAAATAATTCCCCAAATGAAAGCCCTTGACATCTGTTCTCTTGGGCGGAGGTACGATGAGCAGCTCTCAATGCTGAGAGCAGCATTCGTTGCACCAACCATGTCTGGATTTTAAGCCCATCCATTCACTGCGGTTTCACCTTCCCCCATAACTGATTTGTATGTTATTTAGTAAAAGGTTTTACAACATTTTGTATACAAAAATAATTTTTGGTAAAATTGTGGATAAACACAAGTCCTTAACTTATGCTCTGAATTATATATTCTTTAAATAAAACAATTTGCTTTGGACCAAAGTTTTTTTTTGCAAAAATAATCTTACTATATTATATAATTATTCATCCCAAAAAATTTAAATGATGTGAACCATGTATCTGATTGTGGTAACATGTCCTTTGTTGGCGTAGCAGCTAGAGTGTCATTGGTTCTTAAGGCCTTGTTGTTGATAACTGCCCAAATCACTCCACTCGTAGTAACTCACCCACAACCAGTTTCTGAACGTTTTGTATTTGAGTTGTGCGAAGTTTTGTATAGATTGAAAGTAAAATGACATGCTCCTCATTAACTCCAAAAAATTTCACAAGATAAAAATAATTTATGTTGCAATAAAGTTTTATTGATTACATAATTCAATGATTGATATCTTGATCAACAACTTTTAGACTTTGGCAAGAATTTTTCTACTTATATGATAACTTGTATTTTACTATTGCCAGATTTGTTGACATTAAGTGGAACTTTATTTTAATAGTAAGTTAAATTATTTGCAATGACTAGGTATGTAAGCACTAGGGAAAATAATCATACTATATAGACCTTTTTTTTTTATGATTACAAATATATAAACTTAGTATTCAAGAATTTTTAAAAATGAATTTTTTTTGTATTGATGCAATTATAAGCATATTACAGAATTCCTAATAATGTTATCCACAGTTATTTTCAAATACTCATAATATCAAAAGTTGTTTATTACACATCAAATTCCTTTTTTGAATTTCTACAATATCTGCTTTGTATGTTCTTTATTTGCGGGGAGTGTTTGACCAGTTTTAGTGAACTTTTAACAATTTCCATTTAACTGATGATTGTTAAATAATAAATTTGTATATTTTCCAAAAATTTTGCATATAAGTGTGAATTTTTATAAAAAGAAACTATTGAGTAGATATTAGCAACTTTGCTACATAAAAGTAAATTTAAAATGTTTACACATGTTTGAGGATATAGCTAAACCACTAGTGTATGGGAATTTCACAAAAAGTATTTTAATATAAAACACTAAGTGTCTGAATAATTAAATGATCTGCAACTACTGCCATATTTTGCATTAAATTCCATGAGATGAATGGTGTGTTATTTTAATGACTGATGCTTAATAAACTTGTCAAAATGAACAAAAACGTTTCTATATATTTTTTTCTAAACTTTGCCATTTTCTGGGAATACAACCTTAAATTAATTCAAAAAGATGCCTGCATCTAGCAAAAAAGAATTTTGCACTTGGGGTTTCTTGTACGCTGATGTTAGTTAATAATTTGCCTATTTCACGTTGTTTTCTTCTTTTTCCTCTCTTACCTACGCCATATTTTCAGTGGTATTAAAACACCCAGATATCCTTGAATTTTTTTCATTTAATTTACAGTATGTACGAGTAGAAATTAATTATTATTATCACTCTTTTTTTTAGATTCTTCTGTTAACTCTTCTCTCTTCAGAAAACAGTATGGCTCCTGCCCTGTCAAGGTTTCAAGAGTTTACAGAGCAACCAAAAGTGTCTTATTATGTTTGGAATTTGCTTGTGGACATTGCCCGTTCCAACAGACATCCTAACCATGTGTTTATCAAGAACTTCCTAGACCTGGTTAGCAAAGTTCCAGTGTCAAAATTGAGCCCAAAAACAGAGGAAAAGGGCACTGAAGAAATGGAAACATGCTATGAAGAAGGTGAGTTTATACATACTGGAAAAACTGTGATGGTGATTTCTTTAATGGGGTGGAAAACACTATGCCACAAACTTATGACCTGGGTGTTTCCATGGTGCCATTGTATAAGAGTTGGAGGACAATTTTTCCCTTCTACCAGCCCAGCAGTTTAACCACTGGTATGTTTATGATGGGCAGCAATCACACCCCATGACATGGTGACTGCAATGGACTGTTGGTAGGTAGCTCTGTGCTAATGCCAGTGCCTTTAACTAGGAGGAAGAACATACAGCATTTAGATGTTAAGTGAAACTTGAGAGTGAGGGAGGGAGGGAGGGATGGATGGATGGATGGATGGATGTATGGGCGGACGGGCAGACAGACACATTTTTATGTATGTATATGTTATATGTGTACCTTGCCAACAAGTCCCATTATTGACAAAATGGAGGTGGCCATATTTTTGTAACAATAAATGCTGTACACCTAAGTATTTATCAAATTTTCAAAAATTACTTACCATATCAAAATGTTTAAAAATAGTGGCTTTTTTGTTACACACTTAACCAATTCCATTTTATAATAAAATTCATTGTGCCTACCTCTAAGCCATGATGCACCCCACCACCCCTTTCACCATCTCATTTAACCCCTCAATTGTCCACCCCACCACCAGTGCATAAATGGTGGCAAGATCATTTTGGGTTAATTTGCACAAACATTCATATTGCAGGGCAATGTTGTGCATTATATAAAGTCGACTGCAACTACCCATCCATGTTACTGTGATAGGGCTCTCTCTCTAGTGCATTGCTATACACTTAAGCTTGTAGCAGTCTCTCTACCTACTGACTCGAACCCCTTCTTTCTTTCTCCTCCCTTTTTGTTTCAGGTCTTCACTGGAGACATGAGAGGGGTGTGCTCCATTGTGCGTACCTCCCTCCACGAGGGGTGTAGTACCTCTCACTCCCTTGTTTACAAATTAAACAATGTGAGCATTATAAAATGAATGAAACACCTCCTCCCCCTGCTATCATCCCTCCTCCGCTCTTTCTCTTTGTGTTTCACACCCTTTTCAATAAAGATGTTCCTTTGCCATTTTCTGTTCTAGTATTCTGTGAAGACATTTTATACTTCATAAATTGCATGAAGTTGTGAAATTCTTTTCTGTTGAATGGGTTTGATGTAGGCGTGTGCGAGAAGCACTTTTTTGGTTCGAGGCGAGATCCAGACAAGATGCCTTAAAAAAATTTGAGACTTGAGACGAGATAGAGAATTCTTATAACTTAATTTTGCCATTACATAATATTATTGTTTTTCTTATGAAATACATTTCTTTTCTTATGCATATAAAGTAAACATAAATCCCAAGAAATTAAAAATATTAGAATGGTTATTGATTTCCATGCAATTTTCATTCTCACCAAATGGATTTCTCAATACTGAAGTCCAAAAATAATAAAGTTTCAGTTTTTTAACATTCCTAAACATACATTTTGATACATATAGGTACTGAAAAACAAGTCAATCACCATGATAAAAATGTAATTGTCTTATTAGTGTATTTATGGCAGTTGCCGTAAAACGTAATTTAAAATGCCTTGGCACAAAAAGGTGTTCAATTTACAGGTTTTCACACATTCAAAAAAAATTGTGCCATATTTTATAGTCGGAAAGATTGGTGAAAAATTCAGAAATAATAGTGTGGTAAAAGGTAAGTTACTTGGATAATCTTCCATGTAGAAACACAAGCTCTTCCACATGTTCTGCAAGCAGGTTTTCTTGTCTAATTGAAACTGTTGCCAGCACTGCTTAACAGTCTCTCACTAGACACTTGGGTGGCTGGAATCCCTAAGTAATGCTGGACAATAGGAGCCAATAGAGGGCAGTTTTTCTTGTCCGTTTGCCACCTAATGAATGGGTCACTTTTTTGGGAAATAACTGGCTCACTCAGGCACCTCTTGAACTGTTCACGTGGTGATTTTGTGTAAGTTTTACCTTATGTTTTTGTTCCTCAAAACGAGACCAAAGAGAACAAAGTGACTGTGGCTCAGATACAGATTCACTTCCATGCAGCTTGTCTGCAGTCATTAGTGACGTTATAATTTCCATTGCGAAAGAAATTTCGTGTTCAGCCAGTGATACTGCTTTGAGTGTAGGGTCTGCAACCATAGCACAGGCGTCTTCTTTAACACTGCAATGCAAAGGAAAACGACACTTAACAGCTTTAAGTTGGGACTTTGCAAAAAGAACTCTGCTTTTATCCTGTATTTACTTGATGTTGGCATTGATCACGTATTCAATTCCATTTCGGAGAGGTATTTTGGTTGACAAGGTGGGTACATTTTCAAGGCACAGTTCTCTTGTGGCCTCTTTGTTAGGTTTTAGCACATTCACTATTTCAGCGGCCTGCTTCCACTCACTCGTGGTAAAGCAGTCAACAGTCGATGATGTACCAAGATCTGTAGGGAGACCGGTGCTTGTTGCTCCACAAGTCGGGAAAGCGTTACGTACTCACTGTTCCAGCGAGTTGCTACCATAGGTAACAGTTCATGTTGAGGCTTTTCTTGGTGCCACTGAAACTTATGGAGCCTCTCACGAGCTGCAGTGCTGTGGCGGTAATAACCGACGTTTGCACGTCCCTTAGCAAGCAAGTTGTCAATTCTGTGCTCTTTTTTGGCATCAGTTACTGCAAGCTGAAGTGTGTGGGCGAAACACTAAACTTGATGCAAACAGGTTTTCTGCAATGTCAATTTCAAGTTTTTGGCATTGTCTACAAATATGTAGGCTGGAACGGTGTCCACGGGTAGCTTCCACTCCAACACTAATCCAACGAGCTTGTCATGCACGACAGGTGCAGTATGGGCACCTGGAAAATGTAAATTCCTGAGAACATTCTTTATCATATCAAAGTCATTTGTAACATGATGACAGGTCAAGGAAATGTAGCTCTGATGCCCTCTTGATGTCCATGTCTGTCGGAAGTGACAATGATGTTATGCCTGTGTCTATGTCTGTATCGGCTCTCAAGACCTCGCTGTTAAGAGCCACCCAAATCTCTTCACTCACTCTATGTCTGTATTAATCTCTTGTGAAAGTTTTTGTTTTTCCTCTTGGTAAAGTGCTGGTATTGTCGCACAAGAGAATGTGGTGTGACTGGGAGTGTTGTATTTAGGTTCCAACACCTCAACCAAACTCCTAAATCCTACATCATCTACAATACTGTATGGCTGACAATCAATTTCCGTCATGCATGCAATTTTATTTGTTATCGTCTTAGCTCTTACACTACCACCATCAAACTTAAACTTCTTGGCAAAATTTTCTCCAAGAGTTAATTTGACCTGTTTTTTTTTTCCTTCAGGTATTTCGGCTTTGGTTTTTCTATCTTTATTGATTAAATTTAGCTTCTTGTATTCTGTCTCAACTGTGGGATGTATTTTTAAATTCCTCACAAGACCAGTGGTTGCCCCTGTTGTTGTTTTAATTTTTTTGTGGCATGTGTTCCACTCTCCTTCCATGTTATTTTTTCTACTAAAAAATTTCCACAATTGCTTTGCTTCCACCTGCGTTAGTACCGATATTTTTGCCAGAATCACTTTCAGACATGTTGGTTTTGCTATATTTCACTTTGTTTTGACAAAAAAAAAACCCATTTTTCAAATTTAAAAATAATGCACCACAAACTTGTTTTGCAATAAAGCCAACTCGTAACTGGGGCGGCTCTGTGTTGAGACAATTGATAATGTCTGTCACGATTCTATGAACGTAATTCCTTGTATTGGCCCAAATAGCATTATCAAGATTCTAAGTAGTTCCTTTATTTGAGAGCAGATGGCGCCATTAGAGAGCGCTGCGTGTACGCGCGATCTGGACCCGAGCAACTCAAACAGTTTCCATATTACATACCACACAGCGCTGATGGTGTCTGGCATGGCGTTGCATAGCGCGGCGCAATAAGTTAATTTTTAATCTGTAGAAACGAATAAAATATTCATTGTACGATATGTATTTCCATTATTCATCTGCTTTAATTAATAATAAAGTAAACGTGCTTTCAACTTTTTGATTTATTTTTGTGTGCTGTAAATTTAAATAGTTCAACAAATTGGAAGAAAAAATTGCCAGTAGATTTTAATAAGTGTAACTTGTAAGGAACCTGTGTGGATACGGTGTTGCTTAGCGCCATTACGAGATATATTTGAGCATTGTGACTGTTATTTTATAGTAAAATATCTGCTTTTTTTATGTTTGAACATAAGTTTTAATTACTTTTTTGGTGGACAGTAATTCTTTATCCATTCTACACAAGTTATAAATACTGGCAAAGCAACCTTCACAGCATATAAAGTTACAGCGGTTGATGCCGTCATTAATGATGTAATATTGTGATGTGATGTACCGGTAGGCTTATGTATGTTACTAACTTTGTAAATACCATTTTTTGATAATTTTGTAATGTTCTGTGCTGTGAATAAAGAAATTTTTCTGCAATTCTTTCATGGAAGGAAACAGGAAAATTTTAGACCATCAAAAAAAGTAATAATTTATTCAAGCTTACACTTTCGAAATTCTCGAGAGTTGAAAAAAAGTTTGATTCGAGGTTGTTGTTATTTTTTGATTCAATCTCGAATGTTGGAGTCTCGCACAGGCCTAGTTTGATGGTATCTGCCAGTTTCCTCACCTCCGTTCATCCCTCCTTTGGCATATTGTTACGCACAGCTGCTTTGCCTCTGTGCCCTTCCTCCCCTTGTCACAGGCAAGCCCAATGGTTGATTACCTCTTCTCATGAATACAAGACTACCCAATGGTTCCCTGCAAAGGGGCGAGGTGGGGGTCCTGCCGCTCCTGCACTTTGTTATCACTAATGGGACTGACGTCACTTCTGCCTGGTGCAAGAGTAAATATCTTGGGAATTATGGTACAAATTTTATGCACATAGCCTCTATTGGCACAACTTCGAATGTGAAGAACTTTCTTGGATAGGTAATTTTGTCTATAAAATGCATGGCGTGCCTCTGATTCAACAGTCTTGAATGGTCATTAGTGCAGAGTAGGAAGGCAATGAGTGGTAAACAGTGACTAACAAGTGCAGTGTGCGACTATCAGAAAAGAAGAGACTGGTGCTGGGTATTGGTAACCAAAAGTATAAATTTAGCAGGGCTTCAGAAAGGTGTGAAGTAACCATAAATGGACTATACCAGTAATTTGTAGAAGTGAAGGTCTGCTGATTATCTGATAGTTTCTTTATGCCTTACACTCCTGCAGATTCACTAAATGGTATGTTTAACATTTATTGGACTGTTGCACAAACTATAATACGTGGATATTCTTGTAATATTTAGGTAATTGTATAACATAACCATAATTATTGACAATATATGATTAAACAGCATTTACTTTACAGTATTGATTGGATTTAAAATCTGAATTTGTATAGCTTAGAAACTGCATTTTGGAAAATGGTGGCAATGTGAAAGACAATAACTTTTTGAAGATGTATTTCATATCACTGCAAGTAGTCCTGTAACTTGCGTCTAAATATTTAGACAGATTGTGCTGATTGTAAAAACTTGAAAGTTTAAATTGAGTGATTTAAGGATTGTTTGGTGTAATTGCTTGTAATTTTTCAGAGGAGATGCCATTTGAAATGAATATGAAACACGTACACAGTTGGTTGAACAAGGTATGGTACTACATGATACGGTGGAAACACTCTCACGCCACTCAGAAGCAGCTGTTGGTGTTGCTGTTGGAGAATTTTCTGGTCCATTTGGACAAGCCTGTCCTACTCACCGACTACCTTATGGACTGCATGGATATGGGTGAGCAGCTGTATGCATCCTGTTTCTTTGCATAGACTTGCCTATATATTATGCCAAACACAATTATTGATGGTGTAATAGTTTGTGATCTTGTTTATCATAACTAGTGTTGTATATTTGCGGTACAATTAAAATTTATGGCTTTAAAATCTTATTTAACTTCATCATTTAGAAATTTGAAATGGATTTACATTTATGGTGCATACTTAATATTAACTCGAAAATTTTATACTGAGCTCAACTTGGCTCAAGTTCCATACAACTTGACTCAACTCGAAGCTGTAAAAATCAAACTCGCCTTAATTGAAAAAAAATAAAATACTGATAAAATATTTTGTCTGTAGGCCAGCCTGAAAAGTCTGGTGGGCCGCATGTGGCCAACAGGCTGTTATTTGAATATCCCTGACCCAGAATAGGTCAATCCAGTGCACTATGCACGAAGCCTTGTTATTAAGCTTAGCTGGCCATCATTTGGCAACTGTTGGAGACAGAGCTATAAGGCTGCGACTGTAGTTAAGGCATCCGACCCGGACAGGTAAATGTAGTATATTATGCCCTAAGTTCTTTTACACGCACAGTTGGTCACTGCTTCACAACCACTGGACGTAGAGCCACCAAATTTGCATCATAAGTAACACTCATGATTCTAAATAAGACAATATGACATGGTAGGCCCGAAGTCCTTTTATAACATAGTCGGCCACCATTTTCAAACCATAGGAGGTAGAAATGCCAAATTCAGATTGTTGGTAACACTAGAGACTGAGATCAAAATGTTAGGCCCAGAGCCCTTTTGAATGTAGGTATGCTACCAAGTATCAAATATTTTAGATTCTGCATAACCTTCACAGTAAAGTGAACACTTGGAATGCTTTCTCATTTCGAATACTAGTTAATAAATAGGTTTTTTTTTACTAGTTGATAGTTGTTCATTTTCCTTTCATGCATAGATTTTAGAACTGTAATTACATGAGAAAAATAAAGCCAAGTTTACCACGACAGCTTGGTTTTAGGACTAGATGAGAAATGTGCACACACACATTAAAGGTGGCACTGTGGGAGCATGTAGAGACAAATGGCATCAGCTAGACAGGATGTCATTAGACTACTGGTTCCTCATTGCAAAGTGTTTCATTTGCATCCCTTTCTTTGTTGGCATTTGTCTATATATTCCCAGCATAAAAACAGGAAGTATCGAAAAGAAAGAAAAAAAATGGGGGAATTGAAATAGTTTGACAAAGAAAGAGTAAGGAAACAAGTGAGAGACGGTGTGTGTGTGCTTACATATGTAAGTTCCCCACCCTTTTCGTGGTACAAATTAGGTATTGTGATAACTTAACCTGATGGAAGTTTGCAGCAATATTACGAATGTTACAGTCTAGTTGTGTGAGGCCACATGCCCTTCTCTTCCCTCTTTCATCAGTCATATTTGCTGAATGGTTGGAGACAAAGTGAGGTGAAGCTGTAAGAGTGGGAGGGGGACAAATGCCACCATGCAAGACAAATGATGTGCTACAGAAGACTGGGATAACATAACCCTATTATGAGAGACAGTGATATCAATCTACTGGAGAGCATAACTGTGCAGTGCACACAGTATCCATGGAGTGGACAGTTGTGTCAGATTAGTGATTAATAATTGGGGATTGACTTTTTCAGTACAGTAAATTGTTATGTTAAAGTATTTGTGTAAACTTATTTGATATATGAATGGATAGGCTGTTTTCATCTTGAAAGTTGGAGCTGTATTTTTATACATTATTGTAAAATTAATGCAACAAATTAGAGTCAGTTCTTCTATCTAATTAAAATAATGCATTTGTCATGTAACAAGCATGGTTTTGTGGCAGAGCTTGTAACAAAAGGTAATGATTGGGTTTTTACAGGTGGGCCCATTAGTTTACTGGCTCTACAAGGAATTTTCACCCTAATACAGAATCATAACATGTAAGTAAAACACTTTCTGTTCTGTACATATACAGTCTTTATTTAGTAGTGTGACAAAAACCAACATACGCTGCTGGACAAGGAAATTGCTACACCCGTAAGGTGTCATCCATTTGCAATAAAATCAAGACCACATACGATATCCGTTGTGCAGTGCAAATGGTCAAAGTTGTGTCACAGAAACATCACTTCAACACGTGATTTGTTTGTTGCCATTACCCAGTGCTTAAAAGGGCAATACAACAGGCTGGAAAGGCAAATATCTGCATGTTAAGGGACCCATCTACCTGGAGCCATGTGTTGTTTGAGGCCAAGAAGCGCGGGTGCATTAAGTGCAAGGTTCTGAATTGATGTGCAATTTTATCATTTTATTAGTGGAAAATCTGTAGAAAGGTGCAATGCAGGGCTTTTTTTGTATGTATCTGATGGATATATTTTGAGATACAGCACTTTGAAAAATTAATTTTATATATGTTGGAGTGCTTTGAAATGTGTTCCTAATGTGTATGAAAGCTTGAAAGCAACCCAACAGGCCTTGTCTGAAGTATGTGTTCTTTTTGTATATTAGCACATTGCACACTTATTTAATAGTTTAATGGAAAAAGTGTATGTCAATCACTCTGCAACGTAGTTGAAGTGGCAGGTAGGTGTATCCCTTAAGAGGTACTTCAGTACATCACAGTGTTGTGCTCGTGAAGAATATCACCACCCAGACCCATTTGAATTGGATCATATGGTCGGGCTTCACTAAGCTGGATGGTCGGCTTGTTGTACAGCCATTTATCTTAGCTGTGCAGTCACCGCTGTCGCGTGATGTTTGCAGGCATGGATGCATACAGGTTGTACATCACAGAGAGTCAGTACTGGTCCTGCCAGACCACTACAGATAAAGATCAATAAAAATCGTAATATCTGCCAATGTGCAGAAAATTGTGACGGTTCCCAATACCACCACAACTTCCCTCCCAACCTCCGCCTACCTACCACTAGGACTATCCAGAAAGAGGACAGTAATGGGAAGCATTAATCACCAAAAAACCTTTAAAAGTAGAGTAATTTGATAGTTACTTTATCTTGCTGACCAGAATGGGTGGGTGTGCACACAAAATGTTAAAACAACTATTTAGTTTTTGTTCTATTGTATTTTTGCCACATATTCTTTTTTCCCATTTAACCTTTTCGTTTCAGTTTACAATATATATAACAATTTGATTTTCAAGTAATCATTCGCATTACTTTTAAGATTTCATAAAACATATTTAAAACATCCAGTAATTCTCCCAAAAAAAAAAAAACTATTATTACTGAACACATACCATATTATAAAAAGCAACGAACAGTATCTCAAATATCTTATTGAAAAGTCACCAAGGCCTTTGGTCTCCAAAGAAAGGGCTCCTGACCACAATACCAAAATTATTCACCTTATCCATACACCATCACAAATTCACAAACATCTGAGCCGAGGGCATTGCCCTCACCAATACACTCTAGGGTGCAGGTAGTACTTGNAGTAATCATTCGCATTACTTTTAAGATTTCATAAAACATATTTAAAACATCCAGTAATTCTCCCAAAAAAAAAAAACTATTATTACTGAACACATACCATATTATAAAAAGCAACGAACAGTATCTCAAATATCTTATTGAAAAGTCACCAAGGCCTTTGGTCTCCAAAGAAAGGGCTCCTGACCACAATACCAAAATTATTCACATTATCCATACACCATCACAAATTCACAAACATCTGAGCCGAGGGCATTGCCCTCACCAATACACTCTAGGGTGCAGGTAGTACTTGTGCATATCCACAACAATTTACAGTCTTACAAATAATCTCATTCATACTCTTGAATTTTTCTGGCATTCCAGATCACCAACCACATCCACAGGTCTAAGTCCCAAATCCTTTGTTCCCAGTACGAAGTCCTGCGTTCACCAGTTTAGAGGCCAAGTTCCCCTCTGGGCATCCCGAAGCGAGGTCCCCCCATTCATTCCTCCTGAGCCTAAGTTCCACTCTGAGCATTCAAACCTAAGTCCCACGATCCCTCTTTCTGAGACTAGTTCAACTCTGGGCATTCAAAACTAAGTCCACTATTCGAGCGGGGGAATGCAAAGTCTCTCCGCACTTTCATCAGAAATGAAGTTCTTTACTTCAGTCGACCTAATATTTTCTAAGTCCTAATTCATGACTGCCAGAGACTAAGTCTCTCACTTCATTCTGCAGAATTATTGTAAGTCCCGACACGTCGCTGCCAGATACTAGGTCCCTCACGATATTCTGCAGAATTATTCTAAGTCCCGCCTCACCAGTGAGAATTTAACAGAGTCCCGTGTTGTACTTAACTCATGCATCATTAGACTGACGTTTACGCAGCGCCACCTCGTCTGCGAACCGAGTCCCGGACTCGGCGATGATCTCCTCCTGCCCAGCCGAGCCTCCCAGGTACAAGCTGGAAAAGCCACACAGTCGTACCATCACACTTCAAAATACAAACTCAACACACGTGATGGAGCACACTCTGTCACAACATGGCACCACATCCAGACAGATCCTGCTCTCTTGGAACCTGCCTTGCATTTGTCGGTCTTAACAAGAACCATATGTCGTCGTTTGAATGAGGCTGACCTAAAGGCACGGCATCTACTGCGCCGTTTGCTTTTGATCCCTTGGCATTGCACAGCATGCCATCGGTAATGCCACGATCATCAACATTGGACAGAGGAATGGTGATGTATTATGTTCTCCAGTGAGTCCCACTTCAATCTTAATGCAGATAATGTCAGCAGCAGAATTTGGTACCACGTTGGACAATGCAACGCTCTGCACAGATTTGTGAACGCCATATGTGCCGGACACCAGGTGTTATGGTATGGAGTGCCATCAGTTATAACTACCGGTCACATCTAGTGGTTGTTGAAGGCATGGAGACAACAGCACAGCAATATATCAATGAGGTTCTGCAACTACATTTTCTACCATTTGTGCGCAGCGTATCCAACAATATAATGCAGCAAGGTAATACTCATTCCCATGTAGCTCATATCATCCAACAGGCTCTACAAGATGTGGACACCATTCCTTAACCTGCCAGGTCTCCAGATTTGTCCCCTATTTAACACATATGGCGTATGATGCAGTGATTTGCACTACCTCCATTCATCTGCCCAAACACTGGCTGATATACATGTGCACTTACAGGAAATTGTATGGTTGTATGTGCCTCAGTGCACTCTCCGTCACCTGTTTGATGGCATGCCTCGTTGCATCGCTGCCTGTATAGCCGCAAGAGGAGGCTCTACCCCATATTGTAAGCGAGTGCTTTGTAACCACTAAAAATCATGCCCTCTGTATGTGAAAGACTAATCATTACTCATTTGTACTATCATATATCAATCTGTGATGGTTTAATAAGGTAATGTACAGAAAGAAGGTCCAGCAGTGTATAATATTTTATAAATTATGTATATAATACGTTAGTACAGCTTTTGCCATATGTGCCTAGTTGCATGAAGATAGCAGAAAAAATTACTGCACATCTGTACACAAACACTTGCTTCAAGTGAACTCGAGAATTGCTTTGATTCCTCAGCTGCCTACATAATCTGGCTTGTGATTAAGATCATGTAATAATAAGCCAGGGAAAGTATTTTTTTTATAGCTGCAATGTAAATGTATTGATTGTAGCAGTGTAATAATTTCATCACTATAATTTGCAACCAAGATATCAACCCAGAAAACTGTATCCGAAGCTGGGACATTCATCACAAATGGTATGTATGTTATGCCCAAATTGTGACGAGTTAAAACTAATTTCTGAAAGTCAAACTAACTAAAAATGACACTATTATTTTTCTTTTGTCACATTTTATATTTATGTGTACGTTATTATACATGATGAGTGTAAACAACACCGACAAACTCTGCGTGCATGTTTCTGACAAAAAAATAATTTCAAACGTGTATTAGCACCATGGTTGAAATTGATTCCTAAGGGCTATATTCACTCTTGAACATAGATATAAATTATGATTTTGTTGTAAATATTGCACAAAGCACACTCATTTACAAAAAAAATTGATCACCATGAATGGATTGCGTGAGTACAACAAAGGTTTCCACACAGTATTGTCATAGTCCAATGTGCGTTTAATGTGCTTTGCTTGCGCGGATGTACCACTAGGGGGCATACATGTCCCTCCATCATTCATAGCTGCAAGACACTGAAAAAGGCTTTGGTAGCAGTGTGAGCCACAGAGCCGAGTTCAGTGAACATGCAGCATGCCCCAACAGCACATTTCAACAAGTCTTTTCTCATCTGGATGAGTTTGAGAGAGGCCACATTGTCAGCCTCCGAGAGGCAGGTTATAAATGTTTCAGTGCATTTCTCACCACTTGAAAACCGTTGTGTCTACACTGAGAGTTAGAGTTGGACGCAGTGGGAACAGGAGGGTACACACACCTGCCTAGAGGGCTTGTGTCAACCCTGGCGGACCACCAGCAAGGAGGATCATTTCACTGTGTGACAGGCTGTAAACACTCCACAGACGTCACTACGCACCATCGAGGAACATGTCATGGCAGTTGGAGATACATCTGTGTTCACCAGTATTATATCCAGGCAGCTAGCAGATCAGAATCTCTTGTTGCAGTGTCCATTACGAAACTATACCATTACGACCTCAGCATGGTAGCATGCAGATTGACAACATGTTGTGTTCAGTGACATTTATGGTCCTGCCTGGATACAGACGACTGCCAAATTCAAGTCTGGAGATATCCTGGCCAGTGCTGTGTTCCATGCTTCACTGTAGAGTGGCACACTGCCCCAGCGAGAGGTGTCATGGTGTAGGGTACCATTTCTTACAATTTGAAGGAACCCTGGCGGCACAGCGATACGTCCAGGAAATTCTGTGACCATGTGCTCTCCTCTTCCTAATGCAGCTTGACAACCCCATTTCCCAGCAGGATAATGCCCAACTTCGCACAACATGTGCATCGTAGGCCTGCCTTTCTGATATCGACATGCTTCCTTGGCCAGCAAGGTCACCAGATCCCTCGCCCATCGAGAACATTTGGGGCTGGGTTGGGCAGTAACTTCAGCCGGCAGCATCTATGGTGCACTAGCTGTTGTTAGGATCTTCCTCAGGAAAACATCAGACTTCTATGCTTTCATGCCTGAACCACCTGTCTCTGTGCTACTGGTGATCTAACACCATACTATGTGCATCCTGCAAATGTTGGTCCCATGCAATACATGCTTGGTGTGGTACAATATTTTGATGTTTTCTATATACATACTACCCATTTCTATGCCTGTACATATTTCTGTGCCCTTGCAATATCACCTTCAGGGTGATCAATTTTTTTTGCAAGTTAGTGTATTTATAACAGAACAGTCACCTTCAGAAAATGTGTAGTTTGATGAATATCTGCAACCGCTGAAAAATCTGTCGCTGCCATCAAATTTTGCTATAGAAAAGGTAGGGATTGCAACCTTGATGCATGCAGTTCCATGATGCTGATGCTTAATTGGTTTCCCAATGACAGCTTATCAATCAGCACACTACAATTACTGATAAAGGTTATCTTGTGTTATCACCCTAAAGCCAAACATTTTCAAGGAATTCATGCATTTGTAACACCAGAAGAATTAGTTTGTTAATTTTAACATACTGATTAATAATAATAATCCATCTTTGAAAAACCAATAAACTTGAGCATCACATAATTAATCATCAATGTTAAATTTTGTGGGGTTTTTTTTTTCCTTCTTTTTTTTCTTCTTCCAAGAATGCATACCAATTTTATTAAATATTTTTTATATATGTCCAATACACATTTGTGAATTATGTTTACTTAATGAATATGTAGGCACAGTTTGTTGGTTTTGTTCACACACATTCTGTAAACAATATTTATACATGAATGTAGAGCTTTTATTCCTAGTAATATAAGAAATTGAAATTACTTTTTCAGTTTCAGGATTGTTTGTGTCCAAAATTTTCAGAACTTTTATTGAATTCATTGAAGCCTATTTTAAAGGACTTCAAGGAGTTTATGTTCTTATTTTAAAATTTATTCCTTATCTCATATGAAAAAGCAAGCCAGCAAAACAATCAATCATCCTGTTGACAGATTTAGAATTGTAAGATGTTTGTACAGTGGCCATGGTAGAGATCACAAATGTGTTAGTACACATTGAAACATGTCCACTGTAAGAGACATAGTATGCTGAAAGGCTACCTAATTTTTTACACCTGTAATATGGTGGAGGTGGTGGTGGTGGTGGTGTGGTGGGGGAAATTCAAGACTAAAAATTCGCCAATCTACAGCTTTCATATTGTGTGGAAACATGCAGCAAAGTTCAGGACCTTTTTGGATTCTTAGTTGATTTCCCATTGAAGACACGCATTGAAATTAAAAATCTGCAAATAAATTTAGAATGAACATTGAGTTGGAGTTTACAGATGAATAAAGTATTTCATATCTCAGTTAGAAAATTTGAAAACTGATGAAACAGAACTAGTATCACAGATCTACAAATTCATTTTTTGAAATGTGGTGTAGTTGATATTCCCAAATGTTATGACAGCATAAGAATTTATGGTTGTCTCATGATTACAAATGCTGTTATGGAAGAAACCTTTTCGAAGCTATAACTGCTGAAAAATTGTCATCGGTCATCAATGACATAAGAATAACTAAATTCACTTGCCATTATGACAACTGGATAGAACATTTTACAGAAGTTAGGCTTCCAAAATATATTGGGGAAAAATTTTGAAAAGTTAATGTCTTAATTAATTATGTATAATAATTTAATATGTATAATTGTCTTATTTAATAAAATAGTTTATTTTGTACAGTAAAATTATAATTACAGTATTTCTTTGATAAAACTGGAAAACTGGTTAAACATTAGATAAAATGTACCCTTTTATGTACGAAAATGTTTAGGAAAAATTTTTTGAGGGGGTCCCGAAATCTCAACTGCTTAAGGGCTTCTCCAATATTTAATTCAGCTTTGGGCACCAGCATTTTCTTTGATGTATAGCAAAACTCAATCTCTGAGACTGACAGTTCAGACACTAAACTGGTTTGCCATCATCTGACGCTCAGTTTCCTAATGATTCTCTAAACTCACAGGCATTATTGCACTTGGTAGAATGTACTCTTACCTTGGCACGCCACGAGCAATGTCCATGATCCTTCTTGAGCTTCCGCCTCAGCTGCTTCCCCCCACCCTCATGCTAAGCCATGTCATCACCAGACTCCAGCAGTCAGTGCTGCCACCTGAGTGCAGGCAACCCGTGCTGCATTAATGCCTGCATTAGTGACCTTGTTGAATTCTGCCCCTTGGAGCGGTCTTCCACCTCAGGGTAACGAAGGTAAGGTACTTCCTGCTTACGCAGTGGAAAAACAAATTCTCGCTCCTCCATTGCTTTTTCTTCCCCGCATGTTCCACACAGGCGAGTATATGTTGTTGTTGTTGTTGTTGTTGTTGTTTTTCCTGCCTAGATCTACCAGCTTACCATACTGTCCAGCTATCAAACGTCTTCCTTCAAGACTTGCTTGCAAGACTGTCTGCCATGCTCTCCGCGCATTAACCCATCTCTTGAAATGCACCTCCCAGTCTAAGGATAGGGAGACCATACCACTGTGTTAGCACAACCGTGCCATATGCCTTGTACTATGCAGTCAGGTGTCGCCCTCACTCCCCCCTTCCTTCTTCCAATTCTTGCACGAGTCATAGACCTTGGCAGTCAGGTTACCCCTGCCCTTCAGGCTTCCTGGGCACAGACTGGTTTATTATATGTGGTTTATTCTGAATAAATCCATATAAACCATATCTTAGTCTTTTACCATTCTGTTCACTTAGTTCCTTCTCAGTAATCCGCCACCTTCTCAGGCTCAGGCAAATTCTGAGACCCAAAACCCTTCAGGCTTACACTAGATGTATAAGGAACTGCTGTCTACCTCGGTCTGGGCATCTGGTTACAGCAATAATGCAGCTTCCCCACGGCACCACTGGAGCTGAGTTCAAACCCTTGCTACAAAACCTACTTGAAGGATACTTAGTTACCAAAGATAACACTGCTTCTATGGGCTCTTCTGGGACTAGAAGTAATGAGACCTCCCACCACCCCTAGGGGTATGTCCACCCCCAAGTTGGATACATTACCCGACTCAGCTGAGCGTCTGGCTACCAGCGATAGTGCCGCTTCTCTGGGCATCACTGAGTCAGGGAGGAGGTCGCCACTATCAGGGGAAAGGATGCCATCCGGGAGATAACCAATTGTCTGGCAGTGGCGCCAGAGAGAGGCTTCGGCTCTCTGGAAGGCGCGCCCTTCCCTTGCACACAATCAGGCCACCTTGTCCTACTCCTAGATCTTGCCTAAGCCTGAGCTACTACCTTGCTACTACCTTCAGAGGGTAAAGGCTGAGAAGATAGTCGCTGCTCAGGCTCAGCGTTCCGTGGGTCAGGGGGCCGACTATCAATGGGTCTACACTCACGTGAGGAAACTGCTTGTTTGCGGTCCAGAAATTCCACCACCACTTCCACCTGGATGACTAACCAGGACCAGCAGTATCAGCTGAGCAGTGTCTGTCTACTGGCCAGGGTGCTTTAACGTCCCAAGAAAAGCATGACCCTTGCCACCGACCCTGCCTAGCACCGACAAGAGCCCATCAGGCCCCCACCAGCTACAGCTGTTAAGCATCAATTAATGTTCCCCTGGCATCTGCCATCAGCTAAGCCTATCTGTACTGCAACGACATTCACCCCAACCCATGCTACTACTCACTCTGTTGCCATCTCTACACCTCCATGGGCTGAGAGACAAGTTGTAGAGAGCCCCAGCCATTTAAGTAACTGGTGAATGGGGCAGCTGTTTCCAGGCTCCGAGTGATGTTTGACATCCACACTAATCCAGGTTGCGCATCAACCTGGAAGATGCATATTAGGAAAGCAATCTGTGTAGATGTACAGTTTTACATTTTCTTTGTTTAAATAATTCCTTCTCTTGTATAAAGCAGTATGCAGTATCAAAAGAACAAATTGAAATGTTCCCAAGAATACATCTAGTACAGTAACTTATCACAACAATCAGGACTAACCCATAGAACTTGCGTAGTCAACATTGAGGTTACAAATTATGATTTACAAACGGTTTAGTTGCATCACTTGGCTATAACTATCAAAACAGGGTTAAATGAGAGATGTATTTGATATGAAATGTTTAAAACTGATTTTGTGTTGTATTTTGTGTGCGCACATGTGTATGTCCATGCAAATTTTATAATGTGATTGTGTTTATATTTTTGTGTTTCAGAGAATATCCTAATATTTATACCAAACTGTATTCTCTGTTTGATGCTGAAGTTTTCCACACAAAGTATAAAGCCCGACTTTTCTTTTTGGCTGATGTCTTCTTGAGCTCTACGTAAGCATTGATTTTTATTGAGTAATCAGTACAGAGTTTCTAACTCTTTAGTAAATGTGTGTATATTATTATTGTTGTTGTTGTAAACAGCAAAATATGCCATAAATAGGCTGCTAGGTTACTAATTACATTATTAAAAGAAAATATAAAACACTAATTACTCACAAGGTGGTACGGATAGACGTACATGCATAGTTGGATGAAGGCATAAAAAATGTGTTCATACAATTTTGCGTGTGTGTGTGTGTCTATCCATTTGTGTCTTCTGTCTCTTTTTAATAGTGTATTTATATTATTATGTGACATTATAATGGTCAATTTAAGTGGTAAAAGAAATTAAGTCCACATATTCCATGTAGCCTCTGCCTATCATTCTAAAATTTCAACATATAGCAGAATACTGCTTTCTTTGCATTTGTGTGCATTTTGTAATGTTTCATCAGGCATTTATCTGCCCACTTGGTGGCAGCATTTGTGAAGCGTCTGTCTCGCCTCTGCCTGGTCGCTCCGCCGCAGGATATCCAGATACTCCTCTCATTTATTGGCAACCTCATACTCAGGCATCCTGAGTTGAAGAAACTGGTCCACCATCCTATCGGAGGGGAAGGTGAGAATGTAAAAATTTACTTTCTTGTATTCGTGAGGCTAGGAAGTATTTAAAGAAATTTTTTAGTACTGCATGGGCTGNGAATGTAAAAATTTACTTTCTTGTATTCGTGAGGCTAGGAAGTATTTAAAGAAATTTTTTAGTACTGCATGGGCTTTTCACCAATAAGTCTAATGATCAACATACAAATTTTCCTGACACCCGTTTTCCAGATGTTATTGCCTTGTTTACTCCCCTCTGATGACATACGTTTTTTTTATGACTTTTTGATATCTGAAAATGGGCTAAGTCTTACAATTAATGGCATCTTACATTTGCCAGCATATTCAACAAATCCCACGAGGCTTTGAATACATGTAATTTTGTACTGTTAATACAAAATTCACCAGAAACAACATACTTTGTAATGACTCAGTATTCTTAATTTTCGGGACCAGGAGACTTGTTTCATTTTCTTAAGCTTTGCTAAACTTCGTAATATTTTTATCGGGTTTGAAGTTAAAAGCAGTCGATTGAAGTCAGTTGGAAGGCAGTCGCCCTTCAGGGTAGTGGTAGAATGGTCGTCTAGGCGGCGTCGGGTGTGACTCCAACCCCCCACATCTGCAAACTTGAACTTACGAGATTAGTTCTACGCCGGTGTGGGAGGTCGCCACATTTCTTATTTCTTCGGGCCAGTTTGTAAGAAACAGAATAATTGGTAAATGACTGTGGCGCTGTTATGCACGTGTATGTTTATCTGTGAACGTTTCGTACTCTGCATACTCTGAACTTCGGATGTGAAATGTGTCACATAAATATTAAATAAAAGTATAGAACAAATACTCTGGAACTTGACTTTATTTCATATGTAATTGGCGTCCATTGTACAGAGTCTCGTTTTCCCCCTCTGAGCTAGTCGAGTGATAAGTTACAGCCGGTGTAACTGTAGCAGCCAACGTTACAACTTGTGATGAAATATGTATCGCAAAAATGTAACAGACCATAGACCACAAGNTTTCCCCCTCTGAGCTAGTCGAGTGATAAGTTACAGCCGAGTGACAATGTATAGCCGGTGTAACTGTAGCGGCCAACGTTACAACTTGTGATGAAATATGTATCGCAAAAATGTAACAGACCATAGACCACAAGTGAATAGATTTTGTAGCACAACATTGTAAAAAAAGTGTGAATACAGGAGAGCTCTAGTAGTCACACTTGTAACTATAATCAATTGGGATGTAATTTTGTTACACCACAATGTGGGAAATAGTATCTGATGGTACCAGTTAATCTGTGGTGTTTATGTTTACAGGAGTTATATAAAAGAAGTACAAATGTAGCAACTATACATTCTACAAGCATAAGAAGAATTTAATAAAATTACATTAAATAAGAATTGGGTTGTGAAACAAGATTATATTGCGCAAGAAAAGGGATGTGAAATAAATTTACATTGTACAAGAATTCAAAGCTAAATTAAGTTAATTACAAAATACACTTTTGTATCAACAGAAAAGTTTGAGTCTGAGGTATTGCCGTCGCTGTCAGAAGACTTGAAGCTGTTGATTCATCAAGGGAAGTCATTATTACTACAGTAAAACCTCTGTATAACAAAATTGAAGAAACCAAAGTTTTGTGTGTTAGTTATAGAGGAGTTCTTTATGGAGAGGTGATTTACAATTAATTTTTTCATCATGCGGTCAATTTTGAATCTAATTGCTGCTGAAATTTAATGGCATTGGTTCTTTTCTATTGATTTGTATAAGAAATGGGTTTTCTTTTAAACACTTATACAGTAAAGCATTATAGCTACTATTAATAAATTATCGTTGTCATAGAAAAAAATATGCTACCAGTTTTATTTGGACCAACATTATGTAAACAAAAAATTTGCAAATTTCTTAAATTTAAAATAAGTAATAAAACTTGTATGATTTTAAAAATACTTGGTACACACAAAGTGAGACAATACAACTTCTACAGCACTTAAAATAACATTTTGGCTTTTGCATATTATATTTTTTATCTGAAATATGTGACGAATAGAAAAATAAAAAAAAAATAAGAAAGCAATATGAAAAGAAAGTAAATATAATCATAATTTTCAGACTTTGTTATAAAGAGGTTTNAAAAAAAAAATAAGAAAGCAATATGAAAAGAAAGTAAATATAATCATAATTTTCAGACTTTGTTATAAAGAGGTTTCGTGCCGAAGAGGGAAAAATAGCTTGTTGTTAGTACAAATGATCTAATTTTGAAAATGGCTCTCCTGATTTTGCCAGGGGTAATGAGGAGTTTGCCATCCACGGAAGATGGTGAAGAAGGCTGAAAAATGTGTGTGAGCAGGTCATGGCCAGAATGCCCAGGAGGTGGAATATGGGAATGAAAGGTAGTTAAAAAATTGGTGTAGTAAGTTTACTTTGTCATCGGTACTTCCAGCTACCTGTCAGCATGGGTGAGTGCTGCAGAGCCGATGGATGAATGCACTCCCAAGCCATTCCCAACTGCAGANCCAGCTACCTGTCAGCATGGGTGAGTGCTGCAGAGCCGATGGATGAATGCACTCCCAAGCCATTCCCAACTGCAGGGACAGAGGTGCCAGTTTCTGGTGTTGTTGACAAGCATTCGACAGGAAGACAGTCCAGTGAGCTTCTCTGCATTTAAAGTGGTAGTCATCGCCGTCTTCATTGGAGGGGCGTTGCCATCTTCCTCTGTCCCAGTCACGCCTGTGATGACAAGGGGGCACATATTCAGGGNGAATGTAAAAATTTACTTTCTTGTATTCGTGAGGCTAGGAAGTATTTAAAGAAATTTTTTAGTACTGCATGGGCTGTTCACCAATAAGTCTAATGATCAACANTTTAAAGAAATTTTTTAGTACTGCATGGGCTGTTCACCAATAAGTCTAATGATCAACATACAAATTTTCCTGACAGCCGTTTTCCAGATGTTATTGCCTTGTTTACTCCCCTCTGATGACATACGTTTTTTTATGACTTTTTGATATCTGAAAATGGGCTAAGTCTTACAATTTATCGCATCTTACATTTGCCAGCATATTCAACAAATCCCACAAGGCTTCACCAGAGACAACATACTTTATAATGACTCAGTATTCTTAATTTTCGGGACCGGGACACGTGTTTCATTTTCTTAAGCTTTGCTAATCTTCGTAATATTTTTATCTGGTTTGAAGTTAAAAGCAGTGGATTGAAATCAGTTGGAAGACAGTCGCCCTTCCGGGCAGGGGTAGAATGGTCGTCTAGGCCATGTCGGGTGTGACTCTAACCCCCCACATCGGCAAACTTGAACTTGCTATATTATTTCTACGCCGGTGTGGGAGGTCGCCACATTTCTTATTTCTTCGGGCCAGTTTGTAAGAAACAGAATAATTGGTAAACGACTGTGGCGCTGTTATGCACGTGTATGTTTATCTGTGAACGTTTCGTACTCTGCATACTCTGAACTTCAGATGTGAAATGTGTCACATAAATAGTAAATAAAAGTATAGAACAAATACTTTGGAACTTGACTTTATTTCATATGTAATTGGCGTCCATTGTACAGAGTCTCGTTTTCCCCCTCTGAGCTAGTCGAGTGATAAGTTACAGCCGGTGTAACTGTAGCAGCCAACGTTACAACTTGTGATGAAATATGTATCGCAAAAATGTAACAGACCATAGACCACAAGTGAATAGATTTTGTAGCACAAAATTGTATACAAGTGTGAATACAGGAGAGCTCTAGTAGTCACACTTGTAACTATAATCAATTGGGATGTAATTTATTACACCACAACGTGGGAAATAGTATCTGATGGTACCAGTTAATCTGTGGTGTTTATGTTTACAGGAGTTATATAAAAGAAGTACAAATGTAGCAACTATACATTCTACAAGCATAAGAAGAATTTAATAAAATTACATTAAATAAGAATTGGGTTGTGAAACAAGATTATATTGCGCAAGAAAATGGATGTGAAATAAATTTACATTGTACAAGAATTCAAAGCTAAATTAAGTTAATTACAAAATACACTTTTGTATCAACAGAAAAGTTTGAGTCTGAGGTATTGCCGTCGCTGTCAGAAGACTTGAAGCTGTTGATTCATCAAGGGAAGTCATTATTACTACAGTAAAACCTCTGTATAACAAAATTGAAGAAACCAAAGTTTTGTGTGTTAGTTATAGAGGAGTTCTTTATGGAGAGGTGATTTACAATTAATTTTTTCATCATGCGGTCAATTTTGAATCTAATTGCTGCTGAAATTTAATGGCATTGGTTCTTTTCTATTGATCTGTATAAGAAAAGTGTTAAATGGGTTTTCTTTTTAAACACTTATACAGTAAAGCATTATAGCCACTATTAATAAATTATCGTTGTCATAGAAAAAAATATGCTACCAGTTTTATTTGGACCAACATTATGTAAACAAAAAATTTGCAAATTTCTTAAATTTAAAATAAGTAATAAAACTTGTATGATTTTAAAAATACTTGATACACACAAATTGAGACAATACAACTTCTACAGCACTTAAAATAACATTTTGGCTTTTGCATTTTATATTTTTTATCTGAAATATGTGACAAATAGAAAAATAANATCTGAAATATGTGACGAATAGAAAAATAAAAAAAAAATAAGAAAGCAATATGAAAAGAAAGTAAATATAATCATAATTTTCAGACTTTGTTATAAAGAGGTTTCGTGCCGAAGAGGGAAAAATAGCTTGTTGTTAGTACAAATGATCTAATTTTGAAAATGGCTCTCCTGATTTTGCCAGGGGTAATGAGGAGTTTGCCATCCACGGAAGATGGTGAAGAAGGCTGAAAAATGTGTGTGAGCAGGTCATGGCCAGAATGCCCAGGAGGTGGAATATGGGAATGAAAGGTAGTTAAAAAATTGGTGTAGTAAGTTTACTTTGTCATCGGTACTTCCAGCTACCTGTCAGCATGGGTGAGTGCTGCAGAGCCGATGGATGAATGCACTCCCAAGCCATTCCCAACTGCAGAGACAGAGGTGCCAGTTTCTGGTGTTGTTGACAAGCATTCGACAGGAAGACAGTCCAGTGAGCTTCTCTGCATTTAAAGTGGTAGTCATCGCGGTCTTCATTGGAGGGGCGTTGCCATCTTCCTCTGTCCCAGTCACGCCTGTGATGACAAGGGGGCACATATTCAGGGGAGAGGGAAGTCTTAGATTTGTGTGGTGACTATGTGGGATGGTGTTATCTGTGGCATATATTATGCCATTTGTGAACCAGGTGGCAGCTTAGTCAAGCTGCTTGGGAGTTTGGGGGGTGTCTGTGAGATCAGTGTTGCTGTCTAGTGTTCTTTTGAATAGCTTCGCTCACCCAGTCAGTCACTCAGTCACTCACTCTCACTCAGTCACTGAGATGATTTTTTTTTCCTATCACAACTAAATGAATAATTTATATATTTTTTCTTAGGGAACAAAACAAAAGAACAGTAACATTGATAACATGCATAACGAAAATGGCAAAGATAATTGAGTTTTATGAGCTTAGATCACAAGTCACAAATTTTGACCACAGACAAAATTTATTTTATAATGTTTTTAATTTGCAGTGCTAGACAAAGTTACAATAGTAAGGTTGGTGAATAAACAAATGACTAAGAATTGTATTGGATGTAATGTGTTCAAAAGACTTTTAACAACTCTAAATAAACAATTCCACACCAATGCTTGTCGCTACTAGGCCACCTGAGTTATACAGGGTGGTGGCCAGTAGTTCATTTAGTTAAATTATTGTGGTGCAGACTAAGGACACCTGAGGTTGTTGCTTTAGGGGTAAACAAATACTCGTATTCTCCGTTATTTAACACACCAGGATTTTATTGATCAGAAGGTCACATAGTTATTACACACACTGGCGAGACTGAGCCCCCATGCAAGTCGTTTTCCTGAAGGGCTGGTGGGCTGAATACCATGCGTCGGGGAAGGTGGTTGAAGGGAGACTTTTCTCTACTTATCTGTGACTGCGGCTTTTGGTGTGTTGTCTTCGTTGGTAGCTGAGGCATGGTGAGTTGGGTGACCAGGTGGCCTTGGTTCAGGCCCTCGGACTGGCTCTCGTTGACGTGCTGTACTAAGTTGGCTTTTTCCTGCGGCTTTGACAGTCTCTTTCTGAAGCCCGGGATTTGGGTTTCCCGTGACTTGTACTTTCCCTGCGATCCTGGTTGGTGTTCCTGGTTGGAGAGTGCGTCCTCCTCTGCCTTCTTCCGGCTATCGCGTTTCTGTCTGCATTCCTAACCGCGGAAACTGCCACTACGTTTTCGGAAATGAACTCATAAGTTCTCAGTACTTTTACTTGGGTTGTCTCGGGAATTTACACATGAAGTTTCGGGCGCCACTCAGACTGGGGCTACCACTATTTTCCGGGAATTTACTCATATTCTCGGCACTGTTCTCGTCACACGACTGTTTACTCCCGTTTCGGCTTCATCTATCTCGTCTCGCGGCTGTACCGCAGAACAACTCCCGTCTCGGCTGGCAATAATTGCTCCCGAACAACTGACTTTGAACAACTGATTACAACTGACTTCCTGGGCCGGTCCCGAACTCCAGCCCGTTGATACGACTGCCTCTCGCCTAACTGCCTTCTCTGTCTTGCATCTCGGTTGCCGAACAACTCCTGGCTCACGACTGACCACGACTGCTGGACCACAACTGAATGATCACGAACCTTGGCTGCTCCCGAATTTAACCCGTCTCCTGATATATTCAAATTGGCTGTCAGCAGATTGTGTTGAGAGAAACAGGGACTTCCCTGGTGTCCCTTGCACATTTTTTTGTATAGGATTTAGTGTCTCCTCAGCGGCTCGNGCCGCGCGTCATTCTACTATATAAATTTTGGAGTTTTCTTATTGTGCATTTGGCCTTGTGTATGATAACAGTTGTATTGTGCTAAATACTGTAACACATTAAGCAGTTTCTATGAAAAATTCCATGATTTTCATTTAAATTGCCATATAGTAATGAAACATTTTAAGTGTCATTCTTGTCCAAACACTTAAGAACATTTCAGCTTACCAGGAACACAGTTGTATACCATCCATTTCATATAATATTCACGGTTGATATTTTCATAACTTGGGCAGTAACCTCGCAAATACCCTAGGAAAATGGTCCTCAATACAGTTGTTAAGCAATTATGCAAGAGGATACACTCAGGCAGGACTGCCTTAGCAGTGAGTCATCCAGGTTCCATTCCCTTGCATGGTAGTGAAGTAAGGGATGTGTCTCCAAACAGGAGTTCCACTGGCAAGTAGCGGAAGTGAAAGGATCTTTGTTGAGCTTTAGGACACTCTTCTCTTTCATAAGGAAAGATAGTATATAGTTATTGTAACTTGTAGGCTTACTGAGTGGTATGCCAAGAAATTTAAAAAATCAGCTCTGACATGTCTATGGTCAGAAAACCCTAATTGCTTCAATTCAGGTAGCTTCTGATAGGGAAATTAAGCTCAGGGTAACGCTAGCGGGAAAAGCTTTAGAAGCGTCCTGTCAGTTTCAGATGCTGGAACTTCCTGCCTTCGTTTTATCCTTTGCACCAAGTATTCATATTCCTTAGGGACATTATGTGATATTATCAATTGTATTTTTGTAATGTGGCTTACAGCAAAAGGAAATTGATACTGAATAGAGGTATCAGACAGTCACATGAGTGTGTTCTTGACAGTGAACAATGACCCATTCATCATGGAAGAGAGAGATCCAGTGAAGAGCTGTGCCATGGACAGTTCCTTGTGGGAGGTGGCTACTATCCAGCATCACGTATTGCCTGGTGTCAGTACTGCAGCCAAGTTCATCAATAATCCACTGCCATCTGTTGAATGGGACATGCATTCTCTGCTGGAGAACACTGAAGATACTGTACGTACCAATTATGTGGTAGTAATTATGACGATGGTGTTGTTGATACAGTGAGACTTCATTAAAATACAAAGTTCCCATTAATATACACTTTTCTTCTTTCCCTTTAGAGTGTGACAGGAATTTAATGTTAATTTGTGTGTAATAAAAAAATATTTGTTTTTGTGTATTACATTGTANCCTTTAGAGTGTGACAGGAATTTAATGTTAATTTGTGTGTAATAAAAAAATATTTGTTTTTGTGTATTACATTGTAATGTCACGTCCATAGGAAGTAGTTGTAATGGTAATAAGAATGTTTTATTTTGTAATATGCTAAATCACAGACACAACTGTATATCTGTGTATATTATATATATAAATATTATTTTATATTTATTGCAAACAAATGTTAATACAAACCTATTTACTATAACTGCAAAAATTCAGGTCCCTTGAGATATGTATTAAAAAGGTTTTACTCTGCAAAAATATTTTTTATGTTCATGTTACATTTTCAGATTTGATATTAAAAAAATTTTTACAGTGAAGGATGATAATCCATGTAATTTAAAATGGTACATGCCGTGTTGTATCTGTTGGCACTTTTAGAAATAATGATTAATGTAGTTGCCGATACAACCAGTGTACAGGCATGTGTAAAGTTTTGTTACATTTTTGTAACAAGTTAGTTGTCCCCGGTACATCAGAATATTACTGTCAGTTTTATGACTAAATTAAGTTTCTGAGATATGACGGGAATAGGCTGCTAGGCTACTGATTGCATTATAAAGAGTATACGTAATGCACAAGTACTCACAGGGCGGTACTCGTAGATAGACACACACAAACAAAAGTCAGACAAACACATTTTCCACGCGGA
This sequence comes from Clitarchus hookeri, assembly GCA_002778355.1. Taxonomy (NCBI): domain Eukaryota; kingdom Metazoa; phylum Arthropoda; class Insecta; order Phasmatodea; family Phasmatidae; genus Clitarchus; species Clitarchus hookeri. The sequence goes on from NQII01004410.1 coordinate 66,760, forward strand.
TGCGTGGTCACGCAACGTTTCGCTGGCTAGACCAGCTTCATCAGGTGGCGAGCGGTGGCACACTACAGTATGGTGAGTGGTGGTGAACCTAGTGGTCAGGAGGCAAACTAGGGTGAGGCAGGAATTTGAAGTGTGGCAGAGGGGTTATCTTATGGTTAAGCCAGGTGGCTGTCTGGATTTTGTGATGTGCTGGTGGACCAGTTACCAGCGTTGCAGTTCTGCGCTATNGGGGTTATCTTATGGTTAAGCCAGGTGGCTGTCTGGATTTTGTGATGTGCTGGTGGACCAGTTACCAGCGTTGCAGTTCTGCGCTATTATTAGAAGGGGAGGTAGGGCCCTCACCACTCTGGTTGTGTAACAGGAGTCAAAATTCTGGTCGTGAGATGCTGCGTGTATTGCAATTGGCTTCTCCTGTAAATTTACATTTGCTCCAACTATGGTTTGTTTGGCGTTTGCTGTATGGCCATTTATTCTTTGTCTGAGAGTTTTGGTGGTGAGGCCAGGCCAATGCACTCTGCATTGCAGACCGTGAATCAGGATACAGACACACACAGATCTCGTCTGTGAACATGACTTGCCGTCGTTAGACTCAGTTTGGTGACGATGTGATAGAGATGGACACCTCGTGTGCTTGTAGGCACGCGTGTGATCCTAGTGAATCCTGTTCTGGATAGTCTGCGTCAATACCTGCACAGTCGCGTGACGAAGATCTCGCCACAGGTAAGGTTTATTCTAGNGTTTATTCTACTCAATTTGAGAAGATCAATCCTTTTAGTTTGGCAATTAAAATTTTTCGCCGCTATGTAAGTAAGCGCTAGTGTTGCATTGTGTACTGGATTTTTTATATTTTCGTCATTAAAAAACAAAATAATTGCAATAATCATAAATCAAATATAAAATAACTACTTAACTAAGTAAAATCTTTCTCTTTTATTATTCACGTAGCTTAAAATTTTAATTAAAAGTGACCTGTTTGGAACACTACCGCTTACCTAGCGTCGGAAATTTTTCTTATGTCAAACTCTCCCATAAGAAAAGTTGTTTCGTTCCTAACCTGAGTAGAATTAACCATACCGCGGGTCAGCTGCTGTGGAAAATGGTTGTCTCCTGGCACTGACCACTACAGATCTCTCATGTGCCACTGTATTTGCATGAAAGTAACCACTAAGAGGTGCATCTGCCACAGAATGTGTTTCCCGGTACTTTTTCCACACACAACTGACATCACTTTGGTTGACTCAGAGCAGGACAGCCACCTCCATTTGTGAATGTCCCACTTCCACCAGGGTTACAATCTGTGATCATTGAAAAGTTGTCAGGTGTGCAACCCATATCTGGCAGCAAATTTCTATACATTCAGCATGGATGCTGAATTGTTTTTGTGTGAAATGCCATTATAGCTATTGTGTTAAATGATTTGCTATATAATGTGCATTTATATTTATGTATGTACAGACAGTAGAACCTCACCATAGCAACCCCTTTTATTAAGACCATGTTTCTTTAAAGACCCAGTTTTAAGGAACCATAAAAAATTCTGTAAAAAATAATAAAGTTGGAAATTTGAGAGAAATCAGCTTAAAAATAAGTAGCTACACATTGTGTTTCTCCTGTGGAACACTGTACTCCAAGTAGTANATTTGAGAGAAATCAGCTTAAAAATAAGTAGCTACACATTGTGTTTCTCCTGTGGAACACTGTACTCCAAGTAGTACATATCTAAAAATAGATACCACCCTCATTTTTATGTATAAGTGTTGGGGTGGATCAAAATCTGTCAAATTTTCCAAACCCTGTGTTAATATCATCCTTCACTAACAACCTTATTCCTGGAAACAGCAGGGTCNATTTGAGAGAAATCAGCTTAAAAATAAGTAGCTACACATTGTGTTTCTCCTGTGGAACACTGTACTCCAAGTAGTGCATATCTAAAAACAGATACCACCCCCATTTTTATGTATAAGTGTTGGGGTGGATCGAAATCTGTCAAATTTTCCAAACCCTGTGTTAATATCATCCTTCACTAACAACCTTATTCCTGGAAACAGCAGGGTCNAAATCTGTCAAATTTTCCAAACCCTGTGTTAATATCATCCTTCACTAACAACCTTATTCCTGGAAACAGCAGGGTCTTTACAGTGGGGTTCTACTGTACCTACCTATGTACATGCGTGTGTACTTGCCTGTAAATGTGCATACATGCATGTGTATGTACTTGTATGTGTTCATGAACCTACATACATATACTGTACTCGCATACCATCTCCCCTGATGTAAGATCTGCACCCCACATTTTAAAATATCCTCCCAGGAAAAAAAAAAATATTTTTACACATTCAGTTCTAAAAACTTGTGTTTCAGTGCACAGCTGTGTTGCACAAGCTATACATATGTTACAAAACTATATATAGTACGAGCTCTACAGTATTTGTTCAGAATAAATGCTCCCAATTTTTGAATAAAATTACATCTCAGAAATAGGGTGGGTGTTATACTTGTAATTTAGGCTATTTTGCCACCTAACAACACATGATCCTATGTGCTGAGCAGCTGGGCCGATCATAATACAACAAGAAACTGTCACTGAACCGGTACATTCTGCATGTGTCACAAATATCCAAGATATTTAAACACAAAAAAACCACTTATCTCATGGCACATCTACCTTAGCTCACAAAAATATAGTTCATTTCATATAAGAAGGCCACATTGTGACAGTCAGTGAGTGGCAAATTGATGTATTCAAAACAAACAACGTGCCATTTACAAAATCCTGTATCAGCTGATGCACGAACGAACAAAAGTTAATATTACGTTGGCTATTCTGAGTGCACTGCCGACGCACATTACACCAGCCGAAAATACGCTATAAGAAAGAGTTGCAAGGTTAATTAATACATTATATTTTACGTGGTTATAAAACAGCAGTTTTTAGTTTTAGAAACTTAACTTTGTGATAAAATAGTACTGTATAGGTGTTCAAAATTAAATGCACAATAAAAGAACCAGTATAGAAATAAAACGCAATCTCGAAATATTTTTCACGTTTTTATACCGCCCTCTCTAACCCCGCTTTCCTTATTTGCTTGATATTAATTCCAAAAGCACACAGAAATATTGCATAATATTGTTGAATTAATTTCTCTAATAATTTGGCTAAATATATTTGAAATACGTTTTGTTCCCAGCCAGTAATAGAACAACAGTTTACTTTACAAAGATGCTAACTATTGTCGAAAAATCTGTTCTATTGGTTCTTTTGCGAAGCATATGCCATATTGTTCTCCGAAAACCCGTTTCTTGTTTCCGAAGAGTGGGACACCGCACTCTCGCAGCACTAGCTCGCCATACCTGTAATGTGTGTTGCACTCACATCTTCCCGCTGCTCCCCTCTACACGTTCCTGGCCTTCCAGTTATATTACGTTTATGAACGACCGTACAAACGCACTCCAAACTTAGTTTCGATTCCTCTCCCGCCGCCTGCCGTGCCTCCCCAAGGAGTTCACCAATTGCTGCATGTAGCAGCACCTCCTAGATGCGCTGACTCGCCGGACCAGTTGAAGGCGAAAGGATAAAGTAAACATTGGCGCGGCGATCATCGACTGTCAATAATCTGGCCTTCGTATATGAGATCGCAGCTACGTATTTCTGAGTAGCAAGTTTGCCTAAAACGTCCCACGAACAGTACATTGACTAGGGGATCAGCTGATAATGACAGCATGAAAATAAACAACATCGTTGCCATGTAGCCGATCAGCTGATGGCAGAAGGATACGAAGTCAGATGTAAACAGTGGTGCTACTTTCGCCGACCTGTCAAAAAGTGGCCTTCTTATATGGTACAGAGTATAAGAGGAGCAACTTTAACGAAAACTGTAAATGTGGACTGCTGGCCACGTGCTTGCGGACCAGCTTTGAAGCCACGCTCCCATGCCACCTCACATAACAAATATGTGCTATGTTTCTATAAACATCAAGTGACGGCCATAGTCATGCACTGGCTTGTAGACTGGAGGGAAAAGCAGTTTATGTTATGACAAACCCAACTATTTTCATTTTTTTTTTTTCCCCCTTCAAACCCTTAATCACAAGACTCACATCTCTACTTTTAAAATTGGTTTCAGAGAAAAAATGTGTGGGTGGCACACAAGTAAATACAATATCACTGCACGTGTGTGTGTGTGCGCGCACATACACACACCATGCACACACATACTCGCGGTAGTGATGGTCTGATCCGATAACCATTATCGGTTCATAGGCCAATATTGTGGCTATCAGAAATATCTGTATCCCCAATATAAATGCAAATAATATCGGGTAACAGCACACTGAAAATGGAACCATAATTCAGGAGATCACATGTTCAAGTTCTGTGAGATACACAGTTCTGGTTTTTGTAAAATTTAAGAGTTGATCATCGTAGATTGCTGCAAATGAGAACTGCCAGTAATTTGACATAATGCTAGAATGTAATGCCAGTTGTCTAGGTTGACACCCAAAAAAAAAACTTATATACTGGCTAGGTAGTTAGAAATCATATTTTACATGTAAACAAATATGGCTGGTGGCAAAAATTTCTACTTAAATTGCGGGTTATGCGAGATGATAACTGTTGCTCATCTTGCAAAATGGATTGTTGCTGTTGTTTATTTGTTTCAGCATGTTTTAAATCATGTTATCAACTTGAAAGTTTCCAATTTCATTTAAAAGGCATGTTTGTTCATCACAACAAAAAAAAAAAGTAATGAAGCCATAAATATTTCACAGCTATTCGTCAACAGCATTCTAGTTGTGGCTGTGTAGCATTGCATATTGAGATGATTAAAAGAGCATTTACATGCAAGAAGTTATGTTTCTGCATAAAATTAATTTCATTTAAAAACAACTTACTTTAGATAAGTGATGGACCATATAGCAGCATAATTCGTTACTTTTTAATCAGTTAAACTGATGTAGTGTTTTTCAGTAAAATGAAGCCACACCTAAACATTGAGGTTATAAAAGTACCTAAGAATTCAGTACCTGCCAATATGTACCGTATTTCCTCAAAATAGGCCAAGGTATTTTTCCCAAAAATCAAACCTCAAAATGCTATCTCGGCCTCAAATTGAGTATCAAAAAAAATTATACCAAGAAGCTGAAGTTTCATTATTTTTGCATATATTCATGGTTTACTTAAGATACACAAAAAGTACTTCAATATAAGTGATTATAATATATACTAATTGATCCATCTTGTGATAAATTTAATTTATTGTAATATATTTGTATTTGTAAACAACAGCTAACCTTAAAACAGCAAACATGAACAATTTTATTGTGAGTGCAGTGTCGCCAACATGTTAAGTGAGCAGAAAAAAATTACTTAGGCATATTTCCCATTCCAACGAGAAACATTAGTTTTGAAACACATTTTTGGTGAAATGTTTTCAATTGTAATATTTTGTTACCGTAGTGCATGTTAAATTTTGTGTCCAAATAAGTTTAAGATTCATAACTACGAAACATAGGCTACCTGTATTTATGTTCGCAAAGTGTAAACAGCATGGTAGCAACTAATCTATAATCTATTTTCACAGAGAGTGCTTTATACAGTGCTCACTTTATTGCATACATCTATGGTTACCTCGTAACTTGTTTACGTTTCAACTTTCTTTAGGTTGAATTTTTCTTGATCTGCTATGACCAATCACGTAGAAAAATGTGATGCATTTAGTGCTTGAACACCAAAAGGTGAACAAAATTCAAGAGACTCAAATTATAAGCTTCAAATTGATAAATTTGCAGAAGACAAACAACAGTGCAGCGGCGCATGCATTCAGCATTTTTGTAAAGAGTTTTCTAAGGTTTAGTCGGAAAACCACGACATTTAACTGTCTAACATGCCATACTACTATTATTTTCGTGTTATCATTATTCCAAAATTAAAAGTCTACGAAGTCCTCAAATATATAGTATGTATTCCCAAAAGTTGTTAAAACGATGTTTAAAATTGAAAATAAACAAATATGATGTGTAACTGTTACTAAACAAACATTGTGTCGTGAGAAAATACCTATTTCATTAATATTTCAGCAACTTGCCTTGTGAAATAGTTATTGAGAGTACAGTACACATTTATTTATTCAATTAACCTCGCCTATATGTATGAATTTGAGCAAGGAAATGGAGGCAACATTTCCAACAAGTGTGTAGTAGGCTTACTTATTCACACTGATGAAGTGCATAAAATTGTGACCATTATACAGTATGAGTATAAAAGAATACCCCAACTTTGAAGGTAGTAGGTTCTTTGGTTTTGATATTATAGACCTTCAAATTTGCGTTATTCTTTTATATTCATCCTGCACAGCATTAGGCCTACTCACTTATTTGTTTCTCTAAAGTTTTCATGTGGGTGTCTATTGTTAAAAATGTTTAACAATTAGTGTTAGATACTAATTTAAATACTCTCATTTGCTAAAAATTGTTTTTTCCTAGTGATAAGTTTGTAAATATTGGGGTTGGCCTATAATCAAGATGGGCCTCTTTACGGGTAAATACTGTAATTTTTTTCTGTTTACTTTGAATTATTGATGTTTGCCAATACCAGTAGTGCAAACTGAAATGAGAAATGTAATATATTCCCTCTTTTCCAAAAATGTTAGAAGAATAATTTTTCAACTCAATGAGAAAATAGATAATGATTTCCAATAACAAAAGAAATTGTGATGTTAGTAATTACGTTTACATATTTATCAGGTTGTTTTATCAGAATCGGATTGGGTTTCACATGGTGTATTGGATGTAGGAAATATTGGATACATTTACAAATTTGACCACCACTACTCACAAAGTGAGAAAAATAGAGTAAAATATAATCATATGTGACACTGAAGCTTTGCAGTAAATCTGGATATGGAGGATAGGCTTCCCGTCTATCTTGGAACCTCTCATGGCGGAGAGATGTTAACTGTTATTATTGCATGCTAACGCAGGTGTGATTTCAGGACGGGAGGAGGGCCAAACAACTGGATACAGTTTAGAGAACCTCTCACATACATACATACATACGTACATACATACATAAATACACACACACATACTAGGGTGTCCCTTATTTTTTAAGTAGTAAATTTTGTTATACATAGGGCCCAATTTATTTTTGTTTTACTATAAAATACTTGCACAGCAAATTTCAACTCATTTGAAGTACTACAACCTGTGCTGACTTGCATCGGAACATGTTCTTACAAGTTACACTAGAAAAGCAGCGCGCGGGCAGTGCGCACTCACTTTGTTGTCATTCTAATGCAGTATGTCGCGATATTAACATGGATTGTTTTATTGTTTGAATATGTCAGTGGAATTACGAAGTGCTAAAAAAAGTATTTTCTTATTTGGGGAGGCAAACCACCAAATAACGGGTGCAAAACTACCGTCAAATCAACAAGTTATTGCAGTCTTGTTTTTTTATACTCAAGAAGTTAAATTAACTGTAAGTGAAAGCGCAAATCTTGCTATTCGCGAGTGCATTATTTTTTAGGAAAAGGCGATAATACCCACCAAATCACTTCCAAACTGTGTGAAGAAACTTGTGGATCTTTATCATATGTGGCGGGAGCTTCAAAAAAATCGTACGACATCCCAAGATGTTCATAAACGGCGGGCGGAAAAATTCCAAACGGATTTGGATAACTTATTTGATATTGCACACTCCGATGCCCTCGAAAGAATGAAAACAGAGGAAGATAAAATGTTCTTTCAGAGACAGAGAGAACCAGGTCGTCCAGGCTGCTTGGTGGGCGTAGATTAAAAATTTGCTGAGAAAGAAGAGAGGTCAACGCAACGAAAACTAGGTGCATCTACTTCTTCTACATCGCACGAGTTATCACATCAAGGACTACATGGTAGTTTTCTCAGCTCTCACGAAGAGTCTTTGCCTGAGGAGATAAAGAGAAAAAACTGAAAATGAGACCTCCTGGTGCAATGCATCAAGCACGGTGGACGGCTAGAGCTATTTACTCTTTGAAAATATGTTTGTTGCAGTCTCAATTCAAAATAAGCGCAAAGGAAAAACAAGTACTGAGAGACGTTTGCTCATTTATTGTAACAGTTTATGTAAAGCCCTGGCGTGGATGTTGTTTGGCAGTAAAAGCACCTTATCAAGATTTGTGCTTTTTAAAACTTTGAAAGGTTACAAAAACATTGATAAAGTAATTTCTCAAGCAGCTTTGAGCAAATTTTGCCAACACTTGTGGTATTTATGTGAGGAAATAGCTATATTATCACTCTTTGATGATTCTGTCGATGAAGAAACCAAGGTGCGAATTGTTGCTAATTTAGAAAGGGAAAATTTATTAGATTTTCAAAAAAGATATATTCCATCGAAGGAAGAAATATCGAGCTCATTGTATGGTACGTAGAATCAGTTGTTTTCTGTTCTATTTTATTTATTGATTGATATTCTCTTATTCATACTAATTATATCTTCTTTTTGTTATAAAAAAAACTATGGACGGGTTTGTGTCTGTAAAAAGCAAGAATCTGTTTTCACGATTAGAGATTGAGAGCAATTTTCCTCAAGAAAGCGTTTGGTCATGGGAAGAAAAAGCCGCTTGTGCGGAAGTGAAAAGAAAAGTTTTTTCTCTGAAGGAAGTCAATGATGTAGCTGAAAGAACTGTCAAACTTATGCAAGAATTTCATGGAAAAATCACAGCTAAGGAAGAACAGAATGAGTATCTTTTACGCTGTGTTCAAGAACACCAAAAATTATATCCTGACTGCAATAAGGAGACTTTAAAAAGAAAATATCCCTATTAATTTTTTGATTTTTTTTTTTTGCATCTAATATACACTGGAGAGCCAAAAAAACTGGTATAGGCATGCTTATGTTAATAACATAGGTACGGAACCAATCAGAGTAACGCGATGCGGTCGGCAGCGCCTATATAAGATAACAAGCGTCTGGCAAAGTTGCTAGATCAGTTACTGCTGCTACAATGGCAGGTTAAAAAGATTTAAGTGAGTTTGAACGTGGTGTTATGGTCGACGCACGAGAGATGGGACATAGCATCTTCGAGGTAGCAATAAAATTTGGATTTTCGCGTACGACCATTTCACGGGTGTACCGTGAATATCGGGAATCCGGTAAAACATCAAATCTTCTACATCGCTGCGGCCGGAAATAGATAGTAAACAAATGGGACAACCTATGACTGACTAGAATCATTAAACGTGACAGACGTGCAACCCTTTCTCAAATTGGCGCAGATTTCAATGCTGGGGCATCAACAAGTGCCAGCATGCGAACTATTCAACGGACCATCATTGATATGGGCTTTCGGAGCCGAAGGTCCACTCGTGTACCGTTGTTGACTGCACGACACAAAGCTTTACGCCTTGCCTGGTCCCGCCAACACCGCCATTGGACTGTTGATGACTGGAAACACGTTGCCTGGTCTGACGAGTCTCATTTCCAATTGTATCGGGCGGATGGACGTGTACGAGAATCCTCATGAATCCATGCACCCTACATGTCAACAGAGGACTGTTCAAGCTGGTGGAGGCTCTGTCATGATATGGGGCGTGTGCAGTTGTCATGAAATGGGACCCCTGATACCTCTAGATACGACTCTGACAGGTGACAGATACGTAAGCATCCTGTCCGATCACCTGCACCCATTCATGTCCATTGTGCATTCCGACGGACGTGGACAATTCCAGCAGGACAATGCTACACCCCACACGTCGAGAGTTGCTACCGAGTGGCTCCAGGAACACTCTTCTGACTTTAGACACTTCCATTGGCCACCTAAATCGCCAGACATAAACATTATTGAGCATATCTGGGATGCCTTGCAACGAGCTGTTCAGAAGAGATCTCCACCGCCTCGCACTCCTATGGATTTGTGGACTGCCCTGCAGGATTCATGGTGTGAATTGCCTCCTGCATACCTTCAGACATTAGTTGAGTCCATGCCATGTCGTCTTGCGGCACTTCTGTGTGCTCACAGTGGCCCTACATGATATTAGGCAGGTGTACCAGTTTTTTTGGCTCTTCAGTGTACTAAGATCTAGCCACATATCACAGAGGCGGCACGGGTTAAAGTCATTGTACAAGAGCGGAATTTCGTATCTGAGTAAGCCATGGTAGTTAAAAAAAAAATTGGTGTATGCATTAACAAAAAAAAAAAAAATATTGCCATATAAGGGACACTTTTATACACACACATACATACATAAACACACACACACATACATACATACACCAGATAGGGTTAGCATAGCACACACACTTCCAGAGCCATTGATCATTTTTTTCTAGTCCACTCTGAGATATTTTTTGTGTTGCTGTCAATATGTGGTATTGCAGTAGGCTTTTGTCACAACTTACAGTTGTGTATTGTAAGTTAAAATGATTTGTGGTAAATTTCCCCAACTACAAAAGTCATACTGGATTTGTAATATGAATACCTAAATGTTTCCAAAAAAATTCTTTGAAAATAGGGCGAGAACTATTTCCTAGAGAAGGACTTAAAAATATGGTTATAAATATCAGAGTTAGGTTTTAGTGTTTCTGGAGAGTTAGAATTATCATACCTAATCTCTGGTTTCTAGATAAGTTAATTAGAATGATTGGTGTTTGATAGTGATCTGTGATAAAAAAAAGTGACATGGTTATAAAATATTTTCTTTTCCCATAGATTTTTTGCAAAGAAGCTAAAAAGAAAGCAAAAGAAGTGACACTAACATTTGAGAGACCATCTTCAATAGCCCTTCCAAGAGGAGAAAGGATGCTTAAGTTTTGGAGTATCACTTGAACTAGAGTAATTTGGTATTTTTTTAATTATTGATATGTTATTTGTTAATGTAAATATGTTGCTGCAGTATTCTTTAATTAAAATATTTTTTGTGTATAAAATGTAAGTAGTTATTACTACAGAAAGCATGTTTTTAATCCTTTTGAGTTAAGAAGAAGAAAAATTAGAAATATGATACAGTATAATTTTGCTAAATCATGTTCAGTGGGACCCACAAAACTGTTGGATAGCAGTATATGCTACAAGCTTCATGAAGGATGTAAAGTATATTACAGTAAGATGGCTTATTTATAGGGATGGACCGATTCTGATACCACGATACCCTTGATACCTTTGACATTGAGATGTATCAACGATACATATTCTTCACACTAAAAATATTTGTTTCCTTTAAAATCCTGCTGTTGAAAAAAAAAAGTGTCCCATACTTAATTATGACGTGAGTATTATTTGCTGCATTTTATTACAGTATTTGCTAAATTCTAACTGCCTTTTTTTTTTTTTTTTTTTTTTTTTTTTTTTTTTCAAAAAAAAATTTGGAAAACAAGGTGTGGATTATAATCTAGTATCAACAATTTTTTGGCCTGAAAAAAAAAAAATTTTAATGCAGCTGTATTATTTATATGAATAATTATTTTTAGTTATATCATTGCCATTTATAGTATATATGTTCATAAATTAAAATATTAGTTTTCCAAATTTTAAAATAAGGTAAGATTAGTTTTTTAAAATGTCTGGGAAGATCTGCAATAAAATGGTTTAAATGTTTACATACTATGTGAAATTGTTCATAAAAGTTGCTTGTTCTCCAGACAGGATCATATGCAGGAGGTGGAATATGATATTTTGTAGTAATTCCATTACAAAACACATCACATACAATACATACTTCGTAACATGAAACACATCCTTCAGCAAACAATGTAAAATTCCATGGTAGCCATACACTAAAGCCGTCAAGCCGATCAGGCGGATGCGTGTGCGCGAGAACAGGATATAAATTAACCTGTAAATAGGATCTAGGGTGATCCGCCATCTAGTGGGGAGCCTAGCATACATTGAGTAACAGTCAGGGATATCAGATTGGGCGAAAAGTAGCAGTTGGGCGGTTAGCTACTTTTTGGACTACTGGAAATGTAATGTTTGCTGCTTTGGGCACCTTATAATTCTTTTATTTTTTACATATTTATTTTTCACTTTTACTTCCACCAAGTAGTTCTTGTGTAGACTTATTGTGTTACTATAAAAAGAATAGAAAATGGGGAAATTATGCAAGAAAACTTAATACTGAACATTTAGCAGCACTGGTGTCTAGATTTTAAATATGAACTCAAAAGTGTTTTTCACTGCACCTTTACCTAATGGCAGTCCGTGTGTTTGAAAAGTCAACGGTGAATCCACTGATGTACACTGGACGTTCAAAAACTACTGTTTTGGTTGAGTCCCGTTAAACCAATTGATCTACCAGTTCAACCGGCCTGAAAATACAGTGGATCTGGTCGATATGCACAAAAACATCAACCGGTGAAGTTTTGAGCGCTTTCTCTGAAAAATAAACACTGGCACACTCTCATCTCGTAATTTTCAAGCATTCCAAAATATACAAAAGTAATTTGGACATAGAGTTTTACAAATTGGCTACAAAAACTTTTAGCGACGGGCAAGTTCGAATTTTGCAGCTTCAAGTCAAGTTAAAACCTAGTTTGCACCATAATTTAAATGTGTACCTATGTACACTGATACAGTAGAGCACCTCTCAACTGGAACTCCCCATATCCAGAACTAATTTTCCAAAAAATTTCAAAAGTTGCAAAGTTGTGCCATAACTTTACCACACTCGCGAGAGGTCATTCGTTGCTCACACCAGACTGTACATGCCCGCTGGCTGCACACAAGCAAGCCAGCGCAACTCTATAAATAGCCAGTCATTCACGTCATGTACTAGTGACAAGTTGTTTATATTGAGTCGGCATAAAGTAAATGTATCCGTGTTTATGTTGTAAAACTTTTTTAATAGTTTCACAGATTATGTTGAGTAAACTAAAGATTCTGGCTTCTAACAATACAGCTAAACGGCAAAGGAAAATGTTTTTGTTTCAAGACAAAGTGGAAATGTTAAAAAAAAAACCTTTGCTGGAATTTCTGTGTTGTCTATCTGTGAATTTTATGATGTAGGAGTGTCTACATGTATGACATTAAAAAACAAAGATATGAACTATGCAAGTTTTATGTGAATAGTGAATCAAGAGTGTGAACATTATTTCAAGAAACGACACGGCATTTCTCTTTATTCACTGAGCGGCTAGGAACACACGACAGACACGGAAGCAGCCGAAAAGTTTGTTGTGGAGTTCACGCGGCTATTGTCAGACGAGAAAGTGTCACCCGAATAAGTGTACGGTGCAGATGAAACTGCATTGTACTGGAGATGTATGTCGAGAAATACTTTGTGTACTCCAGATGATGCACATACTGGAATGAAAAAAAGTAAGGAAAGGGATGGACCGATTCTGGTACCACGATACCCTTGATACCTTTGAAATTGAGATGTCAGTGTTAGGTTATTTCAATGCAGCTTTTGCCAAAAAAAAGTTTATTTTATCGTGAGATACAATATGTTTATAAATAATTATAGTGTTGGTTTTTCCTAAATAAAACTTATGTAAATAAAACTTTTTTATATATGTCAAAATGCCTCAACACAGCATTTGAATTTCGGACCATGTGCGCCGTGCGTAGCCTGCCAGCCCGGCCGGCTGTTGCCAGGCAGGCAATGGTATGGTGCGTGCTGCGTCACACACACAGCTGCTGCCGGCTGTCTCATTTGGCCAGAGAGTGACGGACAGCTTGACAAACAAATTAGAGGGGGAAGGGGTATTCTAAAAATACCGGTAGACCACCCAGCCCTCATAGCGCTTCCCCTCCTTCACATTTTCCCTCCATCGCCAAGTGGCTGTGTGGAGAAACGGTAGGGGTTGATGGACCCGGGGTGTTTGGGGACAGAAGGGAAAGATGCCGAGCGAGAGGGAGAAAGAAAAGAAAAGAAAGGCAGCGAGCAAGCTTGCCTGGTGCTGAGTGGCTGGGGTTGTTGTGATGATGAGGGGGTGGAGTTAGAAAGAAAGTAGTAGGCCAAGCAACAGGGAGCAAAAAAAAAAAGGAGAGAGGAAGCAAGCCAGCTGGACAACGACTGGAAGTGATACGAAGCAGATACTGTCAATGACAGCCAGGCAAAAGTATGGTGCAATCCATATGCGTTTAAACACATGAGTGATGAGCTATTATTCATTTGTTTGTATTTTTTTGACTTCCTTAGAAACTAAGGTAAAACTTTATAGTGTACTGTATGTTGACAAATTTCTGAACATGGTTGGGGGGGAGGGGTGGATTTTTTAATGACAATATCTCGTAAATAACCCGCACCCCGGCAACACAAATAGTAACATGATATCCAGATCTCGCTTACTCAGGCATACACGCGCCCCGCGAAGAGATAAGAATNTCTTATAAATGTATATTGTGCCGACATGCCATGCATTAAAGGGAAAACTATCCACGGAATTGACTATACTTCGGGAAGTTTAATCAGTTGCACGTCGACACAAACAGTAACATAATGTCACCATTGCAGCCCTAGATTATCTCCTGTCCTCGCTTACTCACGCAGCCACGCCCGCAAAGCGATAAGAACCCCAGCTAGCAGGTAGTGATTGAAGGCTATTCACGTAGCGCCAGGAGTTATATGACAGTCACATTTTCATAAACAGTACATAGTGTTTTTTTTTTAATGGTTTTGTAACTTTAAGGATAAAACTAATATTTTACACTCATCAATTTCTTAAGTTTGACGTGTGACGTCTTTTGGAATAGAAACCTCGCTGAACCCCTTTGCGAGCGCCTCCCCAGTCGACACGTGTCACGAGGCAGGTGGCGGATCGCTGTTACACGTGTCCTGCGGCTTAGGCCTTCCCTACCACCCTCCCACCCCCCTACGCCTCTAGCAAGCCCGTGAGATCTGTTGAGCGCAGAGGTTTCACGAGATATAGAAACGCAGTTCGCCTAAATTCAGAAAACACGCACCGAGAAATAGCTGACGAGAGTAAGCTAGGGGCAAGGTGCTACCTTCCCCCCCCCTCCTCCAACCTTCAGGAACCAGGGCACGTGTTTTGAAAGGCATTGTTCTGCGTTCTACCACCTCACCCCCTCCCCTAATAATAGAGACACGTGCCAACACTTAAGGAGGGAGGCTGGCGTGCATAAAAACCCCTTTACGAGAGAAGTGGGAATTCAGTTGATTATTACCGCCCACAGTAGTCAGTCAGTTGAAGATCGCCGAGCAAAGAGTTAGGCCAGCCGCGCCAGTGCGGCCGGGGGGGGGAGGTTCGGACCCCTGGCCACGTCAGTAGAACAGCAGTCCAGTGAGACGGCAGCACCTTCGGGCCTTGCCAAGGCCGCCCATCGCCGGAGCTCACCCTCCACAGCTGACATCATACCAGCAAGAGTTAAGTATACAATCATCGTCCAGAGAAGCCCCCCTCCATCACGAAGTCATCAGCAGTTAATCCGAGTAACCAAATTATTACAGTACCACACCTCGGAAGTGTTAATGTATGTTGTAGTTTGTTCAAACTCGAGACTACATGAAACCACATGAAACAGCAAAGGACTACATTATTGCAAACCCCTTAACCTCTAGGCATCTTATAGTCTATGCCGGGAGGAATTAACTACGACCCTATATGCCACCCTGTCTTCCACAGTGGCGGTACAGCTTCAAGTTAAAATTATGTGCCACATACACATGATTTCAGACTAAAAATGTGTTATTTTTCACACCATCCTCCTCATTTCCCATAACCGGAATTTTCGCACAACCAGAATAGCCCTTCCCCCGACGATTCCGGTTGAGAGGTGCTCTACTGTATTATACCTGCCCCTATATAGTCTATTTGCTGATTATTCACACTTTTAAATGAAATCTTTGAAAAATCACCCCATGTATGATGTTTTTTGTTATCTCCTAAATATGTCATATCACAAGCATTTTATACTTGGGTTAATGTTTTAAAAAAATACCTTAATTTTGGTTCAACTGAACTTATAACTTATGTATTATGTGGAAGTTATAATATTTCATTTATAATTAATATGAATAAAAATGGAGAAAATATGAATTAGTTGGTAATGCCTAGTAAAAAATAGTTTTTATGCAAAATATTAGTGCACTAAGTGCGCACAATGCAGTGTGCATTGTCCCTTTGGTGTAACCTAATTTTCTTGACTTGGTTAAGCTGTTTGCGCGAGGCAGAGAAATATCCTGGAAGTAGAACTTTAGCAGGGCTTCAGAAAAGTTGGAAGTAACATTGAATGAACTATAACTTCCCCCTCCTCTTATAGTCATGGAAAAGTTTGGGACTAGTTTCCACCAATAAGAACAAGCTTTTGCGTGATTTAAAAGACTTGCAGCACTGCCTTTCTGCCTTTCCCATCCTGCCGACCAACGCGTGAATGACAGAGAGAGACTACGGTAGGTATAAAAGGAACAGTGTCAGCCACTTGATACTGGTATAAAAGGAACAGTGTCAGCCACTTGATACTGGTATAAAATGAAAAATAAAGAACATCTACAGGAATGGAGATTGAGGATAGCTTTCAGGCTGGTCTGTCGGCATGCTGCAGAATGAGCGGATAATTAAAAGTTTTTGTTTGTTAATAATTGTTGTTGTTGTTTGTTTGTTGGTTTTTTTTTTATGCATTTCGAAAACAGTAATTATGAGAAAAGTTTGCAAGTAGACCACTAGACTACCAAAAATATATAAAAGGACAGGAATTCAAGTACTCACAGGGTAGTGCTTGCCAACAAGCGCGCACACACACACACACAGAGGACGACACATTTTCCACGTGGTTGCACGATCACAATGTTTTTCTGGCCAGTTTCATCAGGTGGCAAGTTGTAGGACACTGCAGCAGGGTGCTGTTGTTAGTGAACGTAGTGGACGGGTGGCAAACTACGGTGGGGCGGGAAAATTTAAAATTTGCCGGTATAGCTGATGAGTGTGATTTGGAGCCGTGATTATCTTTGTTATAAATTGGTGAGCTGATTCTCAGCATCCGAGTTCTGAGTTGTTGCTTGAAGGTGGTAGGGCTCTCACAGCTCTTGTACTGTAGCAGAAATCAAAATCTTTGTTGTGTGTTGCTCATGTGCTGCAACTGGTTTCTCCTGCAGGTTATTGATGTGACCAGCTATGGCTTGTTTGGTGTCTCGTCTGTGGCCATTCATTCGCTGCCCGAGTGTGTTGGTGGTGAGGCCAATATAGTCTGCATTACAGTGTTGGCACTGTAGCTGATAAATCAGATTTTCTGTTGCACAGTTGTAATTTCCTTGTATTGGGTATGTACAGCTAGTGAGTTTGCTATTGAAAGAAGTTCAGGGTTGGTGGATGGCACAGGAACCACAGTGTGAGCTATTGCAGGGGTGGGATCCTTTGGGGGTGATAGTTTGGTTAACATGTGTGGTAGGCTGCAGCTTTAGATGAACCAGTTTTTTGCAGAGGTAAGGTGGCCTTTTGAAGACCAATCTGGGTGGTTTGGAGAGCAGGTCTTGTGTTTGTGGTGAGAAAGCCAGAATTTTGTATCCAGAGTGGAGAATGTTTCTAAGTTTACTTAGGCCTTCATGATATGGGACCACCAGGGGTATATCAGAGTTGTTGACCTTGATTTGTGTTCCGGTATTTGAGATGGCTTGCTGAATCTGTTTGTGGACGAGGTGCCTGGGTAGCCCCTGTCGAGGAATGCTCTGGCTATTTGTTCACACTGTTTGTTGAGATCATTGGTGAAGCAGATACGTTTGGCTCTTGTGGCGAGATGTAGGGTAGGTATATTTTTGCATGATATGGGTGGTAGCTGTCAAAATGTAAGTATACTGGAGGTTGTTTGTAGATTTGGTGTGTACAGTATAATGACATTATACAAAAATTTTCTTTTCGGGAATCAGTAAATACTATTGAAACGTAATATTGTCTTATTAATCTATGTACATGTTCCGATTTATTTCAGTTAGTCTCGCCTATGGTTTTGGCTCTTCGAACAGTAAGAATTGGTGTGTGTTCTTTCGTGTCCCTGCCTCTCTATCCCAGGTTAAATTTGGTAACCATTGTGTGTGATGAAATCATTGATGCATGACATATAATAGAAATGGCAATGACATCACTGTTGGACAAGGGTTCTATAGTGTCAGTCAGAGGCACTGGTGTCGCTTTATCTTGCTTGGGGTCTCACCCGGGGTACATACTGGCTTGGCAACCTGCAGGGCTGATTGCTGGTGTGGGCTGCGACAGTGTCTGATAGGTTGGTTGCGACACCTGGAAGTGCGAGCTGGCACCACCCAGGGGAACTGGTAGGCCTGGTCGTAGACGGGCTACGCTCGGGTGCTGTTCGCTGGCGATCATCTAGAGTGGCTGGAAAAGGGAGCTAGGTGGAACTGGGAGGTGAGGCTTCTCTAGATGTCTGGCGGCTTGAGATCGGTCCCATGGGGAGGGGCTGCAGCGCAACTGGCTAGGTTTAGAGGCAGTAGCTGCCTTCTTAACTCTCCTCCTTGCACTGCTTCTATGGGTGAAGGGCATACGGGAAAGGTACTACGGTCTACCACACAAAGTAGAAGCAGGTGACGAGTTCCCTAGCTTAAATGTAACCAGAAGAGTTTAGGCCACCCAGAATCAGTCCTGTCACTCCAACCGGCGAAGTACAATGTGGTGGATGGAGTGGGTTAGCTGATCTGGATGTCTAGCCGCTTCATCGCGTGTGTTCCTAGTGGTCGTTGCTCTACCGTACGTGCGCACCAGGTACCTTTGCCTACCTGATCCACAGTATGGGTGGCCATCTACTGGTTATGTTTGGTGACTGTTGTATATTATCATATACTATATTGTGTGTGTGGGTGTGGAACTATACGGTGTGCAGCGTGCATGTATCCAGAATCTCGCAAGTAGTCCGGCAGCATTCCCAGAAGGAATAGTGAATACCAAGATGGCAACGTGGTAAGTTCGCTTATGATGAGTGTCCATCTTTATCCTTCTCTCTTGAGTGCTTATCAATCATTTGGTCCTCCGTGGTCGATTTTTGGCAGAGATTGTGATGCGTAACTGTGATAAAGTTTTATTAGTTTTTACTTGTGCGGCATAAATGTAAAGTGAACCACGTGTGTGAAGTGACCGTGCCGCCACTCTCAATCTACTCTTGCAATTCGAGTATCCTCAGATAAAATGAAGATTTTTTCGCCTCTCTTCTTTATTATGTGGTGAAATCTTCAGTTTTGGTGGTATTTTTTTGTCAAAAACGTAAGGTTTGTGTTTCCATTCTCTCTCGTTCGTTGATATTTTTTGGCACGCGGGTGAGTAATTACATATCTGTATCTTGTTTCTTCCTTGTATGTTGAGGAGTTTTTTCGCAAATATATTTTATGTTGCGTCAGACGCGTCAACAAAAGTTATTAACTCATAGGGCATTTTGCCGATTACGTGTATTATATTTGTTTCCATATGTTTGGCCGTTTTTTTAAATTTGATGTTGTGATCCTAGCCATGAGGTTTAAGATATTTTTGCTTATGTTCAAGCTCCAAGAAAGTAATTTAAATGCATAAATTATAGGGTACAACCACTGATTAATACCCCTGAAGTCACTCTTAATGTTGTTCACGAAGTGAATGTGTTTGGTTCACAAATCAATGCTGTTGAAGGTGCAGTAAACACACTGTGCAATAAACTTTTGCAAACAGACTCCTTGGAGGATTTGGACAAAAATGTGTTTACCGCAAAGCACGAGTCCTTGTTTGCCCAGTTGTCAGACACACTATGTCTGATAACCTCATTTCTGTCCTCTCATGTTGTACAAGCTTCTTCGACATCTTCTCTTTCCGCCCCGTCTGCAAATGTATGCCTGCCGAAAATTAATTTGCCATACTTTTCAGGTCAGTGGGATGAATGGCCCGTGTACTCCCAGATGTACCAGGCGATGATTCATGACAATTGGGGATTAACCAATATTGAGAAATTCCAGTATTTGTTGGGATGCCTCAAGGGGGAAGCTTTACAGTTAGTAAACAATCTACAGATTACAATTGAAAATTACACAGTAGCTTGGGAACTTCTCATATCCCAGTACCACAACATCAGGAAACTCATATACATAAAAACAGAATTCTGGACCTGCCTGCTGTCAACTCTGCAAATCCTCAATTTGTCAAACAGTTTTTCAACACCTTCAATATGAATGCTCGTGCTTTGGAAGACTTAGGCCATGATACCACAAACAATAACCCTGTTCGGGTCAAAGTTTTGATGCTCGCGTTGGATGTGTGTATGCTCACAAAGTTCGAAAACTCACTTACAGACAGCACTGACAATTTCTAAGTTTTCTGAACTCTTAGATTTTGTTCAGTCTAGAGTATTAAAAATGGATTGTGCTCTTGATGTAGGAAATAAGGTTAGTGCAAATAACATGTCTCGGAAATCATTGCTGGTGAAGTCAAGTCATACAACCTCACAACAAAAGACATTATTTGTTACCATTTCAGAACCTAAAACAAGAACTTGTGCAAGTGTCTCATCAAATCACCCATTCTGTGTATAAGTGTCCTGAATTCATTGATGCCTCACCTACAGACAGACAACAAATAGCTTGGAACAAAAAATTGCATGTTTCAATTGCCTTGAGACAGCCCATTGGCTAGCATCGTGTGTGTGTACTCGCACCTGTTATCACTGAGAGCAGAAGCATCATACCCTGCTCCACATAGATAAGCCCACTGTTCTTCAATTCCCCAATACAAAACGTTGGACCCCACACAGCTTCCAGGTGAAATGTTTGCAGGTATTTTGGCTCAGGAACGCATGTGCATCTTTTATCTCTGAAGCATCTGCAGAAGTCTTTTCGTTGCCCTTACACAAAGCCGGTGAAAGGGTGTTGTGCCTTTCTCGTGGTGCTGTCAGCTTGAAGGGGAAATAATCTGTCAGATTCAGTCATCAATGGAACCTAGTGTACCTTCTCTCACTCACTCTTTGTTGTGTCCAAGATTACTAGCAAATTGCCACGTGTGTGGGTTTATTCCTGTGTTCGTGCTCATTTGGGTTTCCTTCCTTTGGCAGACCCTCATTTCAATAAACCTGCTCCAATCTATATTCTTCTTGGGGCTGATGTCTCTGCTCTTGTTGGCATAAGTGGACAGTTAGAGTTGGGACAACATATTGGAGTTCATGTTGGGATGGGTGTTATTGAGGGAATACCTTGAATCTGTACAGATACTGAGTAGGAACTGGTATCTATGTTTGTTGGTTAGGAGAGCTTATTGGATGTCTTCCTCAAGCAATTCCCCAGTATTTGGGAAGTGTTAGATGAATTAATTAAAATAGAAAACGAAATAAAATACCTGTTTCAACTCAATAAGTTGCAGTTCAATATTACGACANCCTGTTTCAACTCAATAAGTTGCAGTTCAATATTACGACAAAAATGTATGTCGAGATTGACGTGGTCGAGGTTACCAATGGCTGGTTGAGTGTTGGATTGCCCTGTGTCATAACCCAATGGAGAGTTAGTGATGTGGGTTGTACGGTCGACAGCCCAGGTTGCCCTGGATGCTTCCGTCAGATTCTTAATGATGTTGTCACTTACTTACTGTTACACTATTTACACCTTATGACTAGACTAGGCCATCTCGTAAGTCTGAAATATGCTAGAAAAATTTCAGGAGGTACTACAAAGAGTGTAGCGACCTACAGTGAATCAACACACATTGAACTTTGTAAAGCGGGTTATTCACTTAGCTTGATTACATTTGGATAGTGAAAGAAAACAGACCCAGCACTTAGGCCTGCTGAGGACCTAACCCTGAAAATAAGCATGGTATTATGCGATAGCGTTAAGCGCTCTGGCGAGAGTGCAGGTGGCTCTCCCCTTGGTACACTAAAGGGAGAAAACGAATGTTTCGGTTAATTAACTGATTATTGCAGTGAAATGATTGTACTGAGGGGGCTCGCGGAGCGGGCGACCAACGCCACCGTTCTGGTCCAAGTGCAGAGTGGCCTCGGTTTCCGTCAGGAATGGTGAGCACCATAGTCAAGCAGCGAATGATGAAACTTAACATGAACACTGTGTGATATGATTGCAATGGTGAAAAATTGTATAAATTATATGAACACGTTGGTGATACCCCTGTTTATTAACAAATGTCTGTTAAGATTGAAGTTGTGAAGTTGATGGGGCGTGTCACCGCACTAAGTGCCATATTACAAGGATGGAGGCCTTTATAGACAATATCCCTTTGTGAACACATAATTGACCTTTTGTACATGCACATTAAATACAATATTACGTTTCTCTTAAAAAGTGTTTGATATTTTCACTTCCTGTGACATGTCTGAATTTCACTGTTTACAGTGTTGCCATGCTCGATTGCTGTTAACACAATCAAGCACACCTCTGACTGTAGCTGTAAATGCAGTGACGGTGTTTAGTGTGTTTGTAAAAATGCTGCACACTACTGGGTAACACTTTGGGGCACTTATCACTTCAGCTTCGGCCTACAAGAAAGTTCGATGCCACTTGGTGGTGTGTTGCATCGTAGGTCGTGGTGCGAGCTGCTACGAAGCAACGACCAATTGCCAGTTCGCCCAACGGCTGTTGCTTTGAGGTAAACACCGTTTCGGTCCGCATACCTATTTATTAAAAATGTTACCTCTTGTAATAAATGAGATGGGCAGTCTCTTGAGTTATGTAATCCTTGACGGGAAGGAGGAGGAAGTTTCGTTCTTGTCGACCTGCACTACGCACTCTTGGCCTGGTGTGTTGTGACTGCGGCGGGCACAAGGAGCTCGTGGATACGGGATTTGAGTCATGTGCCACTCATGAAACCTCGTAATGTTCATGGCTTATGCCTTTTTCGGATGCAACTGTTATCGTGCCGACCGAGTGCTAAGTATGCTTACTTGTTACGTGTGCTGTAGAGGGACCCATGTGTAACAAAGAAATAAATAAACATTAAAGCCCACACTTCTTTTTTATTTATTATCTAACCCCCTTCTTGTTTCTTACGGTGCTGCATCCACTTGCAGTACAACCAAAGTAATAACAAAGCAAGCATGTGAGGTGGCCAACAACCTCACCTATGTAACTGAAAATAATGTAGGCATTCTGGTTTACATGTTCCATCTACTTCCACGAGCATCACAGATCATCTGAGGACTCCAGATACCAAATTGAATTTCAGACATTTTTCGCCATTTTCGGGCATAGTGAATGTTGGACAATGAAGCAGCACCGAATGCCATAATTGCGGATCACATGACAAGTCAGACAGCTGGGAATCAACCCCTTCCCACTGGGTGTTTTATCTCGGGTAGGCGACAGACAACACCTAGCCGGGCTCCTGCGAGCATGGTCACTGCCATCCCGCTGGCCGAACCGGTATCCTCCCGCGGGCGCGAAGGTTGGAATGTTGACAGCTGTCAACATGACAACCAGTATATCGGACCACATAGCCTGGGAAGATAATGGCAAAACCAACATAAACTTGTGTACCTCATTTGGACAAACAAAAAAATTTTGCCTGAAGTGCATGTGACCCTTGTTCATGTCTAACATATCCAGGGACATATAGAGCCCGTGCTGCGAAACTGACAATGCGAGACATCTTAAAAACGATATCCACCATGCCAACCGCGAACGCATCGAGTCGCGGAGCACCGGGCGCAGTGTGCCAGAGAGCAGCTGGCATGTGGTCGATAACTGCCTGGCGACCTGGCCTGCGGGGAAGAGGGGAACATGCGAATTGTCATCCTGGAGCAGACACCTAGGAGTTGTGCAAACCAAGTAGAACATACTAGCTCGCTATTTCTGGCCAGGGCTCACCCGACAAGTGCAGGAATTTTTACATGTCTGCGAAACCTGCAATCACCTGAAAACGTGCTGCGCCGATGGCATTACTAAACAGAAACCCCACTTACCAGATAAACTATTCCTGACCAACACCTTGGACCTGATATGGCCATATCCCTGCGCCCCAAACGGGAAGAGATTTTTATTGGTGGTGATGGATTTGTGCACGAGGTGGTGCGAGGCCTACCCCCTCTCGAGTTCATGCTTCAAAAACGTAGTAGGAGCATTGCAGAATGATTTCTATGCCCGCTGGGATTTCCCAAGACTATTCATCTCAGACAATGGACCACAGTTCAGGGGAAAGCGTTGGCGCGAACTCTTCATCAGGTAACAGGCAGTACACCACACAAGGGCGGTGTACCACCCCCACCCCGAATCCCACCGAAAGAACAAACCAAGTGTTTAAGGTGAATTTCCGGCTTCGCATGGGGGATGAACACTCTACCTGGGCCACACATTTCCCAGAGATACTGTTATGCATGAGAAACTGACAGAACGAAGCCACGGGCCTATTGCCTGCAGAAATACTATATGGACAAGGTCTGGCACGACCTGGCGAATATGCATACCCACAACCGACGACAAACTCAGGACTCTCAGAAACTGATACACAAGGAGGATACCACCGGCAGAGGTTCGAACGAACCAGGGAACTACAGGAACGGTACATCCATTAGTGGCTGCTAGAAACCACACTGACCCCTAAAGAGCTGCAAATTGCACAATATGTCTTGGTGCGAGAACACCTACAGTTCGGCAGCCCGCCCCAATTTCTGTGCAGGGTTTGGCTCCCGCTGAAGTGTATCCAACCCAGTGTTACGAAGGGTGCGGAAGGCCTACTACATCATCCAGACGGATGCACGAAGGTAAGTTAAATTCAATCGTGACGACCTACAGGCTGGTCCGGATCCGCCGAAACCGGGTGCCGCGGCGATCCAAAGTAACACTGGTCAGAGGCTACCAACTGAAGTAGTCCCGGTCAATATGGGATGACAATTGTCAGTATCAGGCATGCGCGAACTGCCAGGTCCACCAACACCGAAGCCGTCAAGGATATTTGGGTCGTCAGCTGCCATGGCGGCACCATGAGCTGTGGGGACGTCTGACTACATGGAGTGTGCCCGGAATGACAATCAACAACCAGATGCCACAGCGCCCATCGCCGTGATGTCGGAGCCACACCCGCACACCTAGGTGCCCGTTCCAGACTGCCAGGACATGCGACTCATCGGTGGTCAGGTGCAATTCTGAGCCGAGCATCTCCTCGATGGGGTGGTCATGCCTCCATCAACGGCATTGACGCCAGACGCAGAGGTACTGCAGCAATGGCAGTAGCAGCGACAGTGTCTCGATGGTGGCAGGGTCACCAACTTGCCGTGCAGGTGTAGAACCAGCCGACAGACTCCGCCGATCCAGTAAGAACTCACATGCCAAGGGTAAGTTGAACCGACACCAGTTGGCATTCAACCCTGCAGCAAGGCGAACCAGCCGTGTACAGCTCTTCTCGCCTAGACGGCTGCGCCCGTGGCCGAGACTCCGCTCAATCAACTGATGCACAATGTGGCCTTGAGTCGCCCCTGCCCGCAGTGACAGACGCCTCCCTGAGGGGAGGGCATTTGATGTGTACCACTCCTGCATGGTCTGGCACGGCCACTCTCATCTCATCATCGGCCCACAGTCGCAGCACCAGTGCGGCTCGCGGAACATGCACGTTTTACATCCTGATGTGTATCCTCGTCGTTCACTTGGGAATGGGTCATGACCCATTACCGAGCGATCCAACCGAGTGCATTTGGTGTCCCTAAAGAGATCTGCGTAATTAGAATAGGAATCAAGTGTTAGAATGTGTAATAAATGGTATTAGAATCGTCCACTGACAAATGAAAATGAAATTCGCCCCTAGGGGATTGCAAAGTAATCGCAGAAAAAATGCAGACCATGTTCATATTTAATGAGGTGTAGAGTACCAACACTATGGTATTTTTAATGTCCTATATAATTTTCCGAGTGAATTTGTGTGTGTAATCGAGCCAATTAGTGACATGAGAAATAATTAGTCTTTCTTTGAACCTGACCATTTCGGTCGTATTGTGACCCAAGACTTAACAGTTTTAAATTTTCCACATGCTCTGCATGGCACAACAAAATCATGTTTTGTATTTAAATTATTGCTTAAGAAAGAACTCCGAACCCTTCTCAAGCTAAGGGATGTCTATCCCTAACGTTGAGGAATTCTATTGTCTGTATGTTATACGTGTTTCTGTAATGAGGTCAGTAAACTAAGATAGCTCGCTGGTTCTCAGCGAAGATGCTGTCCGCCCGCACTATTCCCGGCAGTCTGATACCAAAGGTCTTAGGTGCTTTATGTGCGTCGTGTTGTGGGGGACTTTCATACTTTGTTCTGATTAATTAACTGCAGTAGGTTAACGTAATTTACTAGTACTTTTATTTAGTTCAACTGTCTTCCTCGCATCCGCATCACCCCTCTGTCAGCTCAATTGACTGACTCCTGAGGTTTAATTACTATCGTCAGTTTTCGCGGCATTCTTGGCCTTTTTGTACAGCAATGGCCGCTGGTAGGCCCTGTGAGTCTGCTCCACTTTAATGTGCATTGTATACATGTAACTGTGTACCCTATTCGGCTATACAATTTACTTGTCAACCGAATCTGGTGAGTTCTCATTTAGTGTTGTACTTCGGACCCCGCCCTATCCAGGAAGTCGTCGACGCAGCAAGTAGGCTTCATTCTTTATTAGGTAAAAGGTATTACTCAGGTGTCCTGGGGAGTCTGAATGCCTTAGCTATAGATTACGTTTTCTTGTAAATTTGTACAGTGTCTGTGAGGGGATACAGCCACGTGGTCATTCTGCCCATGATCATGAGAGCTGCGACTTCGTGCTCACCCAGTGAGCTGGCGCCTATTCCTTTAGAAATAGGAATATTGTGTAATATTCTGGCTTTTCTCATCATAGTCGCCGAGCGATGTCTGCAATTACTATCCCCGACCGCTCAGGTTGAGGTGCCAAGAAATGTTAAGGTCTTCTGGGTCGAAAAACGTAAGTAATGATGAGATAATTTTACCCTACACGGAATGTCGACAGTTAATGCATGTTTGCGGGGCGGTGTTGTGATAAGAGAAGTTTTGAGGGGCGGTGAATAAAATTGTTAGGTGGTTTGTGGATTTGGTTACCCGAATAGGTGCCAGACACCATCGGCAGGCAATGCAAATTTTTTATTGCAAGTGATGATCTCAGGGTACGGCAGGCCTTTCGCCCGGAAGTACGCAGTCCCTCAGTGAAATGTTGGAAGAGTCCTCGCTCCTGATACATACATGGAAAATACTGTGGGCCTATTCTGTCCGCTCACATGCGTTAAACTGCAAACGCTTTGAGGTATGCATACTGTCTCTTAAGTAATTTACATGAAACTGGGCAAGGCGGGTATAAGGGGACCAATACCCCGAAACGCCTGGAGGCAGTACTTGAAATAAAAGACACGAATTTTGAAATCTTGCATGTAATTACTCATGCACAGAAAAACTTATATCACTGTAGGTGAAAACTTTATACAGACACTGGCCTACGGTCCACCAAATAGGGAATACTGCGAAATATACACATTTGTGCTTTAGAGTGAATTATTGTTTAATTAAATTTTTCCGGACGATGCAATTCAGGAGTAACAAGAGGTGGCTTCTCCGGGCATAGATGGAACAGGTTCCAGTACGTTACATTAAACAATTGCAGCTAAAGGTGATTGGCATGAAATCATGAAGGCACGTGGAGTGCGATGCAGCACGTGCCGAACTCTTGAGATGCTCGACAGCGACCGAATCTGGCAAGCATGCATGGCGCGAACTGCAGCGGCATGCATCTCGCCCTGCACTACTTTCTGCTTGCCTGTAACTTGCAACAATTAAAGGGACATTAACACTTGCATAATAAATTAACAAATTAAATACATAAATATTCCATAAACAAAAATATTTACAATCTACACTTGGACGGCATGAAATGAGAGTGAAACACCTGAGGTGAAAAATATGTGAATTTGAGAATTACAAAATTAAAAACCTTGTAATGCAAGTATGGGCGTATCTGAACGTTCACACTATTAGTGTTTTATTCTTTACTTTAAAATACTTGCTTAAAAAGGCCCTACAAAATATATATGCTGGGTCTGCCATTATGCACACATGCAGGGTTAGTTAGAATCTTCGTGAGAGGTTTTTTTGGAGGGGTGGGGCTATGCGGTTAAGCTTCACTGGTCTACACTTTCCCACACATGCACTACACTTGTTTTGTCACTCGCAGTATGCGGCATCTACATCACAGAGTTACGGATAAGCGGTGCAAACCTTTAGCAAATAAGTGCCACCAACAGTGATCACAACCACACATTTAAGTCCGTATGCCACGAGAAAATTTTCCTTACAGGCTAGGGCAGTAGTTTCCACAAGATATGTTACTCGACCCTGCATGTACGCAGTAGTGGAGGTTTCTTTGGAATAACCTATCCAATGATACTTGTTGCCACGCAATTAAATACGAGTGCATTGATTATTATTTAGCTCTGCAACTGTGGTTCAGGACAATTATCACTCATGACTTCAGCATAAGGAGTTCATGCACACAATTTAGTTGTTTTATCTGCTCCGTTATGCAAAACAAACACGAATATTTACCTTAATCTTCACACAAATGAATCAGTACACATTTCTTTGTTTTTTATTTACTATTTCTTCGTATTTAATAGTCTTATTTTCTTTCTGAAAATAAAATAAACGAAATGACTCTATGCCCTCTCTCTGATTGGCTACTACCTTCCATCGAACATTGGACACGACCAATTACGAAAAGTCTGCCGGCAAAATCTTCCGCAGAACTATTCATACAAGCGACAATGCAGGCTTGCAAGGAATCGTCCAAAAAGATCTTCCATCAAGTCATACCCGCTTAACCAATAGGCGAGGTAAGCCACCAACCATTAAATCAATGTCACTAACCGTATTCTGAAATTGCGCAAGTTGTTTAAACAAGTTATCCACGAATATTTTGGGAATATTGTCAGGACTGTGTTGGGCGCGATGGCGCTTGAGACCCTAAATTGGCTTTCTCTCTCCAAAATAACCAAAAGGGTTAACGTAAAACATTGACTTCTACAAATGGTTTTCTGGGGTAGCCAGAATATCCGCTGCAAGATTGCATCCCGCGGTCACTTGTTTCTATCGGAATTGAGGTGAGATAGATGAAAAGAAAAAAGAGATAACGAGAGTTTTATTTGGAGATGTCCATCAACAACTGTAAATTGACTACAAGAGATCAATGTTACAGATGAAATCAAACATTATGTGGTGCTTCCTTTCCTTCATTATCCTTATTATAATGTTTAGAATTTTTAGTGAATACCCAGATAACACCATACCTTACATTTATGTTTCCAGATGATTAACTCGGAGTCCTGGGTGATGGACTTTCACACACTTTGTCCTAGAGGTCCATTACACGAGTAATCACACCTATATCCTGGCATGCACTGCACTGCAGCATAGCATATCTCCCACCAACAAACGCCACTGACTCCATACTGCATGTGACCGAGCCCCCAAACGGAAAGATCTGTCCCGAAACTGAAAATTCCAGGCAGGGCATTGGCTCACTGGACTGCAGAGTCGGGCTGGCGAGGAAAACAACCATGTCAGCCGGCAGCTCACCTCCAAAGTAAAACTTCCCAAGCGACAAATCATCCCCCTCCAATGTAGCTCATGTCCCATGAGCTACCGTACTGAAATATGTGGTCCCAAACTTTTATAAACAACATTAAAAATAATTAATATTGGGGAAACTTGTGGGACAGGTATCGCCATTTGTTAACAGCTACCAAGTACTCCTCCCAGTTTCCCATCTAAAAAATTATTATTTCTTAACATTTTAAGATTACAATTTATTTGACATGCATACCTCTTTCCAAAACTTATTTATTTTTCCATATTTGTTTTTTTTTTCCACTCTAAAGTCCAATTTCCATTATTCTCTGTCCTTTTCGCAACATCGTGAATTCAGAGTTTTTGTGTAACACTTCATGAAGAACGATTTGTTTCATTATGACACTTTTCCAACAAGATTTCTTATCTGCAGTGGACGGCAGGATGTCGAACAGGAAATGCTGCTCAGGTGCGCTGTTCCCCGCCAGACACCAGAACTGGATCCACAGTCATGTCTGCAGCCCCTTCCATGAGCAGAGTCACAAACTGGGCAACTGGGGAGCAGCCGCTGACTTATAACCTCCTCTCAAGACATACCGCTACAAGGGTATGGTTTTGCCACTAAGCTAAAAACAAATCAACATCAGTATCAACCACCAATAATAAGCAAAAGAGTAGAAAATTTATCTGCTTCGATTTAAATGTCACTTAAATCTAAAGTTACATTGCCCAAACAAGTTAATGCATACCGAAAACATTTGCGAAAAATTATTATCTGTTCTCTCAAATATTTCGAGGTGGATCAGATGAACGAATCTTGATGCCAGTCAACTTAACTAAAAACTCACAGATTATTAAGAACTCTAGACATTAACGCAATAAATCTACACCACACACGACTATCAAACAGAAAATTGTGTTTCTACACACATCACTCCACTGGCGAGAAAAAATAAAGACTGGAACCGTTAAGGATTATTACGAGCCGATCATGAATGTCGGGAGACCAATGTTCCTTGATCTGTTTCGATCCACTCACAGATCATTACCCACACAGCTGCACATACCATACAGCAGGCCCTCTGTTGTAGAAACAATCCTGTATTAGGGCCTTCACAGGTGATACTTTCTTGTATCCTCTTCTTTCATCAGGTGAGAGCATTCGTAGCAACCCCTCAGAACCGACTTCTAGGCGGAGCAACAGCAATGTCATGAGAACAAACCGGGGCTCCCCGACACTCTTCGGCCATAACATCTACGATGTAGGTGAAGGCGAGAAAGCCCTCTCCAAGGCCGTCTCCCCTGGTGTCAAACATATCTTCCGAATTCTGAAAAACTTGCGATATCTCTCCTCAAATATGGCAACTGAATTTTGTCTCATATTATTCCATTAGGCATTAACAGGCTCGTCTTAAACTGAAATGGGATCACTTCAAAAGTCCATAAAATAACAAAACATTTGTCCTGGCACTGAGGTCCCTTCACATTAGCTGGTCGAAACGCAATACTGCTTATGATTTAAGTATTTGTGGTAGCTAGCAACACAGAGCTCTGTGTCTAAATTGTCCTCTCTTGTCATTCATTTTGGGAGATGTAGGTGTAAAGTAGCCAGCTTCACCCCCCTCTCCCTCTCATAAACTTTCTCTCCGATCAACCTACATAAATTAACTCATTAACCATGGCTTGGCATCTATGTTGTCGTCGTTCCCACCCCCCTCAAGGTACGTCCAAAACTCCACCCCCACATGACCTTCCAACACTCGACGGTTTTTTTCACTTTAAAGAAAATCTATCTTTTTAAAACAAACAATCCCATATATTCTTCTAAGTCACCTATATAAAACAAATTCAGCCAATTTTCTGGTTGAGTGAATGTGATTAATATTTCCATTTAATTCTATACATTTTTTAAAATTATTGTTACTACATCAGAACAAGGTTAAATAACAAACTGAATTCTAACTTTTTCATAAATCTAAAAACTGTTTTTTTTAATGGTCGGTACCCNTCAGTCACATTGCACAAAAACCAAAAAAACCACCAACTCATTTGGCCAAAGTCAACGACACCACTCCCTTTCAATACCCACATTTTTTCCGTTGGTGGCCTTAAACACACTAGTACAACTGAAGCACATATACTACATATAGCCAATTTGAGGGCGAGAAAAAAAATAAAACTCATTTATCATTCTGATTTTATTGAACCCTTTTCCTACAAAAAAAAGTATTCAGTTCTCAGATCTTAAAAAAGAAGTAGCTCAATGCTATCCTGGCCCCATTTTCTCTGCCACACTACATTATTGTAAACCTGAAAACTGAAATTCTGCACCAGGAATAAATTAAAATGAATCTGCGAAAACTTAGCTTTGAAAATAACCTTTTTTCTTTCCATTAAAAACATGAACACATTGCCTGTTGTGGCATTCTTTTTAACTCTGCCATTCCTGGAATAAATACATAGTTTTAGGCATCGCAACAAGCAAATGTTTTGTTCGGACCTGTACTGATATCTATACGGTACTTTGTCATACTTTGTCTTACAAAGGCACCAATAAAAATCTGCCTGTGCTTTATCATACTGGCAGCAGCGGTTTATGAGGCTAAGGAATATAGTTCTAACAGAGAATGACGTCTCCCACACATATAGGGAATATTTCTTATTGGACAGCATGTTACACTTCATATGCAACGTCCAAGATATAGGACATGGTGACTGAAAGGGTTAACCCACCTTGACAAAATTACGGGCGATTTCTTCATGAAACAGGAAGTTCTGCATCCCCTTGGAAACAATTGTAATTGTTGCTCCAGCGACGACTTCCCACGGCCATGCTCCCAGGATCGTCAGTACTTCGTCAACATTGCCCGTTTCTCACCAGACCATTCCACAGCTGGCTTTGACTCCGACATCACCAGTTGTTTGTTGCCATTTTCCTCTCGAGATGCTAAATCATTCCAACCCTAACATTTACATCTTTGTTCAAACAAATTTGTATCCCAAAATATTTGTTCTTGCGAAATAATAGATTCAGTCCTTTCATGCTTATGCACAATGCTCTAGAATGGCAACAAAATATTTATTTACATTTTTATTAATTTTTTCCATATATTAAGTAAATTAAACATGGGTGTATTATTATTTTCTATGACTGTGCCTCAGATCTTACAGATACCCTCTGCTACATTTGTATTTAACCTC
This sequence comes from Clitarchus hookeri, assembly GCA_002778355.1. NCBI lineage: Eukaryota > Metazoa > Arthropoda > Insecta > Phasmatodea > Phasmatidae > Clitarchus > Clitarchus hookeri. The sequence goes on from NQII01004410.1 coordinate 99,401, forward strand.
CATTTTTGAATTTAACAAGGCATGCCTGCGCACTCAGTTACAATCCAACTGGGTGTGCATTCCCTGGCTGGCCTCACTGACATGATACTGTTTCAAACGCAAGGCCATAGCGCAGCTCCGAAACTGATGTTTGTGCATACGGCAGTCCACAAGCTCAGTCAGCCTTCTTTCCCTACACTCTGATTATATCGTCACTCACCATAGTCATTACTCATGGGTGGATATCTTGATCTTGTTTGACTAAACTCTTCGGAACCAACACTACACATTTATTAAACAGTTCTCTAAATGTCTACAACACTTATCTCCATACGATGAGATTTATTTCTTCATGGCATACACTCGTGCGATCGAGATGATTCTCCCTTTTTCCCCCGAAGAACTACGCCCTTGGCTCGAACAAGAGATTAACATTGGTATTTTTAATCTGTACCTTCTAGTATTGCTGCTCCTCTTTCCTATCATGATCTTTACTTGAAAAGTTCTTTCCTGCTTCTTTGAAAAGCATAATTTTAGTTTTCTGCTTTGGAGCTGGTACATCAAAACACATTTTTGACCCCATATCTAGGTCACATGAAACAACAACTCTGAGCCTAGTGAGAAAATCGCAACCAAAAATTATCCCCCTAATCGGGGAATATATCAGACCTGCAGGTTGCTGGTAACAAAATTTTCCCAGCAGGAATCATAGATGTGTCGTGTAATTCACTTTTTATTGCAACCTGTCACCCCTGCGATTTTTTTGGGTACAGTCTGTTTACAGTACTGCCTGGTAATTAGCTGGTCGTCTGCCAGCGGTACAGCTGCTGTACTGTCTAAAAAAACCGGAACTTCTTTTTAAATATATGGCTTCTCCAATTTCTACTGATTGCTTTGGCAGTGGATCCCAGCATTTGATCAATTCCACCAAATGTATCCTGGGCGACGACATTTGTAACAAATCGGCTGCCCGTCCGCGCTGTGCCACGATATTTGCACATCCCTTTTATCGTCCTGTGATTTCAGAACTGTGGACATCCTTCTCTTTACGTTTGTACATCCCTGCCATGTCGACATATTCTTACCACGGCCATGCAACGACCCGCCCGCTGTGTACTTATTCTTAGTTGCAACCTCACTGCGCATCTCGTGTCTCTTGTGAGCGCCACACTTACAGAGAAAAACAATTTTCATGGTCAACTTTTGTATCTGACAGTGCCAAAACCTCTACACACTTACATAATTCCAATAATGGGTTCCGCTCTGCTTCGTCAGGAGTACTCTTTGCTAAATGAACACCTTGTACAGGGACAGGATCGCGATAACTTCCCTTCTGCATCAGTTTCCTGTCTTAACCAGGCATAGTATAAACATGCTTATATTCTCTGTACATTAGATACCAGCTGTTCTATGGTCTCATTTTCAAACTGGATCACTCTTTCTTATAACTTAGATCTCAAACAGTGCAACACAACATGTATTTTCCTAGCGTCTGGCATTACCAGTATCAGTTTATTACACAGATATAAAACAGCATACAGGAATGTTTCCAACGGCTCGTGATTTTTTTGTTTGTTTGCCCAAAACCTCAATTCTCATTCTTCCTCCGATGTATGGTGTCTAAAAGCCTTTTCTTAATACAAATTTAGCTAATCAAGCATCTTAGCAATCCTTAATGCCTATTATTTGCTACCGAACCAATTTATAGTAGCAAAATTTAAAAATAAAGGAAAATAATCCCCTCACTGACCTTCAGTCCAGCCATTTAATCATGCAGCTTGATTATAGCTAGATGCAAAATCTAATACTTCTTCAACAGATTTCCCCTAGTTCCAGCAATACAAAATAATGTGAGCCTTCCATTTTTTTTTTCCTGGCTTGCCATTGTATCGTATATTTTCTTCTGTATCTCACTTAATGCCTCGTCCTCCAAGACCAGGATAAAATCCTTGTCGCCTGCAACTTCGGAATCGTGCGGTCTCGACCTACTTACTGCCCTCACATAACAATTCCTAATCGTTCATGTGAAGACCTACTTTTACTACATTCCCGACTCACGAACTACCCTCCAGGTTACTCACCTAGCACTAAAGGACACACATAAGGACACATATCAACCTATTACTCCACATAGGCGTCTATCACGCACAGAACCACTCGCACTAGCACTCTCCATTCTTCAATCACAAGTCTTCACTTGGTAGGATTAGAACAATGTACACGAACGGAGCAACTCCTATCTCACCGCAATCCTGACCTGTGGCCAGACACTGACATACTAATGTACAGCCCGTGATGACATCTGCGGCCACTAGATTGCGTGAAATATGTAATGCGTAGCTAATATTAATGGCGATAGACGTTAATAGACATAAAGAAACAATTTTTGCAAGTTTTTTAAAAATATGTTTTACTTATTTTAACATTACTCTCTCTTGAATATGGACAAGGTAAGCTGTGCAGAACACATTAATGCAACTTTTGTTGGTCTAGGACGTTTCATTCAGAAACGTAAACAAACTTGCTGAACAATCATTTCGCAATTTTGTTCAATTTTTTAAAATATGTTGTACTTATTTTAAAACTACGCCCCTAGTATATTCGTGTTCTACGTGTTTAGTAGAGTATAAATATGCCACTTTTTGGGGGTTTTTATTATATAGAAAAGCCTCTAAACTTAATAATTACCTTTTGTTTTTTATTTCAATCACTCCATTTAGGTGTTTCGGGGTACGGTTCCCCTATAACTCGCCTTCACCCAGTTTCATGTAAATTACTTTTGAGGTAATCTTGTCAGCCTGAATAGGACCACAGTATTTTCCATGTACCAGGAGCGAGTATCTTTTCCAATTTTCCACTGAGGGACTGCGTACTTCCTGGTGAACGGCCTGCCCTACATGAGATCATCACCAGAAGCAATAATTGTTGTCTGGTGCCTAGTCGGGTGTCGAAATTCACAAACCACCTCACAATTTTTTTCACCATTATCGAAACTTATCTTAACCCAAACTACCCAGGCAACAGGCCTTAGTAGTATGTCCTTTCTTTCAGTGTCGTCCTGTACAGGTTCTGAACCATGATGTTTTCGCAAGGTTATCTGGACCATGTATTTGCCAGTTAATTTTCACTGCCCGGAATATTCTACACAATATAATCGTAAGCCTTTAGGTATAGCGACCAATGGGTCACTTTCTGCGGGTCTTTTACATGTTATGCAAACAGACCAAGAATGGAGATGTGCAATTGTCATTCCGTGTTCCAATAGTTGATTGCTTTTCTTATAACACGATTTGATTCATAATCAATGTTAATAATTTTTGATGGAAGAAAAATGTTTATTTATAAAACTTTTTTTGAAATGTTTTTACCTCTTTTCTTACCATTTTTTGTTTAAATGAGATTAATTTGAATTTGGTAAAAGCGTTTATATTCATTTAAAAGTTCCTGTATTCTGAAAATTTACTCTTAGTTATACTCTATACTTGTGTTTTGGTAATGCAACGTAGTTGGATCTAAATGAAACGTCTCGTTGGTTATTCTGTGGATTATAATGTTTTTCTGTTATGTTTGTTCTGCGTACCTGTGGTTTAAAATGGCGTGGTTTGGCTTATAATTTGTTAGAATTGATTGAACTGACGTGTTAAAATAATGGGAATACGTTTTTAACCAACGTAAGTATTTTATTGTCATAAATGTTTTCCAGGTGTTACACTAAGATATATTTTTCAAATATTGATGTAAAAAAATCGTATGTTAAAATATAGGCTAAGTTTTTTTTTCAAAACGTTTTTGATGTACTCTTGTGATGTTTGTGTTTAACGACAATTTATGGTGCAATGCTATTTTCGATCTGTTTTTGTGTGTACAATTCTTTGGCATTTTGCACGCAGCACATTTCCGACCTGATTATAACCGCACACGTTGCGAATCTCACGAGTAAACTCCACGACCTCACTAGTATTTTTAATGAAGTAACCGGAATTGAAAAATATCAAATTTTTAAAATTTTGGGGTATTTCCTGTACAGCGCCGATCACTTTAAAATACTCAAGTTTGCATAGTACATTTTTAATACACAAAAAGCCGCTCTGTTGAATCGAGAAGACAACACAAATGAATAATACACACCTCAGTTGAGGTTGGTACTACAATCACAGTCAGAAACGCCTATAGAAAATAGAACATCTACTTCCTTATGATGTGTAATACAACACAACATACGTGGAATTGCAGATGCTCGCTGTATTCCCAATAGAAATGTTAGGCCTACATTCAGCATTCCATGCTGTCCAATCCAAATTTGGTATTTTCAACTACGTAAGTCAGTTTAAAATGAATATTTGACTAGAAAATAGCTGCTAATGGACTGCAAGGTAGATTCTTGATTTCAGTTTCTTTTTAACCAATATTTATGCATGTGCTGTGTAGTATTTAGTGGGTAATTATTGAAAATAGCAGCTTTTCTGAAAATGAAAGAATAAATCATGGAAAGTGGTATAGTTTCACTCTACTAATTACAAAGAACACGAATTTATTAGGGGCATTAACGTATTACCAATACAAACCACAGATATGATAGTGGGGAGGGCTACGAAGATCAGGGAAATTGTGGGATAAAATCACTAAAAAAAATACAAAAATACCTTAATTTAACATTTGTCCACCGAATTTCGTAATATGTGCCCACCGAACCTAACTTTACCTAACTCCACGATTAATGAATCACAATTTTACATTGTTAATCTAACCTAGGATTGTAGGGTTTTAATCTAGCCTACGATTTGATTTGGTAATTATACAGAGTAGCTGCTTTTCTGTAACACCCCCTCCCCCCAAAAGTGGTATATTTCCACTTTACTAATTACGCAGAGCACGAATATACTAGGGGCATTAACGTATGACTAATTTCGTAATATGTGCCCACCTAACCTAACAGAACTTAACACCACGATGAGTGAATCACGATTTTACATTTTTAAACTAACCTAGGATTATAGGGTTTTAATCTAACCTAGGATTGTAGGGTGTTACACTGACCTAGGATTGTACGGTTTTAAACTAACCTAGAATTGTAGAGTTTTAAACTAACCTTAGATTTTAGGGTTTTAAAGTAACCTACGATTTTAGGATGTTAATCTAACCTAGAATTTTAGTCTAATCTACAATTTTAGGGTTTTAAAGTAACAGTTAAACACACTGGAAGTCTGAATCAACTCACCTAGGTAAGCGGCGGGTACAATTCCATTGCCCTCGACCCAATCAACTGCAGTGCATCTTACCTCAATCGACAAAACACCATGATCTACTAAAACATCCCAGTAACACCTGCACATATACAACCGTAACGCACAGAAGCACTTGTACTTGCGCCCTCCCGACAACTCACGAACCACACTATATTGCATCTAAAATGTAACTGAACGCAGTTCACGTCTGCGCCGACAGCATTACTTGGCTATTCAACATGGCGTCCGACATAAACAAAGTGGCCGAACTCCTCATATTTTAACTATTTTATTTAGTACGTTCTACTTATTTTTCCGTTACGCCCTCCTCAATATTAAAAATGTAAGCTGTGCAGAACTTATTTATGTTACTTTTGTGGGTGCACTATGTTTCCTTCAGGAAACATTTCTATTCCCAATAATTACCAAATTTTAATTTCTTTCTTTTTTGTTTCACGTCTTGCCGAAGTTGAATGTTCAGACACTTATAAAATAAAAACAATGCTATGTAGGTCAGTACTGCTGGGATTCAGAATGTGTGTTTATATTATGCTTTATGGGTTTTGAAGCATTTTTCCATGTTTTGAAGTGTAATGTTAATATTTATGTGTTTTATATTAAAGTATTGGTAAAATTTTACTTTAGGGGCTTTTCTGAAAATAAGAAAAAAAACTCCAGAAAGTGGTATATTTCGACTCTNGTCGAAATATACCACTTTCTGGAGTTTTTTTTCTTATTTTCAGGAAAGCCCCTCAAGTAAAATTTTACCAAAGTATTGTTTGTGTACATTTTTTTTCTACTTTTACGGGGTTTTCAAAGTCTTGGTTTCACAGACGTTATATTTATAGAAATGTCGTCTGTGCTAAATGTGAACTTTGTTTGTTTACAAACTAAGTGAAAAATGGGCACTGTATACAAACTTTTTCTTTTATAGGAAATGTTGTTTGAATGTGTCTGTTTGTTATTTAGAAGTGTATTTCTTAGAGTCATGAGTGCCAGAGACGAGTGCATGCATGGCATCAAGACGTGTGCTATGTAAACAAAATAACTGGTTACGTCAGCAGCTACCGTACAGTTTTGACAGGTAAACTTCATTGATGTTTTCGCATTATCCATAGCTCAGACAGCTCTATGGCGGATGCTGGCTGTGATTGGATGTGTGAATTCGCCCCAAAATCTGGGAAGTGGGTTGCTGGCCCGCCTATTTTCCTTCTCGGACTAGGCGTCTTCTGGACCAGTTGCTCTCCAAGATGTTATGAAACTTGTTCTAAAGTATTAAAGAGCAGAGGGCAGGTGAAGAAGAGGTCCAATATTTGTTGTATTTTAATACATAATATGCGGAGATATAAGCCTAGTCTAACACGTACTTTTTTTTTCTATAATGACCGAGGGCAGCTATACTTGGCAAAATTATAAGTACTTTACCAGGAGTACCTTTAAAGACTTTTGAACATCCAGTCTTACAGCAAACTTGTTTTTAATCTGTTTGAATTATGGAGGACTTTCTGCCCAGTAGAGTACCCTGTGATAGAAAGGAGTTTCATACTGGCAGGCACTCTTACCGAGGAAAAATAAAATAATTAATGTTTATCTTGTGGAATAAACAGTGTGTATGTTGTTTAATGGGAATTAAGTTGTGTTATATGTACACGGCAGACAGAGGGAATTTAATTATTTGCAAGAGTGTGTTTAATGTGGAACCATTTAATTTTCATAAACTTTCACGATATTAGAACTGATGAATGAGATATTTAATGTTTTCCTTTCAAATGGTAAAGACTAGTACCATACTACGCCCTAGTCTCTGCTCAGACAATTTTCTTTCTCATTTAACCAGATATGTTCTCAGCAAGCAACTGTGAATTATTTTGTTTGTGGAGGTTGACTGGAGAGAGGAGGAAAATTTTTATTGATGTGTAAGAAGGGATCTTGTGTCACTTCACACTTTGTACACTACAGTTTATTTTGTGTGTATATGCAAAAACCACTCACGTCACACACCAATACTATTATTTATTTAACATTAAACCCCAGTTTCTCTGTCAGTTGTGTGTGTGTATTCCCCTACACAAACACAAATAAAAAAACTGAGGAGAGAAAGATTTCAATAGGACCTACAACACTTTATTTGCAAAACAGAGTAATGTTAAGTAATATTAAATCGTTCGGGAGACTCATCCCTAATTTTGGCTATAGGCCTTCAAAAATCGGACTTTGCTCACACGGGTGCTGCAACTTATAGCGTAAAATTTTGTGGGCAAGTCCGCCGGACCTTTTAATATTACTTTACACTACTCTGTCGTGCGAATAAAGTGTGATGGGTCCTATTATTAGTTACAGCAACGTACTTGTCAGAAAGCAGTATGCATGTATCGTACGGGCATTTACATTACTAAATATTTTTGTATAGGTACCTTTCTAATTGATTTTTTTTAATATTTAAAGATTTTGCATTATTTTTATACTTAGCTCTAGTAGCAACAAAATTTGACTAGAAAAGCAGCGGTAGTCTGATGCAATCGATGAAGAGAGTAGGCAGATCTGTGGTGCTGACAGCTGCTTGTAATAATACAATTTTTAGTGTTGTGTCCTCCAATCTACTGAACATTTACGTAGGCTTATTTATAATGCTTATGTTTTCAAGATTTTTTAATTATATTTTTCATATCATGTCCTTAAGTTTGACATTGGTTTTTATTGTGTTCTCTGCGTAATGTGAAGCCAGTAAGAAGTAATGTGAAAATGCATTTAAGGGGGCACATATTACAAAATTGGGTGGACAAATGTTAAATTGAGGTGTTTTTGTATTTTTTGGGTGTATTTTTTAGTGATTTTACCACACAATTTCTCTTATCTCCATAGCCCTCCCCACTATTGTACTTGTGGTTTGTAAGCATAATAAGTTAATGCCGCTAGTAAATTTGTGTTCTATGTAATTAGTAGAATCAAAATATACTCATTTTCGGGAATTAGTTTTTTCCCAGAAAAGCTCCTGTTCTTTACATTTACCGACATCTGTGTTAAGTGTTTGGAACGTTGTGTTATTTTTAATTGAGCTTTGCAATAACTACTGGTGAAAATGTATTTATTTGTATATCGTACAGCTTTGTTTCTAGATTGCACATAATGATTTACTTGTTATGCCAAAAGTAATTAAGATTTTTACTGTGCAAAAATTAAATTTATAAAGGTATCAAAAATTTCTAAATAATGGTCATGGGGCACATAAAGGCTTGCCCCGCTTGTTTCACCACAATTATGAAAACCAACTTTAATATAGAAATAGGAATAATTTTTACTCTTAGTTTTTAAGGATAGCATCACTACAACCATCTCTCGTCTGCCTTCTTTGCTGAGATCGCAAACGAGTACCCTTAAGACATGAAGTTCCGCATGGAAAGTCACGTATTTAAGCGTTGTTTTAATCCCATTTTACTTAAACTATCTTTCTGCCACAAATTACAGGCGAAAATGCATAGGAACAGCTTCAGACTACCGGTGAGAATGGAGCCAGCGTAACACCTTGCATAGATTTTTTGACCACTCGTGCATTTGACCAGTATAATGTGATATTTTACCATCTTATAAGCATTTTTAAGTAAATAGGTAAAAAATTATGGTATTGAACAGGTCATTTTTTTTATGTGAGCACAACTAAAATATGTCTAAATATGACATATTTTGTAAAAAAAAGAAAATTGGCAATGTCTGTGGAATTTAACCAGCAAGGTTGTCAGTTCATATCTTGGTTCCTGGGAATCACAATTTTTTTATATATAAGCATTTTTACCATCTTTAAGACTTTTCATACATTTTTTTTCAATCAAATACTAACATTTAATAAACTTATTTCTGTTGCTGATTGTGATTTGAAATGTATACCTAGTTTTTTTTATCCATATGTGGTGAAGAAACTCATAAACAACCTATATCATTAAAAATGAACTTATTAATTAAAAATTATTAAAGTTCCGGTACAAGTTGCGCACACATGTAATTCCTAAATTGTTTTTGGTACTACTGACTGTTAAAATAAGGTTCAAGATTTACTTGGTGCTATATAATATAATTTTGACACAAATTAAACAACTTAGGTCGGAAGGGAGGGAAGTGTTTGATTTGGATGAAACATGGTTTTCCAGAAACATAGTGAAAGTGTTGTGGAGTAATGGCAGGAATGTCTTCAAAAAGGTTAATTGTTATGAGTATAGGTTCAAGAGACAAATTTCTTTCTGGGAAGTTGTTTACAAAGCTGGTACAGCCACTGGAGATTACCATGGAGAAATGAATGCACAAAATTTTGAGAAGTGGAAGTCTGAAAAGTGATAAGTTTACCGCCTGCTTCATTCGTTCTGGACAATGCTACATACCATTCAAAACAACACGGCAAGCCACCTTTGAAATACGACATCAAAAAAATCAGCATAGCCTGGTTAACACGACACTGAATTAAATGTGACGAGGAAGTGAGGAAAACTACTTTTGTGGAACTAGTTAATGTCTACAAATCCAAAGAAAAAAATTTTATGGACAAACATTTGCAACAACATTAACACTGCACCGTTCATTTTCCTCTATGCATATACAAATTAAATGTTTTTGAACTTACATGGGCCAAAGTTAAAAATTTTATTTGCAGAAAAATACCACTTGTGAATTTTCTTTGACTGAAACAACTGCAGACAATTAAAGCAATGATTTCAGTTACAGTAAAAGATGGGGATGGCTACTCCATTCACTTAATTAAACTGGAAGAAGAATAATGGCAAAAAGATCATTATGAAAATGGCTGTGGACGAGTTTATTATTAATCTTGATGGTGATAGCGACGACACAGGAAATAATCAATCTGCAGAGTCTGAGAGAGATGACGTAAATTTCGGGAGTGATAGCATAGGCGTGCGCAAGGGGGGGTGCCAATGGTTTTATTTTTCTGCGACCTATGTATAATTTTGTAGCGTTGGCCGCGCCAGTTACACAGCCGATGTTAAGTTGCCACGGCTAGCTCAGAGGTGGAACACGAGAGACTGTACAATGGACGCCAATTACATATGAAGTAAAGTCAAGTTCCGGAGTATTTGTTCTATACTTTATTTATAATTTTTAGTGACACAGTTCACATACGAAGTTCCGGCATGCAGAGTACGAAACGTTCACAGATAACCATACAAGTGCATCACAGCGCCACAGTCGTTTACTTAATTATTATGTTCTGAAAAACTGGCCCGAAGAAATAATAAATGCGGCGACCTCCCACGCCGGCGGAGAAATAAAATAGCAAAGTCTAGTGGCCGATGTGGAGGTTATCGACGCGGCCTAGGCGGGCATTGTAAGACTGACTTCGCCGCCTGCTTGAAGGGCGACTCTCTTCCAACTGACCTGCACTCAAGGGCGACTGACATGAAGCACTGCTTGAAGGGCGACAGGCACACGAGTATTTGTGTTGCCTATCACCCCCCTTTCCTGAGATAAGGGCCTGGCGTGGGCTGCCACGCACGCTCTCTACGCGTTATCGAAACTGCGTTGTACAAAACTAAGACTGTTAACGCAGCCTGAAAGTATTTAAATAATGCTGACGCTTACTGAAAACTAAAACTCCAACGTTCGAAACAAAACGGTAAACAGAGTCCTGATAACCGTAAAACGGCAAACGTATGCCCGATAAACTAACTATCACGGTAAAACGGATCACCACTGTTTTTAACTTCAAACCCGATAAAAATATTACGAAGTTTAGCAAAGCTTAAGGAAAAACGAACAAAATTGAAACACGTGTCCCAAAAATTAAGAATACTGCGTCATTACAATTTTTAAAGCAACATGTATTTTCGTGTACAGCGATTTTGTTTACTAGTAATTTCCTTTGGCCGGTAATCGTTACGTCTAAGTCTGTTACACGCCATGTTGTTCTCCTGCCCGCTTTGCAAATTTGTTGGTCAGTTGGCGAATGAAAGTACGTTGTCAAGTACGTTCCCAAAATTATTTTTATTTCAATTCTTAACATTAGCTGTAACGTCCAAGATGTGATAAGAACTATAATTACTACCTCGCAAATGTTAACCCAAATTTGCTGTCTCGGTTAAATTAAAAAAGAGTTTGGCAAATATTAAATTTTTTGCAAGATTTTATATTTTTACTTTTATAATCTACAAATTTTTTAGACAGATGTCAGTCTATAAATACCTTAAAGTTTGTTTAGCATGACACATCTCCGCCCCACAGTTGAGCGCCAAATGACATGATGCTAAATAGTTGGGGAAGCCAATTTAACTTGCGCTTTTCCCCACCTGTGGAGAATACAGGGTGACTTATAGTGTCGTAGTTAATTCCTCCAGGCATAGACTATAAGGTGCCTAGAAGGTTAAAGGTTTTTCAATAAGGTAGTCTTTTGACGTTTCACTTAACTAGATAATTATATTGTCTCGAGTTTGAACAATTCCGAGGTGTGGTACTCTAATTTGGCTACTCGTATTAACTGGGGCGACTTCATTGGTGGAGGGGGGCTTCTCTGGGCGGCGACTTGATACTTAACTACTCTGCTGTTGTATGCTGTCAGCTGGGGATGAGCTCCGGCGATATGGGCGGCCTTGGCAAAGGCCCGCATATGTTGTCGTCTCCCCTGGACTGCTCTACTGATGTACTGACGTGGCCAGGGGTCTGATCCCCCGGCCAAACGCTCTCTACGTGACTGCTTCCTCTAACTCTGGGCGGTAATAATTGACTGTCCACTGTCTCTGCGTGGTAATAATTGACTGACCCCCCTAACCTCTCGGCTCGGTAATAAAGAACTGATCCCACCTTCCCCGCAAGGAAGCTTATATGCTCTCTAGCTTCCTTCCCTAATTGTCGGCACGTGTCGCCTTGTTGGGGGAGGGGGTGGTGGGACGAAAACAGAACAATGCCTTTCACAAAACGTGCCGTGGTTCCTGAAGGTTGGGGGCGGGGGAAGGTGGCACCTTGCCCCTAGCTTACTCTGTCTGCTATTTCTCCGCGGTGCGTGTCCGCATTGTCCCGTGGTTAGCTAAGGGGGGAGGGGGGTGTTTCCAGCTTGTCAGCTGTTTCTCATTGCGTATTTTCTGATTTCCGGCGAAATACACCTGACTCGTGGTATCTCGGCGCTCAACAGATCTCACGGGCTTGCTAGAGGCGTAGGGGGTGAAGGTGAGTGGGAGGGTGGCAGGGCGACGCCTCAGCGACACGTGTATGGCTTGGCAGCGCGTGTTAGTCTCTGCTTGACCTTTCCCTGTGGGGACGACGACTGCCACGTGTGTCTCTAAGTCCCTATACTGGTTATGCGGGCGGNTAATCCGTCACACGTCAAGCATTACAGCACAATGGTAAGTGAATTAGCTGACAGTGTGTTGATAAAACATACAGCCTCCACTTGACGCACCAGCTGATGGCGAAAGGATACATAAACGTAAAGTAAACATTTGGCGCTACTTTCGTCGAACTGTCAAAATCTTGCCAAATTATATGAGACAGACAATATATTACTTTTCTATTGACAAGGAAACAGCTTTCCCCAATTATCTGTCTGTGGTGTTGTAAAAATGTTTTTTCGTTTTTGTCGTACTGAGTTCTTTGTGTGTTTTTTATGTAGTCTCTTGGTCGGCAATGGACATAGTCCAATCACGCCATCATAATAATCTGAAATCATGATGGTCTCTCTAGCACTGCATTGTTTGGCGTGGTTAACACTGCTGCTAAAAGAAACATTCTGTTTACAAAATGGTCATGTAACATATTTTGTCTGCAAACTCAGTGACATATTTTTGTAATTGGCATTTCGCGTTTTTTCAACTTCGAAGCTTACAATTTACCAAATATATATATATATATATATATATATATTTTTTTTTTTTTGATTGTTNTCTGTCTACTTACTTTTTCCACCTAGGATCACTCTGAATCAGCACCCCCATGTACTTATAATCTGAAGCTTCTCCTATTGCGTGCCCTTGCCTTCCCCTCTTCCTAGTGAACCTTATGGTCTTTGTTTTTTGTACATTAATCTTAATTTTATTCCTTTTTGCTTACCTCCTTATTTGTTCTATGTCATCCTGCAACTTATTTTCCCCACCCACCACTGAATACAGCACACATTCGTCCACAAACAGTCTCAATTAGCCATCCAGCATTATTCTCAAGTCATTAACCATAATGGTGAACAACAAGGGGCCCAGCTCTCTATCCAGTGGAACCCCTAATGTAACCCCACCTTCCTTCAACAAGGACTCCGCCACTTTCACCCTCTGATTTCTCCCTCTCAGGGAGTTCCCTCACTAAATAGTCCACTATCCACTTATAATCCAGTAGCTCATCCACTTTTTGCATCCAAATCACATGGGACACCTAACAAAGGCCTTCTCAAATCAATGAAGCAGGCATCTACCTGCTCCTCATCGACTGCGTACACCAAATCCTCCATCAGTCCTGCTAGTTGCATCTCACATGAGTAACCTGCCCCTAAAACCATGTTAGTACTCCTGCAGCCAGTTCTTTTAGTTCATAACTTCCACCACATTCTATACTACAAGCTTCTCCATCACCCTTCCTGTACTCTATGTGAGACTGCAGGCCTTTAACTGTCAGGATTTTTCCTTTCCTCCCCTTGCTTATAAACTGGAACCACCAATGTCTCCTTCCAGCCCTGGGGCAACGTGTCTTCCTCTAGATCTTCTAAACAACACAATATTTATACACCTGTCTCCCACCAAACTTTAGGGCTTCTTTCCCTATACAATCTTGACCTACTGCTTTGCTACTATTTAATGCCCCAATAATTTTGGCTATATCCTTCCTTATCCTGAACGTTCTGTACATCCTACTTTTCACCATGCCTTTCCTTTGCTAATCATCTTGCTCCTCAAGTACTGGGTTTGCAGCAACTCAGATTTTTCCTTGTCAGTTGTTGCACTCAAACCCTCCTTTGGGTGACCTCCCTCTCCTCCTCTAACCCTAATATACCAATACAATTTCTTCCATTACTTCCCTTTCCTCTACTATGCTGCCTTGGTATTCATTCTTTGTCTGCTTAATCAGTCTTCCACTTCCCTCCTCATCTGTTTCGTACAATCCCTAGTACTATCTGGTTGTGTATTCTGCCATCATGAGTGCGTTTGTCTGCACTTACTCTTCATCCTGTTTATCTGCCATCCATAGTACGGAGGGTCACCCCCAGCATTTATTATTTTCTGTGGGATAAATTTCTCCAACAGTCTCTCTACAATTTCTCTCGATTCATTCCACAAGCCGTGCACACTTTCTACCTTGGCCCACTGCTCAAATCTATCCCTCAAGAAATGTTCTGCCTCCTTCTTGTTTCCGCTCCTATACTGCCACATTTCTTTAACCCTAAGATCCTTTATACTCAGATTTCCAGTCCCGATTTCAACGACCAGAATATTGTGCTCACTGATGTCATGTAAGACTACTGAACCAATTGTGGCATTCTCATGCCTAACCAACACCACATCCAGCACTGCCCCAACACCTTCTCCATTACTTTTTGTGAGTGTTTCTACTGTCTGAACCAATCTTCTATTCACTAATTGTGATGCCATCCTATGAATCATGTTGTCCATCCCCTCAGCTCCTTCTAACCACTTCACACCTAGTATGTTCATGTTCCCTGTAAGCTACTGTTTACTGTTTGTCCCTAATTTTATCAATCCTTTCCTCGACTTCCTCTATTACCTGCTACCCCTCTCCATTATCTCAATTTCCATCACCTCTGTCATATCACAAACCCATTCCACAGACCCCTCCAAACAAATTGGATATCTAGTTTGCAGGAGACCTTGGTAATTTCTCTGTTTGGGTATAGAAATTATGTTGGCTAATTTCCAAACGTCTGGATATATTTTCTGAGTTAATATGACATTGAATTTATGAAGAGAGATTGCCAAGCTTCTAATTTTGCGATCCACTCCTTGTTTGCAGGACTTTTGATTCAAAAACAGTGTCTCACTGAACTGATAATCTTTAATACAGATGTTTCATTGCATAACAACACATCTAAACAAAAGTATGAAAAAAATTCAAATTTTTAAGAGCAATATCTTTTTTGTCAAGTTTACTTAATGTTCCGAACCACTTCCTAGTTGAGAGCCCTACTGTTGAAATTAAACAATCTCACACTGAATATATATTTCTACTGAAGGAAGATTGGTAATTATTAAGTTTAGGGGCTTTTCTGAAAAACACAAAAAAAAATTCCTAATTATGATATATTTGTACTCTACTAATCACGTAGAACACGAATATACTAGGGGCGCATAGCTTAAAAATAAGTACAACATATAAAAAAAATTGAACAAAATTGCGAAATGAGCAGTATAGCCAGTTTGTTTACGTTTCTGAATGAAACATCCTAGACCAACAAAAGTTGCATTAATGGATTCTGCACAGCTTACCTTGTTCATATTCAAGAGGGCGTAATGTTAAAATAAGTAGAACATATTAAAAAAATTGCGAAATTGGTTTGTTTGCGTCTATTAGCGTCTACCGCCATTAATAATGGCCGCGCATTGCCGCTACCTAGCGGCCACGGATGTCATTACGAGTATTTTAACGGTCAATTTAAAACATATGTCACCATAGCGTCTTTGCCGGTTCTAGTTCTGCCGTCCCAATCCGGCGGATTTAAATACAGAGAAAGCAATAACGAGTGCTTCTGTGCTTTATATTTTACTGTAAACGAGTGTTTCATTGCGTTATATTTGGCTGAAAACCAGTGATTCAGTGAGTTATATTTGCGTATGTGCTGGATTTGTGGAACACTGTGTTCCGTCGAGTGAGGTAAGGTTGAATTGGCCGTTGACAGAGTAATTATATCCGGTGAGTAAATTTATATTCTTTTGGTGTGTTTTATGGTTCCTTTAAATCTCTAAAATCCTAAATTCGTACGTTAGTGTAAAACCCAAAAACACCTAGGTTAGTTTCAAACCCTACAATCCTAGATTAGTGTAAAACCCTAAATTCCTAGGTTAGTTTAAAACAGTATAATCCTAGTTTAATTTGAAAATGTAAAATAGTGATTCACCCGTTGTGGGGTTAGGTTCTGTTAGGTTAGGTGGGCACATATTAAGAAATTAGTCGTACGTTAATGCCCCTCGTATATTCGTGTTCTGCATCATTAGTAGAGTGGAAATGTAACATTTTCCGTGAATATTTTTTTTCATTTTTACAGAAAAGCCCCTAAACTTAATAATTACCATGGCCACCCAGTCAGCACAAATATGCAGTACAATGATGAAAAATTATTTTCTTACAAAGTGTACTGAGTTTTCCAAACCACTCATGGCATGCCCTGTTGTTACAAAACTATACGACATCCCACTGAATATATTTCTTAGCAAAGAGACTTTGTTATGAATATATCATGTAATAAGGTTGTAATTTATAACTTAATTGCAAATAAAATTTTAGTAGGGTGCTTTATTTTCGTAGTTGCCAACAAAGAAATCAATCTTGAGATTCTAATCTATCTTGACCTCGGATGAGTGTGTACGTTTTCTGAATTTTTATATGGTTTTAGCAATGGAAGGTGAGGCCATAACTTTTCCTATAAACAAACCAGTGTTTTTTTGTCAGATTTTTCCATGCATATGAGGTACGTTGTGGATTTTTCATAGAAATAAGTCAATATTGTAACTTTTTATAGCTTAAACTTAAAAAAATGTGTGTTCTGGTTTCGTTTGCAGAAGTTAGCAGCTCACAAAAAGTTTGCTCTGAAGCTCAATCTTATGAATATTAATTTTTTTTTTTTTTTTTTTTCCCATAAATTATAGTGTGATAAATATTACATGAAAGTGTTTCTGTTGGTGGTATTGTCCACATATTTTCTTGTATTTATACAGAGGAATGTATTTTTTACTAACATGTTCTTTAGTCGTAATGTAATTGAGGTATTTTCATTTGTCTTATGCAGACACAGCATTGTGTACTCCAAAACAGTTGCATTGTCTTTCGCACTTTGCAACAAGACCATTAATACAGATATAACTGGACTCTTGGAACATTGTGCATATGAAATATTTTTTAGTCCTGGTGTAGAATATGTGTGAAAATTGTTTAATTGGAGCTACCTTCTTTGCATGAGGATTGATTGCTCCTGTCATGTTGGCAAGTTGACTGTGTGAAGTGGAGAAAAATTTAGCCACAAAGAAGGGCGTGTGAGAACTTTGTATAAACCTCTATATCCACACTGGAGGGGTGGCGTGTATGCAACACCTGCAAGTGAGAATACTTCTTTTGAGAAATCTCCCCAACTTGTGGCTGGGGATTATATATTAATATTATAACCAAAGTTCTTCTATTTACTAAATTAAATCTAATTTTTTTTCCTAAACTTTTTGGGAAATTATTTGTTCAAAAGGAAATAGATAAATAGGAGGAAAAAATTTTATGCAAAGGAATTTTGGTTTTAATGTTTGCCGCGACTTAAAATGGTTGATAACTTATGGTGGCCACTTACCCGGTGCTTGAACTACATTGCAGTGTGTTTGAAATCTCCGTAAATTTTTAGGAAACCAGTAAACATGCACCCAAAATATTTATCTATAAAAATAAAACACACTTCAGACTAGTTGTTTATGGTACTTTCAAGAAATCACGCACATTGGAAACCTTATTTTTTTGCACTCCAACATGGCTTAAAACAGCTTTTTAAAATTGCTGTTTCTCAAAATATACGGACTGTGTTCATGCGAAACTATGATAGAGGAGTGCATTGGATTTTGCTACAGTGTTGCAACCAATGAAATTATAGGGTCACCGGTTGAAGTCCCACAGTTCCAGTGGTATGATAGGAATACTGCACGCAAGTTCACCACTTTGTACGTAGAGGCGACATAGCTTACGTGGGCCAGCGGGCATTGCCCATAGCTGTTCGTCAATTTTTGCTTCACACACATGAACACATCCCTCACTAGGTGGAAGTCTTAAGCTCTCAATACCACCTCTATAGTCTATTCATAGTATCCTGAATCCTCACATCCTCACATTTTTTAAATCAAACCTTAGTAAAATCACCTCATACAGGTCACATTTGGTTGCTTCCTAAATATGTCTTGTATCACAAAAGTTTTGTACTTCTGTTAACAATTGCATTTTTTTAAATTAAATTTAACGTGTACTTATATTTTATTTATAGATTATATTTTCCTTACAATTAATATTAATGAAAACTGGGAGAAAATAGGTATGTTGGTAATGCATAGTAAAAAAAAAAAAGTTCTCACGCGAAATGTTATTAAACTGAGTGCGCATGAATGAGTGCATTCTTTGGTGTAATTTTCTGAACTTTTCTAAGTTTTGTTTGTGTGAGGCAGGCAAATAGCCTGAAATTAGAACTTTAGGGCTTAAGAAAAGTTGGAAGTAACCATGAATGGATTATAACCATAGTTTCATTGAACTGCTATGAATTGTTTTCTGTGCATGTGTTTTTATAGCTATACCAGCTTTTTTTCTTTCTATGCTAACTTTAAATAAATAGGGATATGTTTATAAACTGTGTGCTATAAATTGTGCATTTTTTCAGGTGGAATAATTTTCATTGTTTGTTGAAATTGTCACCATGACAAGAAGAAGTGAACGCTCAAAAGAGAAAGAAAAAAACTCAGATCGAAAGCACGAGAAATCCAAGCATTCTAAAAAGCATTCAAGGCGTAGGCGGAAATCATCTTCCTCATCGCCAGACCATGAATCGGGAACAGAGGACCACAGTGTTAAAACTCGTGAAGGAAATGATTCTGATAAAGATGTAGGTAGTGGTAGTCAGTCAAAGAAAGAGGTGAAACCTGACGCCGGAGGGGATGTTGCAAAAACAAGTTCTACGGAAGATAGTCAGGGAAGCATCCGCAGGTTGAGTGTTAAATCAGGTGAAGACAATGGTGTGGGAAAAATGGATGTTGAAAAAAATGCAAGTGAGGATGAGTGGAAAGAAGACAAGTCATTTTGGGAAGAAGATGGTGGTGAGAAAAATGTAAGTACCCATTTCACATCTGTCCGGTGAAGTTTCAGAAATTTTTTTGCAAAGTAGTAGAATGAGATTTTTGAATTATGTACTGTTTAAATATTGCACTGGAGGAAGTAACCTAATACAAAATGCTTTATAACATTCAGTAAGGTGGAATGAGAAACCTGTCTGCTACCTAAGTGACACTAGTGTTATCTCACAAAGGCCCTAAATCTGTGTGTACAATGGATTTTTGAAAGTGAGCATTTTAAATTCCTAAAGGAATTTTTTTCACGGAGAATGAAGAAAGTTTTATAGAAACTTACATTGTGGTGAGAACATTGGGAATTTTATGTTCCCCATCCAGAAGTACAGCACTTTACATTAGAAATATTATTTACATTTCAAGTAAATTGCAGGAGTATATTGTTTACACTTGCTTGAACTGTTGGTTTTCCTTGAACAACTTTTTTGAAAGACTTGTGGGGCATATTCTTTGTCACCGACCAAAGGTGTGTCCAGTTCACCATTTTCATAATTGTCTCCAGACCAACCGCAAAGCTTGTTCTGGTGGTTGACCACGGCAAGCCATGATTTAAACGCTTATTTAGATTTTCTGCGGTACGTCCGATAACTACAACCATTCACTAAAAAAATGTGGTAACTGATAACATTACACTAAAGAATTCAAAGCAGTGCCATCAATATTGAAGTACTAGCTTCCTCAAACCATTTATGATGTGCATTTTGGTTGAAAAATTGTCTTTCTTTCCTCAACTGTAATATTATTTTATGGTAGTGGAGCAACCATTAAAAACCTGTACGCTAGTAACATCTTGAGTAACCTGTCCTTTAAAAAAAACTGATGAGTTTGCATAAGGTTTGCAGTACATAGTTTTAATTTTGATTTCAATTAGTGTCTTGTTAATTTTTAAGCTGTCCAACTTGATCTTTGTTGCATTCTTAATTGTTGTTATAAAGATAAGTGTAATACGTAAATGGTGGGGTGTGGGAATTATATTGGGATGTAGACAGTATATAAGTTCTGTTTTGGTCATGACTGAATACAATTTGTCTTGACTGTGCAACAGGAAAGTAAACCATATATTAATAATTAATCTTTAAATTCCAAAAACAATTTATATCTTTAAATATTTATATCAAAGTCTGTGAGTTATTTATATTTTTATCTAATGATAAGATTATGAAAAAGTGTAAGTAGGTATATTTATCATTTGCTTGTCTCTCTCCAATCTTTGTAGAGCAACACAACTTAAAGGCATGTGTATGAAATGCACGTAATGCAATTTGTGTCGAGTGTTTTGACCAGATGCCATGTAAACAGAGGCTGCAAACATGTGACTACAAATACATGTGTTAATGTTCTATTCAATTTTGCTCCTATTTGCATTTCTGAGTTAAGGAAACAGTCATTTCTGAAATCTATGTTTGGGTGTGTTTTGAGTAATGGGAATTAGCAAGATGAAACTCCTGTTCTCTGTTATTGGTGGGTTGGTATATACATTTAGCATTGTGTGTAGGTATATAAGTACTGTCATCACGTAGTTAAATTCTCTGGCAACCACTTGATTATGATAAATATCATTTAAATAAAATTGAATTTTGTTAATCCAGAATGGTTGGGACGTAAATAATCACTTCAACCAATTAAAAATCTGGAAGTGGTGACCAGACATGTACCCATGTGTGGCTGGATGGATTCTGTAGTATGAAAAACACCAAACTCGTAAGAGATGTTACAGCTACGGAATTCTGGTTGGTCACACTGGATGCAATGTGACAAGATGTGAAGAAACTGTGCTTTTAAATGTAAATGGCTCATTGCTTGCAACACATTAACATAAATTATTGTGACTTTAGATTACAGCAACTGTATTACTCTGTAATTATTCAGAGTAGCGACTTTTCTGAAGGAAACGTCTTAGACCAACAAAAGTAGCATTAATGGGTTCTGCACAGCTTATCTCGTTAATATTCAGGAGGGCGTAGTAAAATAAGTAGAACGTATTAAATAAAATAGTTAAAAGTACAAGCAGTTCGCCGCTTTGTTTACATCGGACGCCATGATTTTTGGTGAAGTAATGCATTAATAACTTGAACAAATGTGCATCATGCAGTCACCTTATTGGCTGTGGGTCTGTAGACGTCATCGTCATGGAATTTTAGTAGCAGTTGAGAAGCGAGACAGTGCGATTGTGTCGTTGCGGGCGTGAGTTTTGACGTCCGAATCCGACCATGCAAGGCTTGTGATTTAAGATTGGAGGGTGGAAGAACGAATGCTTCTGTGCGTAATATTCACCTATGTGGCGGGTGTTTTGGATGTTTTAGTAGCTTGTGGTTTTTTTTTTGTTGAGTGAGGTAAGGTGCACTACAGTTAAATGGGTCGAGGACAGTGGAATTGTACCTACTGTCTACCTAGGTTAGTTGATTCATGTACTTCCGGTGTGTTTTACTGTTACTTTAAAACCCTAAAATCCAAGGTTAGATTAACGCCCTACAATTCTAGGTTAGATTAAAACCCTACAATCCTAGGTTGGTTTAAAAAATGTAAAATAGTGATTCACTCATTGTGGTGTTAGGCTAGGTGGGCACATATTATGAAATTAGTCATACATTAATGCCCCTAGCATATTCGTGTTCTAGGTGATTAGTAGAGTGGAAGTATGCCACTTTTTGGGGGGTTTTTTAAAACAGAAAAGCTGCTACTTTGGATAATTACCCTTAATTTGTTTCATCTTAAATATTTACTGTTTCTTGCAACATTTGAAACGAAAAGAAATAAGTGTCAGATGCCATTTAGCACTATTGATAGCTATATTTTATGCCAGACATTGGTTAAAGTTGAGCAGGTTTTATAGTTCCATACCAGTGCCTAAATAACATCTAATGGTTTCATCCTTTCATGATTCTAAAAACGGGTTTGCCAGAATTTATGTTGCTTGCGAAATTGCATGTAAACTCAATGCAGTATTGGCATTATACCCTGTTCTAGGTTCTGAACGTGAGATGTGCAGTTAGGCACAAGATAGAACATTGACACATGGTCGTCAAATATCTGTGCTTTAGAATAGGTGGAATGGTTAACCACGAGAAGTAGGATTTTACAGTCTTTGTACAATGCTGCACTGTTTCAGTATAGTCTATTCGCGGTTTATTAGCACTTTTTGAATTTAACCTTTGGAAAATCATCTCATGTGTTATGTGTCTGATTATTTCCTAAATATTTCATGTATCACAAGTATTTTACACTTCTGTTAACATGAAAGTACCTTATTTTAGGTTCAATTAAAATTTTAGACTTATATTTTATCTATTTCATTTATGAGGAAATAGTTTTGTTGGTAATGCCTAGTAAGAAATAGTTCTTATGCACGAATGCGATGCGCAGTCCCTTTGGTGTAATTTTCTAGATTTGGTAAAGCTTAGTTTGTATGAGGCGGAGGAATATTATTGAAGTAGAACTTTATCAGGGCTTCAGAAAAATTATAACGGAACACGTGAAAAATGTGAAGTAACTGTGAATGGCCTACATTGATGTGTTTTCGTTGCAAAACTGTAGAACCACTGCACAAATGATTTTGCCTCTTGGTTCCACGGTGGTGCAGCAGCTAGAGTGCTCGCCTCCCACCGAGGTGAACTGGGATCAGTTCCTAGCAGGGTAACTCCCAGTTTCTCATGATGCTTGTGGCTTCAAACTTCAAGTTTGTGTCTTCCTATGGCATTTGAACACGCTCGTAACGTGACATGTTCACTAGACTCTTTTCTTATTCCTGAACCTGTCGGACCTCTCAAGGACTTAAAAATGGCTAGCTACTCACTGTTTGTGTCTTAAGTGTGTGGTCACAGTGATATGGTGTAATCATTATGGGAGCAGGTCAGGTGACATAACTTACAAAGGTAGTCTTTTATAAAAATAAACATGTTTTTGTCAATAAACTAGATTACACGTCGTGTATGATTGTAATTGTAAAAATTACAAGATAAATTTATTTTTATTAATATTATTGTTATTGTTGATGGTCGTAAGTTGCATGATAGTGTTCTGTCGCGGGAGTTTTATTTCATTAATGTTTAAAGTATTTTAAGCCATTGGGTAGATTTTGATGCATGTAATATTTGGTCATAAATAGTACATGACAACAGTACCTAATAGAACATAATTTTGTTAATCATAATGTAACTTAAGTAGGTAACAAAAGTTTTCCATGCATACTGTTGAGTTACTTAACATGAATGTTATTAATATATCATTTTTAAAACATGTGCCAAAACTATTTTTAAAATGTAATGTTTTTTTTTTTTGTATAGTCTATTTCATGAAGAGTGCACTTTTTTTTGACAGTTCTGAAAGTAGACCTGTGTACAGCTGTTTCCATTGCTACAGCAGTGTATCCCTCCGTCACAGTTGATGTTTGTGTATATAGGAACACTTTGCTGTCAAAACTCTGCTCAGAATTTTTAATGGAAAAATAAGGCATGAATACTTTTCGTGGTATACCCCAATCTATATTTTTTCAGTTCGGCATGGCTTCATTTGGTCCTAGACAAAAAAATTCTACTAAAACACACATGAGGCCAAATATTTCCATGGAACACCTACATGTCAAAAGCTTAGTCACATTTGTTACAGTTTTCAATTTATATGAGAAATACTTCAACATATCTGTGGGATATTATATGCAATGAATGTGAAAGGGTTAAATTATATGTCCAATGTTGTATTTTCCTCCTCCCTCTAAAGACTGCGTGGGTAAACTCTGAATACACAATTTTGAGCTGTTTTCAGAAATTATTTATTTTTTTTAATTTATCTCGCAAAACAAGGTAAAACATTAAAAACACAGATAAATGTTTTTTACCTTTTCTGACAAAAAACCTATCCTCCTAGAGTAGAAAGTTTATTTACTGAAACAAGTGATTTCAAGCAAACAATGATTTTACAGAAACTGTTTTACTAGGAAGTCCCCTTAACACTTCATCGACATTGAGGTCATTAGAGAAGATGAGGGTGAAATGAAATGGACATGGAGCAGCACCAGAATGCAGGGGAGGGGCAAATGGGAGATCAGGATGGCCGGACCAGCATTCGAACCCGCATCCTCCAGAATAAAAGTACAGCATGTTATTGTTGCGCAATCTCGCTCGGTACAAAACAAAAGACTTTAGGGGGGGGAGGTCCCTTGGGTTTAGAAAATAAAGAATTATATGAAAATTTTAATGAAACGAAACGACATTGCAAAATTGTTGCCACGTCACACGAGTGTTAAGTGTGTTGGATGGTGATACGAGCCACGAGAGTCACTGTAACTGATAATAATCACTTCTATAGGTAAGTTTTAATAGTTACACTATTATGATTTCCAAAATAAATATTGAAACTAGTTTAGAGACATTCAACTGTCAAGAATGTAGCCTTCATATATGGTACACAGTATACCATACTGCTACTAGCTGGAGTGAAATAAATTAAATTAAATTTTCCTTTGCCTGTGGGAAAAATGAAACATCACTGATGAAGGTGATTTGCTGGTAGTGGTGTCTTCACCTGCCATCATGTCTTTTCGGGAAGCTTCTCTGCAGGGCCAAATCACTTGTGGAACCAGAATTAAATCTGTGCAGACTAGGTGAAAGTCAATGGTCATCTGATTCTGCTCTAAAGAGCTAAACTACAGTTGTATCATTGAGTGTTTCAAGTTTCTGTCAAATTATAAATTAAGTGTTTTAAAAATTACTTTTTAAATCATTTGTAAACTTTTTAAGCCAAGACATTGCAATGATAATGTTGCTGCATCATTTTTAATCATTTTGCCATCCAGTTTCTCCTCTCCTTGCTCTTTACTACTTTTTTTGTGATCATTATTTCTGCTGAAGTATTTATCATATAAAGTGAAAACTGTTAACGTGCAGTAGTTCTGTGGAAATAATTTAGCCTCGTGTACACATTTTAGTAGAATTTTTCATTTAGGACCAAATGAAGCCATGCAGAACTGAAAAATATAGATTGGGGTATCCCATGAAAAGTTTTTATACCTTATTTCTTCACTAGAAAATTCTTTGTCTCGGTAAACATAAACTGTTATTTCATGTGTTGCATGTTAAAATTAAAAAATTACAATGTGAATAATTTCTGTATACAGTTTTTTATTTTTTTTATTTTTAAGGGTGAATCTGCAGATAAAAAAACAGGCAATGAGTCAGTGTGTCAGGTGAAAAGTGGTGAAGGGGGAGAGATTGACAAACTTAAGTTGTCTAGTCCTACAGAACCTCGTGAGCAACTGAGTCCTCGCAGGAGTAAACGGTAATAGACATAAAACATTTTTTTTGTTGTAAAATATGTGATTTTTAATGTATGTGAATAGTGTGTAAATGTTTCATTTTCTGCCCTTTTTTCAGCACAATACACTGTTATAGTATATTAATGGTCTGGTATTTTTATTCTTATATTGTCAACAGAAATATTCATGTAATCAATAGATTTTAATTGTAGCACTTTATGTGAATAAGAATTTTCGAGCACGATAGGTGTATCACCTCAATTTATTTTCAGTTTGATACGTGCACTGCAATTTCCCTCAAAAGTAAAGCTGTGTCAGTACTTTATACACTGCTGAAAAAAGTTTTGCATCAAACCAAAAGTCATGAATGTTCCAATGTTATTACTCTGAATGTGTTTCTAGAATAATGTTTACGCATTTGTCTAGCATTTTTGTCAGAATTAATGTGACCCACTTTACTAGTTCACTTTTGGTGCACTGTCTCTGTGACAGACTGATGTCAGTTTGTTTGCATTCAGCGATGTGTAGAGTATTAGTGACGGCTAGGATCGTTTCTCCTGTACAAAGTGGTGTTGTACATCGTACAATTGCTGAAACTGTGGGTATGTCACAAAGTAATGTGTCTAGGATCTGGAGTTGATACATAGAGGCTGGTAATGTTAATGATCGACCACAATCTGGTCACCAGAGGGTCACAACACCCGCTCAGGACTGCTATTTGAGAATTAATTCATGCCGGAACAATACCTCAACAGCAAGGGAGATACAAGAGTGCCTCCAAGCAGCCTCGGGTGTACAACTCTGACCAGACCATGTGCAATCGTCTTTGAGAGGGAGGCCTACGTGCTAGGATACCCAAGAGACTCCCTTATCACAACAGACAACATCGGCAGAACTACTTGCAATGGACATGGGATGGATCATCAAGTTTGGACAGCTGAAGAATGGTCCCGTGTTCTGTTCCAATGATGAGACGAGGATTTGTTTTAGGCCAGTTTCCAGAAGGTTGCAGGTGTGGAGAAGATGAGGTGTACAGGCAAGGCGGCGTACTTTGCAAGAAGAAGACCATGCGTACAGAGGTGGAGGAATCCTGGTCTGGGCAGGAATCATGCTTGGACGTCGAACACCTTTAGTTCGTATTGAGGGCACAATAACATCTCGGCGGTACATCAGAGATGTCCTTCAAACTTTTGTGCACCCTTACAGATAGACGTTTAGTGAAATGTTTCTGTTGACATGATAATACCTGCCCACACCATGCAAGTTTCGTTAATTCTCTCAGAAAGCCGGTATTCAAAGAATGAATTGGCCAGCAGTAAGTCCAGACATGAACTGCGTAGAGCATACCTGGGACCTTCTGAAAACTGCCATTCAAGCACGCTATCAACAACCCAACAATTTATTGGAGCTGACATTGGCCGCACAGAAAGAATGGAACATCTTACCACGAGTGACTGGATAACCTCATTCTCCGTATGCCTCTGCCCGCCACGGGTCTTGTGAGTTCTCTAGGAGGTTACACACGGTATTGATCCATGTGGAGAGTGGCAATAAAAGAAAAGAGAACAATGTGTTCCCCAAACAGACAGCAGACAACTAGTGTATTTTGTTTATTGTTATGATACAAAATTAAACATTTCACAATATTTGTGTTGTTTTGTAAAACGTGCATTTGCAACATGCTTGCATAAAGGAGAAATAGCGGTATTGTGTTACAGTCCTGTTGAGTTAAAATTGTACTAGTTTTTTTGTGTACATTAAATCAATAACAGATAACCCTACCTACCACAACCTACCATAAATAACAAACTCTGTAAGCCAGTAATTTTGGAAAGCAAAAAGCCTGCATGAAATGGTTAAATGTGCCATTCATAATATGGCATATTCTAAATCAACACATGACCATCACTTCCTGAATGTTTGTTTACTTGTTTACTGTACAGTTTTTGAACTGATATATGAATTGTACAGATTTATACTGAAATAGGTTAAAATTCACACCACTTTGCCTGAATATTATTTACAATTTTTTATAAGACTTTATCTATTATATCACTGCGTGTGTGTTTTTTTCTGTTACTTATATATCTTGTAGTACAACGATCTGTTGAATATCAAGAAGGTAAGTCTTGAAAAATTCATCATAATTAAACATTGTTTGATTTCCGTGGTTTATAGCTCTTTAAACTTAGCGCGTTGGCAAAAACATACCCCGTGACTAACATTTTGAAAAGGTTCCGCTTCCAGAGGCGTTCTCGCATTAAACACGATTCAGCGACCCGAAAGAACTATATTTGACATAAAGTTTGAGTTTTATTGAATAAACACCCTGATCTTCATAGCCTTTCTCTCCATTATATTTCCTGGTATATATGGCAAATTACGTGAAGCCCCAATAAAATTTCTACTAAGTGTGATTAGTAATGGCTATATATACCATATACATGTATTATTTTCCTGTTTTTCAGAAAAACCCGTATTCTGGATAATTACCATGATAAGGAACACATAGTAGAGCTAGTCAAGTACTTTCATAATAATTATTTTGCTCATTCACAGTACAAGCAAGAAGGTGGGTTACTGCTCGTATTATCTCAAGATGTTCGCTGAAACACACTGGCTGATTGTCTATTGGCATACATAAAAAATTGGCCAACCCTCATGAAAATCTGTGAAGAAAACCTCAATGCCATTAACGATAACATTCATAGCAAAGTGATGAACATGGGTTTTGAAGAGAAATGCGGAAGATCTACTCAGACGTCTAAAACCAGTTGCAACTTTTCTTGATATAGTGCAAAAAGACAGCTGTACTATTTCAACAGTGGTTAATTTGTGCAAAACACTTGAAGAAAGCTTGAAAGATGAAAGTGGGACACAGTTCTTATGAAGCAGTTTCACAGTCGCTATGGACAAACACTTGGTGGTGCCCATTTATTGGCTTACCTTATAGACCTTCATTACTGCAGTAAACATTTGACAGCTGAAGAGGTATCTGAGCTGCTTCTATTTGCAATGTGTACAAGAATAAGTCACTACTGCCTATGATGATTAATTTTCAAGCAGAATCAAGCCCTTTCCATGGATTTCTGTTAGACTCCAATATTGCCTCTGTAGTATTGCCACTAGATTTGTGGAAAATGCACATCACATCACTTCAGGTGTTCGGAATATGATTATACAAATGATGTAGTAGAACAACTGTTCACAGCAACTGCATCTTCTTCACCCACCACCCCGAACAAAACAGCGTGAAACTTGGACACGCCGAAGAAATGCTGAAATAGGCTAGCGATTTCTGCCCACGAGGGAATTAAAACACGTGCTAAAGGTGAGATACACCAGAAAAAAGGCTGACAGAGCGTGGCAGCAGTGCCACGAGTCTCCACCCTTCCCTAGCAAAACGCAGGAGAACTTGACAAGCGCAGCGAAAATGCCGATGTAAGCTAAGGGCAGCAGGGGCAACTCTCCCCCTTCGCCAACAAGAGTCCTGGCCCGTGGAGGAAATTGGGTCTTTGTTCAGCACCTTCCACCCCCCTTCCCCTAACGAGTGAAGACACGTGTAAGGTTCTAAGGGGGGAGCCAGAGAGTTTAAAAGTCAATTTGCGGGACATGGAGGGGGTCATTTGGATCAAGTCAGTTCGCGAGAGTAAGTCGGATCGGGAGATTACCGGAAGAAGCGTGTCATGGAGACTTGCGCCGAGAAGCGAACCCGGAGCCGCAGTTGTGGAGGGATGTCTCCGAAACCAGGGTCTTTCAAGGCCGTCCGGGGCACTAGACTTCAACTGCTGCCTACAGACTCAGAACTACAAGCAGAGCTAAGTATCAAGTCGCCGCTCGAAGAAACCTCCCAGACGCCTAGCGTCCTCCCTCCCCAAGACGTCGGCAACAATTAGCAAGCACGTTAATTTAGCGCTTAAGGCCCCCAACTCGCAAGGTACCACATCTCGGTGTTATGTATTTTATAATTCCAGACAATATAACCCAGTAAATTTAAATACCGAGTGA
Organism: Clitarchus hookeri; assembly: GCA_002778355.1. Classification (NCBI taxonomy): domain Eukaryota; kingdom Metazoa; phylum Arthropoda; class Insecta; order Phasmatodea; family Phasmatidae; genus Clitarchus; species Clitarchus hookeri. The sequence continues at coordinate 128,872 of NQII01004410.1, forward strand.
CTACCTTATTGTTACCCTGTTACCCTCAACATTCAAGGCACCTTAAAGTCTGTGCCTGGTAACCTTAACTGAGACCCTATGACCCTCCCCGTACATAATAACACAGGGAGGCGAGTAGTGTCAAGTGTTATGGAAAATTTATTGATTTGTCTTTCTGCATGCAGTTTGATACAATAGCTTTCTTTTTTGATTAAATTATATTTTTTAAACTTAAAGATTTTGTGTCATTTTTGTTCTTTAAATTATTTACATATTAAATTAAAACACCCAATTAATAAAAATATATTAATGTAGAAACTTATTGAACCGTTTCCACAATTTGTAAATAAGAGGAATGAGACAGTCCGAACGACAAACCCATAATAACCAGTAGTGTTTGCATAGATAAAAAAGATCCTAATTTATTCTAAATTGTGTGAAATCTATTTGTAATGTAAGTTGGGCTTGTATATTGTCTGATTAGCACCAGAATTGCTCAAGATGATAAAACATCGGTTATCTTATTTATTTCGGTTTTTGCCATTTGGTGTTTGTTAGGTTATCAAAAAATTGAATGATATTGGATTAGGGTCTGCTATTTCAGTGGTATCTTTGTTAATGCTACTCAGCTTTACATCATGCTACCATTTGGGCCTTTATTCTGAAGTTTATGCAGTAGTAGAGACTCAGAAAATATAAAAAATTAATTTTAGCTTTATTTATTTCTACATGTTATCTTGTGATGCCCATTTTTTCCTGTTTCTCTCTTCTAGTTGGGCACAGTGGTGTAGTGGTTACACTACTTGTGTCTTACCTAGGCAAACCGGATTTGATTCCCAGCAGGGTCGCTCCTGGATTTTCGCATGTGGGAATCTTGCTGGATGATGCCGCTGGTTGGGAGGTTTTTGTTGGGATCTCCATTTCCCCTGCCCGTGCATTCCAGTGCGGTTTCATACTCACCTCACTTTACCCTCTTCGGCTCTCAAGACCTCAATGTTAAAAGCCGCCCAAATCTCTCTACTCTGCTTTCTTCTAGTAAATTGTTGAAAACTGTATAGTTAAAAAAAGTAATTGTTTTCACTAACACAAACTTTAAAAATTTGTTTTATCATTTGATAAAAAAAATTTGTTTTAACATTTGGTAAAAAAAAATGGGTTGTCAGTGGAAATTTACATTTTCAGAAGTAAAATTTTGTTTTTCATCTACATTTTACTGTACTTCATGTGTTAACCATAATTGTGTTATGGTTAGGGGCAAGATTGTGTGGTGTTATCGTAAAGTTATTGTTAATTTATCCAACATGCATATTCCATAAAAAAAATTTTTTGACATATATGCAATTGCAAAAACAAGAGTAAGTATTTTATTTGAACTAAGATAACAACTCAGTGTGTTACCATAGGTTAAAAAATAATTTTTTTGAGATTTTTTTTCTTTCTAACTCCCGTGTTGAGGTTCCCAGATATTGTGGATTGTAGTTTTATCTACACACTATCAGATACTTACTGATGTTATTCACTCAACCTGAATGATAACCTAAAATTCGTTCTTCCTATTATCTGAAAAATTTAGTTACGTATCATCACTTCATGTATACATTTTTGGATTCAAATTGTTTGTCGTGGTTTCAGAGATAAAATAGTGTATTTGGACTAAATTTTGTTTTATTGCATTTCAGTGTTATTTCAGTTTTATTGCTATTTGCAGTATAATCTTGGCTCTTGCTACGGTGTATTTACTGGCATTGTCCGCTACTAGATTTTCATTGTATTTCATCATACACACTTGCCTCTAATATTGACTCTAAAAAATGCCAATTACAAAACATTTAATTTTTTTGCATTTTAGTTTTTTAAACTGGAAATTTGGGTTTTTGATCTTTTTGGCTTGTACTATTTTTATTGTGTGTTGTGCTCAAATTTTTTTATTGATTTTTTTTTTTTAATATATAATTTTTGGTGTTTTGTTACAGTGTTAGCAGACATTCAATTAATAGTCAGCAGTCAGCAAAAGAAAAATTGGATGAAGCAGATGATTCTGAAAAGGAAGGCGAAACTTCTCAACATACAAATAAACTTCAATCGACAGAAGAAAAATGCAAGTCCAGACGAGCATCGAAAGAGGATACTCTGCAATCTTCAGGTGAAATTGTACAGTCTGCATGTGAAGTATTAATAGAAGAAAGTAAAATGATTGAGTTACCTAAAACCGATGTTGAACATGATAAAAAGGTAGATGGAGCAAGTGAGAATGTGTTACAGTCATCAGAAGAACAAAAGACTTGTAATGATCTGAGTAGTTCAAATCAACAAATTTTAAACATTGAACTGTGTGAAATAAGTCTACCACCTGACCGTGAAACAAAGCTTACGGAAGGTTTGGCAAAAAATGGATCTACTGATAGTTTGAAGAAAGATGATGCTCTGAAACATAATAGTGTTCCAAATAAATTTGTGGAAGAAAAGGTGCAGAGGCTTACAGAAACTGATGCAAAAAACTCTTCCGATTCAAAAGACTCTGATGCCAAAGACTCTGATGCCAAAGACTCTCCCAGAAGTCCAAAGGGACAGGAAGTGCTAGTTGACAAGTCTGCTGATGCGACTGCATCTGAAGAAAAGCCAAAGCTTATTGATAAAGGAAAGGTGAGTAAATCGTACTCATCAGATGAATCAAAGAGTGGTGTTTCTTCAGATGAAACACCTAAACCCAGAAATTCTCCAGAAGAACGAGTTGAAAAAAAGGATTCTCGCGATTCTTCAGATGGCAGCGAAAAAGTTTCCAAAAATAACAAAGAAACAGGCAGAAAATTGTTAAAAAGGCACAGGCCGTCTGAGAATAGGTCATCAGATGACCAAGAGTCTTCAGAAGAGAAATTGGGTGTTAAAAGTGAAGAGAAGGAAATCGAAAAAAGTTCTCCTAAAGAAGAAAACAGAAATATTGTTAGTGTAGAGGAAAAGTCTGCTCAGAGCTCAAACAGTCCAAAAAGTGAAGATTTAATAAAAAAAGAGATGAGAATTCGTAAGTCATTAGAGGAAAGAGCTAAAGAGAGGAAGTTGAGTAGCGATAGTTTAAAAAAGGTAACTTCTAGTGGCAGGGAATCATCAGCTAGTAGAAGTTCCGAAGAAAGATGTGACAGCAGTAAACCTTCTGAGAAACATGGTGCTTCTGGTTTGAAAAATAGAAGGTTAAGCCGTGAGCCTATTGCTAGTCGAAGGTTGGATAGAAAAGATTCCTCGAGTATAGTGTATGTTACGACAGAGGACAAAGAGAGAAGCGTAAGTCCAAAAGAAGAAAACAGACTTCAGAGTCCTGGGCGGAAAGTACGCAGGATCACTCTTAGAAGATCGCAGTAAGTGTTTGCTACAATCTCTTACATACTTTCATATCATCTTTGCTGGTTTCAAATATTTTTTGATCTATATCTCCTTTGAAAAGCATAATATTTGCTTATTAGCTCCCATCCCCTCTTCTCATTTAGGTAACTTGTTGCCGTGCCCCCCCCCCCCTCTTTTCCCACACATACAGCTTAGTTGTTTGTGGTAACCCACATGCTAAATTGCACTCAGACTGAAACTAAGTATTTTCCAATGAAAACTTGGGACACTTTTACAGTTTTCAAACAGATTAAGTGCTTATTTTTCAGAATGAGAGGAGGGGGCTCATATCTGCCAATCCAAACCAAACTTTTACAGGTAGCACATTATAAGTGCATTAAATTGATTATAAATACCATCAATCATCAGTTATCCAAGAATTTAAATCGTTGTAGTGCCACCTGGAAAATGATGTCCATGCCAAAATAAATTCTCCCAAATTTTGTATAATACACTGTAGAAGGCTCTCAACACTTGGCATTTATTAGATCATAAGATGTGAAAATGTAGGTTTTTCGGAATCACAGAACTGAATTAAACCTAATTACAGCAAAGCACCACTTTAACAAACTTTACATTAATAAGAATTTTGTTGCAACAACTGTTATGGTCCCAGCAAAAACCTATGCAAATTAACTAATTTTTACATTATGGCTTTAGGCTTATTATGAAATTATTTATGTTGACACACATTATGACATGATTCCATACTAATGCCATAATTTTCCTACCCCTTCCAACGGAAATTAAACATTTAGTAGAATGTTGCAATGTTTAGGAAAACGGGTCGAGCCATAACTATTCCACAGATGTTTGTGTGACTTGAGATGAAACCACTGCAGTTTGTCACACAAAATGGTTTCTATCAATACACAGGATGTCCAGCAACTTGGGACAGGATTTGAAGTGGGAAATGTATGGGAATTTTCCCCAATACATTTTCCCCAATACAGGATGATTATTATTATTGAGAAATTTGCATTAGAACTTCCAAAACCACACATAGGGAACTTAACGGTAAAGAATCTGCATCACTTTTAAAAGTTGGAATACCCCAGCAATACCCAACAGGTCATGAAAGTCACTAAAAATTAACAAGGTTATTACTTAAGTCACAAAAGTACTGAAAAAGTATGAAATCGGTGCAAAAGTCCCTAAATTTTCATTTTTTATAACTTCTCGGTACAATGCAGCCTAATGTCAATGCTAGTAGTGAAATTAGGTGGTTCTTGAGTTCCCATAGAAAAGATGTTAGCCTATGTAAAATGTTAACACTTACCAGAGAGATTGCACACCTTTTTTTTTTTTTCAACCAAGTAACTATTGGTACTGCTCATGGTCTATGTGCATTGGATGGCAGTGTTTCAGTTGTAAAATCAGTGTTGCAGCTTGTGTTTAGGCAATGTTATTGTGTTTAACTGTGGNATTGGATGGCAGTGTTTCAGTTGTAAAATCAGTGTTGCAGCTTGTGTTTAGGCAATGTTATTGTGTTTAACTGTGGTGTGAGTTGGGTGTATAATCCGAATGACTAGTTTTACAGCAGAATATTTTCTGGTGTTTAGTGTAGTTTTCAGGAGCAGTGGTACAGTTTGCTATCTGCTACTGAAGGAAAGTGGGGACGTTTAACGTTATCTGTAGCGCATGTTGACCTCCTTTTTGTTGAAACGGAAATAATTTACAACCTTGGCTCACCATTATCACATTCTTATTCAAGTTATTAGTTTTTATGTTTACCACAATTTTCTCTATGCAATTTGAGGGGTGGGCGCTTTGAGAAAATTTAGAAAGGCTTATTTAATACCTAGTTATGTCACTGCACAGTAGGGTCTTCAAACTTGGGTATACTGTGGCCTTCATTGTGCTGTTTTCCAAATGCTACCGCAAAATTTAGTACAGTAAACTCCTGATTCTAAAACCTTTTGTGGTTTCCAGGAAAAGGGTTGTTATTTTGAAGGAGCCATTATTGGAAAAACCTTTTCAGGTAAATTTATTTTATAGTTCCTCAAAAATCATAATATGTCGTCTAGCTGCTCAAGCATATATAAGAAAATTATGGATTTTTCTGTAGAAATTTTTATTACTGCAACAGACGTAACTTGATTAAGAGCCATAGTTTATTCACTTGAGAATGTTTTTGNTCTGTAGAAATTTTTATTACTGCAACAGACGTAACTTGATTAAGAGCCATAGTTTATTCACTTGAGAATGTTTTTGAAAAGTTGCAGTTTTTTTTTTGCCCCGCTAACAAAAATATTATAATGCCTATGGAAAGTTAGGTATATTATACTCTTAGTTTGATTTNTTTTTTTTTTGCCCCGCTAACAAAAATATTATAATGCCTATGGAAAGTTAGGTATATTATACTCTTAGTTTGATTTGCCTTAGTAAATTTCATGATATTACTACATTTTTTCCTGTCAAATCCATTTATGGTGGAAATTCTATCCATTAAAATAGTGATTCACTCATCGTGGGGTTAGGTTCTGTTAGGTGGGCACATGTTACGAAATTAGTCGGACGTTAATGCCCCTCATATATTCGTGTTTTGCATCATTAGTGGAGTGGAAATATACCATTTTCCGTGAAATTATTGTTATTTTTTACATAAAAGCCCCCTAAACTTAATAATTACCAAAATAAAACGTTAAAAAGACACGTAGACAACGTTCGACGATGTTATCAAGTTATTAACAAATTTTCTTTATTTCTTGTAAACACATTTCGTAGGCCAACATAATTGACCTTAGCACACACAACTTGCAAACGCAATGGTTAATACTACATATATTTTAACATACCTTAGAACTGTGGATCTGAAGCGTTTCAACATTTCTGCCGCTCTTTCCGCGACGTTGCAGGGTTTCATTTCCCCTCGCCTAATTAGGGAATACAACGATTCGGTGAGGTTAATGATGTCCTGTTGGCGTTGGTGACTTATCTTTTATTCACCTTGCTAGAACTCATGACTGCACACAAAAACTACCGCAACATATAACGTAAAATACAATAAATAAAATTTTAAGCAAACCTGAAATAAATTTGAAAAATATTAAACACGTGAGAACGCACTATGAGTAATCTTTTGTACAGATTTCAAAAGCAAAAGGAATCTGTACGAGAAGGTTAGCACAAATTAAAGTCATACGTTATGAAAAATCAAATAATAAAGAGCTGATATTAGTATAAAAAAAACAGATAAATGAAATATTAGGTTAAACAAGAATCGCACAAATTCTCTACAGCACGGCCATCCGGGGGCTTATGAGAGATTGGCGTTGCCATGTTAATGTTGTTGGATGGACTCCTTGAATGTTGACATATTTCATTGCAAAGTATTGTTTCTATAATATGTAATGAAATGTTTTTTTTCGCTTGCATCACATATTCTTTTGTGTGAAATTCTCAAGATTAAAAACTTTACGCTTGTGGAATATCCATTAATAATATATACATTACTTTTATGATGGGGTACGTGCATGTACGAATACATGTACACACACACAGTGGAATGTAAACATTGCCATGTGACTGCCACATGGCAATGTTTGTTTATCCTTTGGCAGAAGGATATGAAATGGGCTTGAAAGTAGATCTTTAGCAGGGCTTCAAGAAAGTCTCTTCCAGTCATGAACCGACTATAGTTGTGTGGCTGGGTGTGTACTTAAAAGCACAACCTAAAACTGTGGAGCATTGTTTATTATAGACTGCAAATTTTATTGAACATCTTTAATGAGATGTTAATTGTGGTTCATATGCAGTAGCAGTTTAGATGTATATATGTGAAACTTGGAAATATTATGAATGGATTCAGGGAAATCGTCATACATTTTCATTCATAAAAATAAAGTATTTCTTGAATATAAATTACATTTACTCATCAAAAAGGCGATGTCGTGCAGTTAACAGCTGGTACATGAAATTAGACTATTTATATAAATTAATTGTGGTACCAAGTGCATCTGGATGACAACTTGTCACATTAACATAAATATAATTTGCCCTAAAAGTGATTCCATCGCAAAATGATACTTTGTAGCTGAAAAGGGACGGGGAGGCACAAAATGGTGAGCTGGTCTCACAAAGACCGTGTGTTTACAGGCTGAATCAAAGTTATTAGCATGCATAATTGCTGCACACGGAAATAAGTTATGTTAAAAAAAATATAGAGTTAGCAGAAAATGTAAAACTCTGGGAATTTGGTTGTATATTTGAATTTTACACATGAAAAACATGCAATTTCAAAAGGCTGGCGCTTCCGAAGCACGCCACACGTGCTGGCCAGCAGATAGCAACACAGTCGCCTATTCCACTGCTGTATCCCAAAAGTATTATTGATCACATTTTTTTATAATGTAAATTTTTCTCCTCATAGGTTTAAAACTGCTCTGGTTTGAAATATATTGTGTCAAATTAATGTAGAAATATTTGGAAAACACTTTGCGACAGATCTGCAGCATCTCTAATTAATATGAAGCTTGCACATGGCATTGTTAGCAGTAGCTACAGCTTGTGAAGAATAGAGAAACAAAGCAAAATAATCAAGGGCCTGCCACAATTGCGCAGATGCATCGGTCTGATGTGTCCTAGTTGACCATGCTGTTACAGATACAGCATTAGATTGGTTCACATGACTTGTGACCTCAGATGCCTATGGTGCAGATGTGAGGTGCTGGCCAAACTATCTTTCAAGGTCAGACAAGACAGACTGCATCAGCTTCTGACATCATTGTCAAGGCCAATGAGATGCTTTTTTTATACACAGAAAAAAGTAAGCATGCAAAAAGGCATGGTGCATATTGATGGGCAGAATGATTCAACAGAACGAATCTATTCATTCGGATTAGTTCAATGAAATTATTCATTAAAAAAAATTCTATTCTAATGTATTGCAGTTATTTAGAATTATGACGCTGTCCCTTTTAGGTGTTCGTTATTCCCGCTTCTCGTTTTCAGTTCTCGCCTCACCTGTGTACTCTTTATCTGTTATTCTTTCAGCTAGTACAATTATTAAAGGACGTTTTTATTTTATTTTCGCATGAGTTTTTGTGAACTATTAAATTCTAAACTGCTACTTGGCATTGTCAGTTGTCGAGCTACAACATGATGCACGTGCAGGTGGTATCTATTAAGAAAGATAGTAGTAACGTGACATTTTCACTAAACAAATCACACAAATAAAAATGATTTACATCACCAAACTGGCACTCCGGGTCAGCAATTCCTATAAAATTCCAACTGAACCAAAATGAATTCAGTCATGTGAAAAATAATAAATAAATACAATAATGGAATAAATAAAAAAAATATTCTAATTGTAACAAGGATGCAATGCAATATGGAAGTTAGGAATTAAAAAAAAAAAAGAATAGGATTAATTGCAGGTCATGTTTAAACATAACTGAACTAAAAAAAAAATTATGCTCTTGTGATACTGTCAGTTCTTCCGGCCTTGAATAAATATAAAAGTATCTACGCTCTGGTAACGTGGTGATCAAAGTAACGGAAAAGTAAGATTTGTAATGAATATTAAGTAACTGTAATGACTTATCTGGACTGTTCTGATGGTGGGCTTCGGGATCAAACACTAACCACCAAATTGAGGCGTGAACCCAACAACTCAAGCCTTGAATTGCTCTTTCCAGTTCTCTTTCTCCTCAAATCAGGGTAGTTCGGGATCCTGTGACCATCTTCGTTCGAAGAATATCGGGAACAGCAATCCTCTTGGAAGAAAATCAAGACTTTTCCTTTTTCGGCAGCCACGGTGTCTGAGAGGTTAGCCTGCTTGCCTCCCATCAAGACGAACCGGGTTCAATCCCTGCCTGGCCGGGTTACGCCCAGATTTTCACATGTGGGAATCATGCCGGACGATGCCGCTGGTCAGCGGGTTTTCTCGGAGATCTCGTTTCCACCGCCCCTTCATTCCGGCGCTGCTCTCCGTACCTGTCACCCTCATCGGCTCTCAAGACCTCGCTGTTAAGAGCCCTCCAAATCTCTTCATTCGTTNTGTGGGAATCATGCCGGACGATGCCGCTGGTCAGCGGGTTTTCTCGGAGATCTCGTTTCCACCGCCCCTTCATTCCAGCGCTGCTCTCCGTACCTGTCACCCTCATCGGCTCTCAAGACCTCGCTGTTAAGAGCCGTCCAAATCTCTTCATTTGTTTTTCCCCCTTTTTCTTTTCCTCCAATTTAAAACTTTATTTATTGTTCCTTCAGACCATTTTTACAATTTCTCAAAATTTTTGCAGTAGTATTATTCTTTTTTTTTTATATAGATACAGTATAAAATATTAATGCACAATTTCGACATTTATAACACAGAGAAAATAGTAAATAAATGATACAGCAATTCAAATTCAGTATTAATTTTGTGTGTTACAACATGATACTTGTTGTGTGTTGTCAAGGCCACCCTTTCTCGTACCCAGCTGAGAATCCCACGTCTCGTGACTCCCAGCTCATTTTATACACAAATCAGACCGGCTGGCTCTGTTCTCGTTTTCGCCTTCTCATTCAATCGACTCACAAAGACTCAATTCTTTTCATAGCCGAACGAATCACATTTCTTTGTTCACTCAATGATTAGTTCATTTTGAATGAATCGTTCATGAATTACCCATCACTAGTAGTGCAAACATAATCTGGCACACACACACACACAACGAAGGACAACACATTTTTCACGTGGTTGTGCGGTCGCTGCGTTTTGCTGGCCTATGGCAGTGAAACATGTGTAGACTATAGGTTAAATATTGCTTCATGGCAAAAACAGAAGTAATACTTGGAATTTGAACTTGATCAAACCTCGTGCCAAATTTTTATACCCAATTTATATCTAATTTTATAATTATTACAATTTCCTACAGTTAGCCTCAGTGAAAGAAATTTTATGGTAGACCCATCACTTCAAACTTTCATTAGCCTGTACTTTGTGTTAGGCCTATTTTTCATGTATCTTTGCATACTATATTAATAGAAACTGGTTAACCACAGATTTACTAATTTCAAACTAGATTCGTGAAGTGACAAAATAATATATTTCAAGTGCATAATAACTTAACCTACATTGTTACGTAATGAACTGTTAAGTGTATTTGAAAGTTATAACTCTGAGGTCCCCAGATATTAACTCATGTGTGCACACTTAAAAAAAAAAACAGAAATGTACGAAACAATTATTTTGTCTTAAATGCCACACGTATCAGTGTGCATAAATGAATGTGAAATGATAAGAGACAAGGTTTAGGCAAATGTGATGAGGCCTATGCAATACTAATAAAAATATTTATGCCACGTGTAAGCAGTGTAATAAATACAAAAGAAATAGGAATTATGTATGAAGTTAGCGCACGTCTTACCTGAAACTGTTTCAATAAATCCCAAGCATAAGTGTACAAGTATTTTTAATGTAGTGCAATTTGGGTTGAAAAATACGCAATGGCAAACATATTAAATATGTCACAAATAAATAGCATTTTCATCACTGACAAGTTTTCACGATTGTGGTCTTAATATGGGTAATTCGTACATAAACATGTCTGTGTCACAATAATATAATGGTCAATAGTTTTCAGTATGTGAAAACTCTAATTATATATCTGACAGACATGAAAAAAGCACTGAACAGAAATTAGAATAATAAATGGTTACATGTATTCAATATAAAAACATAGTTGAAAGGCCAAAAACATCAAGTGGGTGCGATATTTACAAGAATAGTAAATTTATAAACGTGCCGCTCGCTTACATGCGAAGATCGCAAGTCTGCCAGGTAGCGCTGTGCCCGATATGAGACAGACCGCAGCACTTTGGATCACTGTATTTGTGCACAGAATGTATAAATGTTGCACATTTTTTAAAGAAACAACTGAATAATTAAAGATTTGATTAGATAACAAAAAAATCAATATTATTTACTATTAATGAATATTTTACATTTTTAGTTAGTTATTACTCTTTCTGACAAGTGCTGTCAACATGAATGCATACACAAACAGGTTACAAACAAGCTGATGATGTGTACTGCAAATGGAACCATGTGTGTGTTGTGACTTCACTACAAAGTTGGTGGTTCTGCCTGTGGAAATCTCGCCAACTTACGAGACAGAGAGTACATGAAGCTACACTCCACTCCTCTCTTGGGAAGCTGCATCACAGTTGTTTGTTGCAATATCTCTTCGGCAAAGTAGTGTAGGCAATATCACTCAGCAGCACTTAGTACAATGCCAATGATTTAAATTATTAGTAAAACAATTTTTTTAAGTCATTGAAATAATAAAATATTCATTAGTATGTTAATAAATGAATTTTTATGGAAATTTATTGTCATTAAAATTACCTAAACTTATTGAACTCAAATTTAATAATTATATTAATGACAATAATAAAAGTGATGCAAAAAAATGTAAAATATGACATTGATTAGGCTGGATAGAAGTTGACTTGGTCCTGGCTATAACGTAGAGAAAAAAGTAACAATTTTATCAGACTTTGCTTTCCGTGGTATGTACATACATACAGCCACTTATTGATTTCACAGCAGTAATTTCAAAATGAAAAATACTACAGATAACCAGAGGTACGCTCATAATTAAATTGAGAATTATTGCATTATTAAAAACCAAAGTGTGTGAGCTGTAAAGAAAGCCCGTACACCAGTTTCCCGCATTGCCAGGAGTTGGTGACCATACCATGCAATTACTGCCAGCTCCAAGGCTATCACATCAATAAATGGTGATACCACGTGTGTGTTAAAATCCAGAAAATCACCCAGCAGCTGAACTGTAAGTTCTTGGCAGAGTAACTGCAGTGAGGGAACCCCACAGCCACGTGGGTGCATTACGAACTCTGTGAGTTAGGTCATGTGGTAGCACGCCAGGATTGTATTCAGAAGGTTATGGATTTTGTGGCAACCAACGGTAGTTGAGGATGTGCTGGAGGGTGAGCAAATGATTTTTTGTAACTGTTTTTTTTTCTCCATTCTTTCCATGCTAGTGCTGGTTTGTTAATACTTTCTGTACAAAATATATTTTTAAAAAACTTTGTTACATACATTTTATTTGGAAAGTTATACCCAAAAAATAAGTATTGCATTACTAGCGACCCTGAGACTCTCTGGAGTCTGAGATTGTGTGCATTCACATGCATATGTCATGTGTAATTAAGTAAACCAGGTAAGAAAACATTGGTATTTTTTTTTTGTTCCCCCCTCCCGAGTTTGGTAGCCAACAGTCAAAAAGCAATTATATTTGGTTGCATTTGTTTATTTTTAAATTTATATCTAAGGTGTGCAGCTTTGGAAAGTCACTCCCCCAACTAAAGTAGTAATTATAGGTAACCTGTTGTTAAAATAATTTAGAATGTAAAAGAATTTTGTAGTTATTTAGCATGTCTTACCCGTTTGTCCTCTTATTCCCTGTTCTGCAGTACTACGTTCAAGTTTTGGGATTTTACCTTGTGTTGATTTATTGCATTCTTTTCGTGGAGAAAATATAGTTTCAGCATTTTTTGTTGAGAGTTGTTTTAAACTTCTACATTTAAATAAATTTAAATAGATACCCAAGTACTGCATTACACATGAATAACAAATATATTTTATTTCTAGAAGCTGTTCCTGTATCAGTTATTTTTCCTTGCTCAGCTTGTTGCTTTTAAAGTAAAGTATGTAGCAAGGTAACTGTCAAAGCACACTAATAGAATTTTACTATAGAGTTTCAACTAATAATCTGAATTCTACAAGAGCTAGGTGAACTGTTTGAATCTCAAACTGCACTTGGACTTTTAAGGTGAATTAGGTTTGCTTTGTAAAATAAACACTGCATATTCATGTTTTGGTTTAAAAAAAATTAGTAGAGCTGGTGTTTAATTTAAAAAATTTACAAAAACGAAAGAAAGCAACTCAAGAACTTTGTAACAAACTTACGTGGCAACGTTTCATATGCATAGAATACAACAAACATCCCCGCACTAGCAATGTGCATTGCTTATCTTTGGGATTAGGGGGTGCAGGACTAATGTCAAGAGTCCTGTGTAGCAGTGTAACCAAATTTGACCACTTCTTGGTGGCCATATTGCAGGCCTCGTAGTGTGGGAATTCAAACAGTCCATAAGGAAACACTATTATAATAGTTAAAATGGTGTTTTGTAGAACTGGCATATCGGAGACAACTCCATGCACATACTATTTTTTTTAATCACAATGTTAACAGAAACTTTCTACAAAATAATCTTTCTGTTTTGAGTATATTTCAGTAGCACATTGTATTAGCACTTTGGAGGGTTTGCTGATTAAAATAAAGGATTTTCTGGGGCTCAGACACATTGTTTGACATTGAATACTGTTTACAGTGGTGTAATTTTGAGCATGATGTTATGTATGTGGTTTCTAGAGTAATAAAGAGTTTTATCATGTGTACAGTAAATGCAGGTAAGGAAAGATTCAAATAAATGTCTTGGAAAACAATTAAAATCATCCGTGCAGATGTGTACATGTATATATGTCAATAGGTGCATATATATGTGCTTAACATGTGTGTGCATATGTGTATGTATATATATATATATATATATATATGTATATTAGACAATTGCTGAAATCACAAAATAAATATATATTTTTGTTTTGAGTAATCACTTGTGGTATTTGATGTAGAATTAATTTTCACATATGTTTTATTGAACACTCAACCACTCTTGAAAGCAAGTTTCCAGGGTATTGAACAAGAAGTTAAAACAGAATGTTTTGGGTTACTGACTATTCCTCATTTGCTTCACTTGTAATATGTGCTGGTATAAAGATAGAGAGTACAATTTCCAGTAGACCAGCAGTGTTTTTTTTTTTTTTTTTTTTTCACAGAACAATTTTATGTGTTTGATTGACATTTAAATGTTTACTTTGTAAGCAGCATTGTAATATTGGGCTATAATTATTAAGAGACTGTATCTGCTTTAAACACAAATAGCAACAGCTGTGTTCATAAGAAAAATAAGAAGCAGATGTTATGATCCAGTCATACATCTTAGTAGTATTGCTGGCAAAAGAAGTAAAATGAACAAAATTGATTGGGCATTTATTTGGGGCCAAACGAGTAAATACAGTCAGAGTATTTAAAATATTCAAAATATTTATTATTTTTACATTATTATAATAGTTAAATTGTGTAGATTTCTATTATTTTCAAACATTCATGTTCAGTAAAACTTAAAAACTAATTAAAATTTTATTTTAATTTAAAGGTTGTCTGGTTGAAATTAATTTGGTGAGTTTAAATTTGAGAAATTAAGAGTTGAATTTATAAAATGATACATTTAGTTAAAGTTTGGTTTGAGCACAGTTCATAGGAAGTTTCAGAGATTTGGTTTGAAGAAAATGTATAGTTGGTTTTAGTTGTGATTTTAAAATGTTTCAACTCTAATGTCTGCACAGATTGTATTGGTTGATATTTTGATTTTCCTTCCTTTCTTCGTGGTTTTTAAATGTAGTTAACCCATAACACTTGCTAAATGACAGTATTCCATTATTTTGCCATGCAAATATGCTGACATTTCTTGTTCATTCAACAGCTCAAATAAAGATGTTGCCAGTTCTGAAGCTGATGTGGATGCATCTAAAAATGAAGAGAATAAAGTAAGTGTATTTATGGTGCCTTAGCTATGCTTGTAACTCAACATAGAAACTGTTAACTGTGTAACTAAATTTGTGTTGGAATTGTTTTTCAGGAAAATGCTACCTCATCTAATATTGAAGAAGGAGGTGAGTATTTTTAATAATTTATAAATAGTACTTAAATGTTATTTTGGTATCCCAGTGTTTTGAAATTCGTCCTAAAAACTAAGGATAAGATTCAGCCTTTTTAGATTAAATTACCATGATATTGGTTTTATTACTAAAGAAATGTTCATGTAGGCTTGGCATAAATCGGAGTATATAGCCTCAAAATTATGAAACAATTTTCAAAGATGACATTATTTGTATTTATATTTGACAAAGAACATTTTCATATTTTAATAACAAAGTCCAGAAACACATACCTGTGTTATAGTGTAAACCACATTATCAGTTTTTATAAAATGTAACAGCAATTTTTTGTTTACATTGTAGCAACGACCTGTAAAATAAACATTACTGTGTTGCGTACACAATTGTTTTCAAGTGACCCAACAGATGAAAATCTAATGGATTTAAGTGCGGAGAACGTGCAAGCCAGCCAATAGGTCCTAAATAACCTATCCATTTATTAAAACATAATAAGCACATACAAGAAGGCTGCCATGTATTCGACGAGCACCTGGTATTTTTTAAAGATACTACTGCAGGCATGCATTCTGGCTAAAGGTGGTAATTTTGAGCACCGCCTATAAAGATAAGCAGCACCACATTATTGCATTAGAGGACTATAACTTATAAACAAGGTTAAATAGGCCAAATGCTTATATGTACTTTTATCATTGTTTTATTTTCTTGTTCATCTATGAAGTGGAGCCAAATGTATGAAACTTCCTGTAAATACATTGTTTATTGGATGAAATCAATGTTGCTAAAGTTATTTGTAATTAAAGATATTGTGTAATTAACAAGGTAGCTATTATCAGGGAAAACCTTTTCTCGTTGGTTGATTTCATCAGATCCAGCCCAGACACAAAGTAAAATATGTGTTAGAATGGTATTCAAAAAATTTCTTTATGAGGACTTTGTACGGCTGAAGTATTTAGGCATTTTCTGTATTCCTGCACGTCGTACCACTACTGCTTTAGATTAGACAACTTTCTTGTGCTGCAAGTCATCTCTGTGGCACTCCCATTCAGCTTGTCGTCGTACCTCCTCTCCTGATCCCTAGTCCAGTCGTGGTGGCCACCCAGCAGCACCTGGAGTACACACTGAGGGTGTGTGTTAATGTGTGTGAAAGGGCAAGTGAGCAGTGTAAGAGGCTTGCAGAGGAAGGCAGTGATCAATGCCAAAACACACTGCAGAAATGTGACGTCACCAAGACTAGCGGTAACTTGGCACCTGAGTGCCACGTGGCGTCAAGTACTCTTAAACCCCTCAAACCGTAAACATCATGTACTCTTCAGTCGTCCTGGCCCAGAAATTTAAAACTGTTTTTATCTTCACCAACTTTGTTCAATGTAAGAATTTGTGTTTTTCTTTCAACTGGTTTCTGCAAAATAATTAGCAATATGTTGTCTTATTTGAGCGATTGATTCTTGATCAACAAGGTGTCTAGTCTGTTTGAAAGAAAAATTATGTTGCCAAAAATCATAGATTAAAGAACTAATCTTTAAAAAAAAATTAGTGAAATATTTTTTAATTTGGAGTGCACTTCTGTGTTGGGTATCTTACCGTTCTGAAGTGTCGTCGGTGATGGGGTATCTGGATGCTATTAGTACGATTATTTGCAACATATATTTAGTGCACTTGGGATGGCTTTCCTCCATCCCTCCTACGTATTAAGTTGGCCAGTCTCACAAAAATTTAATTTATTTCAAGGAGCCCTACACCTATATGTTTGACCACTATAAATAATGCTGAGAGAGTCCTTTCCGGGACTACAAAGGTTCTCAAATTAAGTAACAACTATATTTCAGAACTACCAACTTCCTGAAACATGTCACTGAACACAAAATAAAATGACAAATAAAACATACTTAAGTTATAAAGCTGCTAAGAGGAATGAAATTAGTTATAGGCTATTCACAGTAAAATGAGCACTTTTTGAAGCCCGCTCATTTGGATATTTTATTGTAGCCTTGTGAGAGAGCAGAAGAGGAAATAGTGATATGATAACGGGTGGTGAGTTGGGTGGAATAGTAGAGATGCTTAACCACACTCTTGAGTACAGTAGAACCCGCTTATAAGGTTCCCGTTTAAAGGGTTTTCCCCATCTATAATGCAGGATTTTTCTGGTCCCGAATGTTTCTCCATAAGAACAATAACAAACATTCCCGGAAATAATGTTTTCGTTTTCCCGCATATAATGCAAACTGTTTCTGATTCAGTAATATTTATATGCATTCATCTATGGAATCATAGGGATTGTTTATCTTTTTATGTGAATGTAAATGGATTAAAGAGTTTAATATTACAGGTGTGCAAAGTTTCGCATTTTCGAAGGCGAATCCTTTGATTTCATCTGCTGGCCTTTTGAAAGTTTTCCAGTGGAAGGAAGCTTGCTGGGGCTGGGAAAGGAAAACCACAATGGAAAAGCTGCTCAACTTACACTGTTTTTCTAACAAAGTTTGTAGTTTTTATCCCAAGCTCCACCCTGCAGAGATAATCTACCAGTTTGACATTGACGAGGGTCGGCCCGCCAGCAAGGGGGGAGAGTGAATGTGTTTACAGCCCCACACTTTCCTTTGTCTCTTTCTCTCTTTTGTTAGGCGAACAAAACATTATGCCTGACACATATGGTCCAAACGGTATAAGAAGGCTACTTTCTGACAGTCAGTGAGTGGCAATGGTATAAGAAGGCCACTTTCTGACAGTCAGTGAGTGGCAATTTATGGTTAAGAAACAAACAAAGTGCCATTTACAAAATCCTGTATCAGCTGATGAACGAACAGNCTTTCTGACAGTCAGTGAGTGGCAATGGTATAAGAAGGCCACTTTCTGACAGTCAGTGAGTGGCAATTTATGGTTACGAAACAAACAAAGTGCCATTTACAAAATCCTGTATCAGCTGATGCACGAACGAACAAAAGTTAAAATTACGTTGGCTATTCTGAGTGCACTGCCAATGCACATCACAAAAGCAGAAAATACGCGGGTAAGAAAGAGTTCTTACATTTATTAATGCATTTTATTTTACAAGGACACAAAACAATGGTTGTTAGTGTTAAAAACTAAACTTCGTGATAATGTAGTTACGTATAGGTGTTCAAAATGAAATGTACAATAGAACGATACGACGCGGAAAAGTTTTCTGAAGTTGTGCTAACTTCAGAAAGTTTTTTCACGTCGTATCATCCCTCTCCAACCTCGCTTTCAACACGTCCTTGATATTAATTCGAAAAGCATACAGAAATATTGCATAATATTGTTGAATTATTTTTCTATTAATTTGACGAAACGACACGAATTTGAAGTATATTTCCAGCCCGTAATTTAAGAACAATCAATTAAAAATAATACGCTATCTGTTATCCAAAAACAGCGGCTCAAACTTCGCCGTGACGCGCTGTGC
>NQII01004410.1:147848-176563 GCA_002778355.1 Clitarchus hookeri
CCACCACCATCTAGCAAGTTTACTATCTAGCCTGACATTGACAAGGGTCCTTGGAGGAGGAAAGGGAAGAGGCCAAATGTTGATAGGCACCCATTGAAATCACTGTGTGGTGGTGGTGCCAAATGGGACTGTATATATGGAGTATGGTAGTTTTTACAAAGTTTGTNGGTGCCAAATGGGACTGTATATATGGAGTATGGTAGTTTTTACAAAGTTTGTAGGTATGCAGATTTTGATATTTCAGCTTTTCAGCAGTGCAAGATTTATATGTTTTATTCCATTGCTCAGTGTCTAGTAGGCATACATTTTTTTGGCAGTAACAGTACAAATGAGTTGAATACACTTGAAAACTGCAACCTACTATAAATTAATATATATATTTTTTAATCTTTCGACTTCGATTTTTCTTTGAAATTCCTTTGCATAATGCAAGCTTCGCTTTGACTTCTCTTCGCATTAAAAAAACTACCTTCGCACTTGCATAGTTAATATTTACCTAGTGAAAATTAATTCGTCCTTGAAACAGTTTTAGTAAAAAATTAAAATGAGTGCCTCTAAGAAAAGGCAAATTTTCATTAGCTGAAAAGTTCAACTTAATCAAGCATGTGGACATTAATCCCGGTAGAACACGCACAGCAATTCCTCGGAATTTGGAAATCAGGAAGCTGCAGTCCCTGATTGTGCCAGTAAATTATGTAACAGACTTGTTGGCATTCATGAATTTGCTCGACAGCACCTCAGAATTAGTAGTGACAGGATGAAGACGCGGTATAATAGTAGAATGTCGGGCGAGGTATTTCGAGAAGGACACCTGGTGAGGCTGTACAACCAACAGAGGTGAGAAGGGTACTTAGATGGGGGTGTTTATTCAAAGGTTCGATTAAAAAAGGATGAAGAAACAGCGAAATGAGACTACAGAAATGTTGGGAGACCCCTACAGTATTCTGAAGATCAACAATGTGGTATTTCAGATTTGTCTTCAAGGCTCTAGGGCAAAGCCGAAGGTTGTTCTCATCAACCGGACTGGCACCTTATGAAGGTCTGGATGTTGCAGAGTCTGTTCGGTAAGAACAGACTTGAGGAGGGGGCAGTTTTAAGTGCTCACTTCCTTTGACCTGTCCTTCGCGAGTGAGCGGAAGATGACAGAGAAACAATATGATAGCTGGTGACTAATCATGAAGGAATGTATGAGTGACAGGCGAGCAATAATCCTACCTAGGTTTAAAGTTATGAAGGCGTGCCGCCGTGTATTCTTCCGCATGTCGCTGTTATAAGCTTTTACGGCTCGTACACTCCTGACCTTTGACGAATAGAATTTCTGAGTTCATCTGAATGGAATATTCTGGTTTAATGCCCTCGTTTCTCTTAGTGTGACTCTCTTAGTGTGACTCGGGGTGCTGGGAATCTTGTAGATCTGGTTACTGGTTCTATATAAGTGCAACTGGCCTCCAAGTCAGCAGTTTTATGAGAGAGGAGTTTCTGTGATTATGCGACCTTGAGCGATAGACTACGAGCCAGAAGAGCAGCGAATGTCGAGGGAAGTGACTAGCGAGTGTAAAATCTGCAACTGTGAACATGATGCAGGGAGGAGTGCGACTGGTGGGCAGGACTATTGAGCTGGATGTGCGAGTGTAAGAAATTTAAAATGATAAGGACAAACAGCCTGAGCATGTGTGAATTGACTATAACAAAACATAGGCATTTAGAATGTCTATTATTAGAGTTGAGATAGAAGATTAATGCTGTATGTAAATAATAGGTGTGTGAATAAATTAAAAATCAAATTTAGTTCTTTTATTTTTATTAAGACCTCCATTCTTTACGAACTCGGATACGCCCCTCTGGCTTCCTGTAACAGTACTTCAATATTTTGGATTCATTATATGAAGACAATAAAAAACCTATAAAAATTCTTTTGCTTTGGTGTTATAAGTTTATGTGGCTACCATCTCGACTCCGGCCATGAAGACCTGTTGTGAAAGGGCAAGGACGGCAACTCCTCACCAGCTAGTCCCTCCAGCCTCCTGAACTATTAACCTGGCTGGGACCCCGTTCTGTCTTGTTCCCACATTCTCTCTGTTGGTCCGCAGTGGTAGTTGGGTGCGGACACCGTTGTATAGTCCATACTGTATAAGAAGGCCACTTTCTGACAGGTCTGCGAAAGTAGCGCCACTGTTTACATCTGACTATGTATCCTTCCGCTGTCAGCTAATCCACTTGCCATTGTACTGTATGCTAAAAAATTTTTAAGATATTTTAAGACTGGTATCTGTCTAAGAAATTAAGTAGGTTATAAAAGTAAAAATATAAAATGTTGCAAATAATTAAATATTTGCTAAACCTTTTTCAATTTGTCCGAGATAGTGAATTTGGGTTAACATTTGCGAGACGGTCTGTTGTATCTATTATCACACTTTGGACATTATAACTAATACATTTGATTTGGAAATATGTGATGTGGAATAACGTTAGAATGGCTTAAAAACTATTCACGCGTGTCTCACTTTCTACAGAAACAAGGAGATGGGTTTCGAGAGAACAATATGGTGTATAATTTACGTAGACGAACGATTACCGGCCGAATATAAATTACTTGTACTGAAAATCGTTGTACATGAAATATATGTTACTTTAAAAATTATGCAGAGCTTGTTGAAAAATATAACTATTGGCATCTGTTTGTAAATTCGTTATATATTGCGCAGGAAAGCGGTTCATTTCTGGCTTGTAATACCTAGCATAATATCCGACAGATGACGCGCATAGCACGTCACTGCAAAGTTTGAGCCGCTGTTTTGGATAACAGATAGCGTCTTTTTTAAAGTTGATTGTTCTTATATTATGGGCTGGAAATATATTTCAAATTCGTGTCGTTTCGTCAAATTATTAGAAAAAATAATTCAACAATATTATGCAATATTTCTGTATAACTTTTCCACGTCGTATCGTTCTATTGTACATTTCATTTTGAACACCTATACATAACTACATTATCACAAAGTTTAGTTTTTAACACTAACAACCATTGTTTTGTGACCTTGTAAAATAAAATGTATTAATAAATCTAAGAACTCTTTCTTATCCGCGTATTTTCCGCTTTTCTGATGTGCATCGGCAGTGCACTCAGAATAGCCAACGTAATTTTAACTTTTGTTCGTTTGTGCGTCAGCTGATACAGGATTTTGTAAATGGCACTTTGTTTGTTTCGTATTAGTCANGTGCACTCAGAATAGCCAACGTAATTTTAACTTTTGTTCGTTTGTGCGTCAGCTGATACAGGATTTTGTAAATGGCGCTTTGTTTGTTTCGTAACCGTAAATTGCCACTCACTGACTGTCAGAACAGTGGTCTTCTTATACCGTGTGGACCATAGCAAAGGTAGACCTGGGGACCCGTGGTATTTCCTTATCAGTACAAATGTGTCCTTCCAAGCTATCTTTTGCCTTCTCAAGCTAAGTGATTCTTCCCTACACCTGCCCTTTTTCATGGGCACTGGGTGGCTGTGGGACATGTTGAGCACAGATCTAGCGCACCCTAGTGCCAGGGAGGCACTATCCCCAAGTTTTGCCCATTCTACTGGCCACTGACATTACTTCCTTCATGATCCAGCACACTGGTGACTGGGATGCACTGCCGCAAATATCCACCCTGCCACCAGCACTGAAAAGTGAAACACAACCTTAGTGGCCTCTTACTACTTCATCAGATGTCGGTATGACGTGCCTCACAATCCAGCATGTTAGGGACTCTCGAGATCACGCCACTGCAGTGATTGTGCACGTTACCGTCACTGGGATGCAAAGGCACAATCCATACACCTATTGTTACCCTATCCAAATGTCAGTATGACGAGCCTCACAATCTAGAACGCTAATGGCTCTGGGATGTGCTGCCGTACTGCTCCAGCAAGCCACTAGCACTGAGATGCGAATTCACAACCTGTACATCTATTGTTCCCTATCTAGATATTGGCGCAAAGGCATGACCCAACATCTATTGTCCTATTGTCTGGGTACTCTTCCACCCTTCAGTAACAGGTGGACATAAGCCATGTCTCAATTGGCCCAGAGAGTGCTCTCTCGTGCACTCACACCCCTGTCATAATGACATTACAGAGAATGCTCTCTGTCGTCACAGTTTGTCAGAGAGAGCATGAAAGAGCGAGAGTACAATGCTGTGCTCTCGCTGGTGCACACACTCGTACACTCTGATCATGCAGCATATTTGTTTAAAATGATTCAGCATTTGAATAAGGTTGTAGTAGCTTTTTGTGCCAAAACCATATTGCATTTTACATGTAAGTGAATTAATGTAACTCTGTTAGTTAACGAAATAACTTACATAATACGTATTTATAAATTTGTATATAGATAAGGATTTGTGACATAGTGTCTCTGTTTTACCATGCTATGTATTTTTTTTTTTGTCACTTGTAGTATGTACACAGTTAAAACTTTTGTAACACAATGTAAATGTATAAAACATAAATAGTATTTTATGCTGTAACAGTTATTCCGATAGTGATATAATTACTAGTGAAACTTTTTAACATACATAAAATACTTACAATAGCTATGGCAGTGATCATGATTTTACACATTTTGGCATCAGCTCCCAGCTGTCTTGTGTGATGCCTGAGAGAATGGTTGTCTCAATTTCACAAAGCAAGTGCGTTAAAGTAGTGTTCTTGCCAGGTTATGCAAAAGAGTATTCTCAGACTGTCTCTCCTTCTAAAGAGCGTTAGCTACAGATTGTGCTCTTTAAATTGAGACATAGCCTGTCTCCCCTTCCTACTCTCCGTGTCTGATGGAGATTTATCCGGGCACTCTTAGCATCCGAGTGGGGAATCTAACTACTGAATAATCACATTTCAAATAGCCAGAGCACAGCGACTCCCTGCTGCCAAATTGCCCTCTGTCCTGTACTCTGGGACTTTCTGCGATGGGACCACAACAGTGCCTAACTTAACACTTAACTTTGCTCGACTGCTGACAACCCTGGAGTCACTGACCTGCATAATCATGCTACATATGCAGCATAGCAAATAATGAAAGTAACAATCAACGAAGTGATGCCCAAGGTCTGGCTTACATTTCCTTAAATACACAGCAGTTGGGGGTGGCACATAGGGGTTGATGTGCTGCGATTGGCCGGTATGGTGTCGTATCAGTGTTCTTTCTTCACATGCAGTACATGCTGTGCACTACTCGTACAAAAGAGGCACGAGTGCTGCGGCACTCCTGGTGATGTCACTGGCTTGGCTGGGTGGCTGGGAAGCGTACCCAGCCAATCTCGAAAACGGCACATCGCTACGCAATGCCCAGCAGGCAAGGGAGAATGCATCATATAAACATTTGCTCACACACACATTCTTATGTGAATGGGCAAGCCTGTTCACAACAAAGTATTATAATTTGTCTAGTAAAATTTTTGTGTTGCCTATTTAAATATTAAATTTACTATACACTTAGTTAATTATGCATTATTTGCTAGTATTTAGATGCAAGTTTAGCTCAGAACTTTACTTTGAAACTGTAGTAGCCGATACATGTGGTCTTTTGTGAGGCATATAAAAATATGTTTTTAAAATAGTGTTCAGAATTCGCTCTCTTAACTAGTACACATTACTTAATGCAAAGCATAGAGAAAATCAACCCACACTTTACCATTACCCCCCTTTTGGGTTGTTTTGAAAGCATTGGAAAAGTAGGCAGGTTTTAGTAGTGTATATTTTCATGAGAGAGGGACATGAAATTGCAGTGTGCTAATGATAACTTGTGCAGGTTCAGTAGCTGGCTAGCTGCATTTTCTCAAAGAAGAAAAAATGTCTAATTTAGTTTTTGTGTTGGCTAAAAGATACATGGAAATAAATAAAGGAAGATGAATAATAATAAAAAATTACAGAGCTTTTTAGTTTTTTCAATAAATGTTCATTTTGTTAATTATTATAACATTTTTACAAGATCAGATGCTTCAAAGATCGTTAACAACCCTGTGTCGGTCTTTTGAAATATGTGTTTATAAGAAGTGGAATAATACTTTGGTTTATGCATTTGTTGGAACTTTTTGGATTTTGGCTGCACTTTTGGTATTTATTGCTGGTAATGCCAAGAAACTTGGTAGTAGGATGTTCTTATATAATTAGGTTGAGTGGTTTGTTTAATATTATCAAAGTATAAAGTTATTTTCATTATTGATTTTCCATTAGATGTACTGTATTTTGATTGGTATGTTAAAAATTGTGTAGTGTAAAGTGTTTTTAATTGTTTCACGTGAAAAATTGAAATACACTTTTGTAGACATTCTGCATTAGCTATGCAAAGTATTGCTGCAACAGTTAGTGTGTTTCATAAAATGGGATAGAGTTTTGATGTTTTATTTTCACAGAAATTGTCTCTGAGCCAGCATCGCAAGTTAAGAAAAGACGCTGGGGCACTGCCAAAACATCCCGTGCTTCAAAGAAAACTTTCGCCATTTCAAATGATTTCTTGAAGGTAATTTTGTCGGTTTTTCGTTGTTTAAGATAGTTGTTCAGCCATTGTCATTGAAGATTACGTTTTGTTAATGTCTGAAACGTGAAACTTCTAGAAGGAAACTGAAATGCGAAAAAGTGCAGCTAGTGTGACGTTTGCTGGTTAATGCCAGGATTACAATGACTTCACTTTTCACGTGACATGTTTGCGTAAGCAGGTTACTCCTTGAACGTATCTCAAGGAGACCTGTCACAATATTGCAGTTAACATTCATGTGATAGGAAAGCTTGATAGTGTCTAGTTTTTGCGTGATACGTCGTGAGCAGCACATGATCTCGCTGGCCAGTCGCAACAGGCGTGATATGCTAGGGTTATTCTTTGTTTTATAATATTTGAGGAGATTTACATTTAAGTTTGCAATATTTAGTACAGCAACTTCATGAAAGACAGTTTAACTTTCTCAGCAGATCAACGCTTATTATAGGGATGGGATCCTCGATGCTGCGATACATTGATACCATCGATACTGTATAGTGTNACATTGATACCATCGATGCTGTATAGTGTCGAATATAGCTTGAGAATACATGAAAGTATCAAATTTTAACATTGTGTTAATGGTATTTACCATGTTTTTTTTTCCATGAAGCACAATATGACAGAATTCCCATCATATTTGCATACTGTGTTTTGTGGCATCGTTATTGCAGCTGCGTAACAGTTGCACAATAATTTTCAAATACTGAAAAATGGAAACATTTCTACGAGTTGTTGGTATCCCCAATCATGTCACAACACGTTGAATAGACAGGAGGAGGAAGAGAACAAATTGGGACGGGTTCCATTGTAGTTTTTAGGCAACCATTTTCTCTCTCATCAAGTGTGTAAGGGGAGAAGTGGTATTGAAGCCTGGCCATGATGAATGACAACCGAGCGTATGCAAGGATAGTCGCCATCCGCGGAGGGGAAAGAGAGAGAGAGGGAGAGCAAAAGATATATATTTATACATACACACATGCGAGGATGCCATGCTAGTTGCTAGGCAACCACTTCCCCCCTCGCCAGGTGTGTAAGGGGAGAAAGCGACATTGAGCTTGGCCGTGACAAACTACAACTGAGCATACCCGCAGATAGCCAACATTCGCTGACCAAGATAGAGAGAATGTGAGGATGCCACTCTAGTTGCTAGGCAACAATTTCCCCTCTCACGAAGCATGTAAGGGGAAGAAGCGAGGCCACGTCCCTCTTGGCTATACCTTGCGCAGAGTGCTGGACTGGATGGAAAGAGGGAACAATAGCATTGGTTGTCGCACTTTTCACTCAATTCACTAGGTTATCCACGTTTTAGTTAACAAAAATTACAGTAATTTCCTTGAAGTCACAAAATAAAATAACAGCGAAATCTCAAAATAAGTAAGTACTGGGGTATCATTACCTTCAAAGTTTGATTACAGCTTTCACTGTGGAAACAAGATTGCATAGAATTGAAGTAGACTGTATGCTGGCTTATCATTGATTAAGGACGTTTGAGTTACAGGCCATCCACAGTTTGTTTCAAGTGTAATATGGGTTTTTATAGTTTCAGTGTTTGTCAGCAACACTGTATGGGCTATTTTCTTGGCCGAGTTGTTTTCTGTTCATGGTTAGTTTTGTAGCCAAGTCGTTTTGTTTTCATACGTTTTTATTAAATTAGTTTTCTAAAAATTAAAAATATTGTAATACCATGTAGAAGCTGCAACTAAGTCAACTTGTTTTGGTACTTTAAAGGTTGATTTTCTTAAAACATTGAAATATTACAAGCCTAAGTAAAATGTGCATCTGTGTCAGTTTGTGTTCATATACTTATGGTTAGTCTTATTAAAATATTTCATTATTGCAAGGTAATAAAAATGAGTCACAAAGGCGAGTTATTTTGCGTTCATGTACTTTCAAGAAAATTTGCAAGGCACTGCGAAATTTGCAGCTAAGTCAAGTTGTTCAGAAACACCCAAAGGCCAAGTAAAATTCGTATCCAGGTAAAGAAGTTTTCTCTTTATGTGATAGAATACCTGAGAACACAATTTTAATTTGGTATCGAGAAAAGTATCGGTATTGAGTATTGTGAGAANTTTATGTGATAGAATACCTGAGAACACAATTTTAATTTGGTATCGAGAAAAGTATCGGTATTGAGTATTGTGAGAATGCTTTGGTATCTCAATTCTGATATTGAATATTGAGAAAATGTGGTGTCCACCCATCCCTAGTTTATTGTTTATTGCGTACATTTACCTCATATACATAAAAAACACATCTACATCTCCCAGGGACATTTCGTTCCGGAGGTTANGTTTATTGCGTACATTTACCTCATATACATAAAAAACACATCTACATCTCCCAGGGACATTTCGTTCCGGAGGTTACTGTAATCACCTAGTTGTTTTCAAAGTTCCTATAAATCACAAACATCATACTTCTGCTACCTGTTTGAACAAAATCAATGTTAGATCACAAATACACCTGTATAACTTCGATTTTCAGAGCTTTCAGTTTGAAAAGCAACAACAGTTCCAACATTTTTATTTCCTGAACAATGGTTACATTATTATGTGAAGCGTCATAATATACCCCACCCTTCCCCCTCCCAAAAAAGACAACTTTTACATACACGTGAAAGTGTATTATGATGCATGTTACGTATAGCGTGAAGTCATCGCAATCCCAGCCTACATCTCTAAAAATATTTAATAATTATTTACATCTTCATGTGAAAGGGTTGAATGATAAGTGTGTGGTAACAAATTCTCTAATACCAAAGCCCTGCACTACAAATTAGGAAGAGTCAGCCGATAATTGGTAAAATTTTTATTTAGATTTGTCTTGAATATAATTCTTAACTGTAGCCAACATATTAAAAAAATGTTCCCATTTTTGTGATGAAATATTTCAAGCCATCAGCTTGTAAAAAAAACTGCTGTTCATTTTCCAGTGTGACAGTTAATTCAATATCTAACGTTGTTTAAGGGGCCACTGTGGCTGAGCGGTTAGGCTGCTCGCCTCCCACCAAGGCGAACTGGGTTGAATCCCCGGCCGGGTCACTTCCAGATTTTTGCAAATAGGGAATCGTGCCGGACAATACCGCTAGTCTGCAGTTTTTATAGGGGATCTACCATCTCCCCTATCCTTGCATTCTGGTGCTGCTCCATTCTCACCTCATTTCACCCTTATCTGCTCTCAATACCTCGTTATGAGCCGTCCGAATCTCTTGACTCAACTAACATTGTTTAAAACAAGCAAGAATTGTGGAAGTATAGTTTATCTACAACTTTTTTTTGACAGAATTGTTGTCCTGCTTTTGATTATGGTAGCAAACAATTTCAGCTGTGCCATTAACAAACAGGACTGCTGCTAGCACCAAACCACTGAGTTGCAGAATTTTATACTTCTGCTACTAAAATGTTCCTAATATTGATAATGTTAACTAAATACAGACTTGCAGTTGTTTTGCAATCAGGTCATGTTTTCATGCTTCTCAAACATATTTTCTTGTTAAAAGAACCATTATTCATTATTAAAAACATTGTAATTCTGAATGTGGCATTTCCTCTTTCCTTCTGTTTTGTTAAAAGTATATATAATCTTGTCAAAAGTTGAATATATAGTATAAAATCATTAAAATTAAACCATAGTTCATCATACATTTCTGTAACCATCTTAATTGGAGACCATTGTTCTTCCCTATCTCCTATCCTTCCTAATTGCGCAGTCTTACTTTCCAAAGTTGAAGATATGTAGGCATAAATTAAATTATGAAAATACATAACTTTGTAGCGTGAGGTCTCGCAAAAATATCAATGCAAACATTTTAAAACTTACATTTTTTTTATATTTGTTGCAGGCACGCTGAAAAACAGTGGTATTCAACTTAGACTTGGTACTGCTCGTTCTTTTAGAAATCTAAAATTTGGATACATACTGTTTTCTTAACTTTGCAGTTTGCTTACTTAAAAGTTTTGCCATACTCGTAGGTATTAATTTATTCTGAGAATTCATTTCTTTTCTGAGGGAAGGTTTTTGTGGATTATTTAGGTATCCTATTGAAGTACTTCGCTATGTGATATCTGAATATTGTCATAACAAACCCAACCAACGTCCTTTAGAACGGAAGTACATTGGTTTCCATGTGTCTACGTAACCATTAAATACAGTAAGTTAGTTTTGCATTTGTTTCAGCACCAACTCATTAGTCATAGTGTGTATCAAGTAGAGTATATTTCATTCCTATACACACCACACTATTCCATATTGTTTTAACTAAATATTATGCTTTTTTTTTGGTGAGGTATATCTATTGCTGTTATGTTGCTGAAACTGTTATTGGTTACATTCTGTAGAACATCGTCCCAGATGCCAAACCGGTCCCGGTGTCGGAAGTTCAGCTGTCGTTGGAGGATGACAGGAAGCACAGAGAGAGGAGTGATCACTCCAAGCGTAGAGTGGTCGAAGTGGACAAGAAAGAAGGGCTAGTGGACAAGCCAGTAATTCCTCCTCCCGCTGTGAAAGAGCCGCAAAAAATAAATGTTTCTATTGCAAATGAACACAGAGGTAAGACTTTGCAGTCAAAACTCGGTTAGTTAAGAGATGTTCTTAAGTAAAATTCGAGATGGAATATTTGAATCCCTCGAATCCGTGCGATTCAATGATTTGAGTATTTTAACATAACAGTTTGTTTGATTTTTTTTTTTTTTCAATGACACATTTCAATTCAGGTGAAACCCTTATAAATACATTTGGCATGACAACTACGAGTATTTATTACTAGGCAATGGCAACACACCTATTTGAATGAAATACATAACTTTTTGTAAGCGACATGGGTGGCACAGTTTTGGTTTGCAGGTAGAAAACCAATATGTACTTACACTAGAGATTAATAGGACAAATGGAAATACTGTTATTGTTAACATGTTCCACAATTGTCAGCTTTCTTTAAATTTCATTCTCACTCAGTTTTAATTAAAACCGTAATAATCTTTATTAAANTAGAGGAATGGTTATTGTGTTAAGTGTGTTCACAAAAATACTGTTATTGTTAACATGTTCCACAATTGTCAGCTTTCTTTAAATTTCATTCTCACTCAGTTTTAATTAAAACCGTAATAATCTTTATTAAAATTACAAATTTTTAAAATTATATTTATTTACTGCTTTAACTTTTATGTTGTCCAATTCACGTGCAAAAAAAAGGTTAACAATATAAAAAAATGATGACCATAGGATAAAACATTAAAGTGTGTATGTACACTTCAAAACAAATTCCATTACCATAAAAATATTTCAAATTAAAAATTTAATTGAACATTAGTGATATCTCAATGATAAACACCAGCTGTCTTCCATTTTTCAACTGTGTTGGCACTCCACATATATTGCATTATCTGTTGATTTGCAATGGCAGTCGTGTACATGCAAAGTAAGGCTACCCAGGGTTCTTGGCCTGAACCTGCTCAAAAACTCCCCTGTAGACTAGGTGACGTGCCAAGCATCCAGGCTGTCACGCATCAGTACTATATACAGTATGTCAAATTATTAATTGGGTGCATACTGTACTTTGACTTACTCAATGTGTCCGTTATAATATATGCAGGTACGCACAGTGGTTTTTTTTTCTTCAAAGTTTTATTTCTAAAGTGCTTAAATAACTGTGAACAGCCTCTACCATAGTTCTTCCTATGAAGTATTAACATCAGTCTGATGTTGCAACTTACCAATCTCTTCTTTTGAATCTATTAAGTCATGTACAAAATCATTTCATGTTGCAAATTTTATAGTGGCTGGGTACATTTGAGTATTCAAATTCCAAATAATCAACTTATACAAAACGGCCCTGGTAATAACATTTCCTTCGAATTAAAAACTCTGTTTCAGGGAACTTTATAAAATTTGGTTAAAAAATTGAAAAAATTGTAACGAAATTAGCTGAAAATTAAGTTTGTTGTACTAATTTTGGTCACCGACCATTGTAATATTCTTTGCCACTTCTGTACAATTCTAAAGAGGGTAATATCTAAAAATAGACATTACCCACTAACATACTACTGTGCCCCTTCCATTAAGATTGCCAATGTTTACCCATTGCACATCTGCTGGCCTGCCATTACTCAAGTTACACGCCAGAGTAAGTTACCCAAGAGACTGCCCTTTGTGACACTGGACGAACTGCTGAAACAAGAAATAAAGTCTTTCCTTGAAATGGCTGTGAACAAAGATTAATCACAAGCTTATACAAGATCTTTTTCCTCAAATCTATAATAGGAAACCAATATTCCTAGTGTGGATAGCCACAAAGGTGCTGCCAAACATCTTTACTTGGTACAGTGAGAGGGGGAAGGAAAATTAGGATTATTTTCCTGCCCTTAATATGGGTGGAGTAAATAAGTATTTACCCTGTAGGAGAGTTTCAAAATGGCAGACATGAACTCACATCACCGTCGCAATTAGCATAAAAACGAGGCCGCGAATTAGGCTTAGATGCAGCACCAGAGGCTTTTGTGTACAATTCACTAACAAATAAGACATTCATTAATGAAACAATAATCTAAAGGATAAAAGTGTTTCAATTAAATTATTTCTCACAATTACAGATATGAACACACAATACTGTCAAAAAATAAAGTATTGTTTCTTCATTGTAAAATGTAAGTAGGGTGGCCACGTATCTTACTGCCATAACTGTTATGCCTAAAAAAAAAAAATGTTTGTAATCAAATGCTGTGAATTCAATGAACAAACACTTTTTTCACCTATTAACTATGGTTTANGTCCAATTCACGTGCAAAAAAAAGGTTAACAATATAAAAAAATGATGACCATAGGATAAAACATTAAAGTGTGTATGTACACTTCAAAACAAATTCCATTACCATAAAAATATTTCAAATTAAAAATTTAATTGAACATTAGTGATATCTCAATGATAAACACCAGCTGTCTTCCATTTTTCAACTGTGTTGGCACTCCACATATATTGCATTATCTGTTGATTTGCAATGGCAGTCGTGTACATGCAAAGTAAGGCTACCCAGGGTTCTTGGCCTGAACCTGCTCAAAAACTCCCCTGTAGACTAGGTGACGTGCCAAGCATCCAGGCTGTCACGCATCAGTATTATATATGTCAAATTATTAATTGGGTGCATACTGTACTTTGACTTACTCAATGTGTCCGTTATAATATATGCAGGTACGCACAGTGGTTTTTTTTTTCTTCAAAGTTTTATTTCTAAAGTGCTTAAATAACTGTGAACAGCCTCTACCACAGTT
Organism: Clitarchus hookeri; assembly: GCA_002778355.1. Taxonomy (NCBI): domain Eukaryota; kingdom Metazoa; phylum Arthropoda; class Insecta; order Phasmatodea; family Phasmatidae; genus Clitarchus; species Clitarchus hookeri. The sequence continues at coordinate 161,624 of NQII01004410.1, forward strand.
CTTCCTATGAAGTATTAACATCAGTCTGATGTTGCAACTTACCAATCTCTTCTTTTGAATCTATTAAGTCATGTACAAAATCATTTCATGTTGCAAATTTTATAGTGGCTGGGTACATTTGAGTATTCAAATACCAAATAATCAACTTAGACAAAACGGCCCTGGTAATAACATTTCCTTCAAATTAAAAACTCTGTTTCAGGGAACTTAAAAAATTTGGTTAAAAAATTGTAACGAAATTAGCTGAAAATTAAGTTTGTTGTACTAATTTTGGTCACCGACCATTGTAATATTCTTTGCCACTTCTGTACAATTCTAAAGAGGGTAATATCTAAAAATAGACATTACCCACTAACATACTACTGTGCCCCTTCCATTAAGATTGCCAATGTTTACCCCTTGCACATCTGCTGGCCTGTCATTACTCAAGTTACACGCCAGAGTAAGTTACCCAAGAGACTGCCCTTTGTGAGACTACATAATAAAAACACTGGACGAACTGCTGAAACAAGAAATAAAGTCGTCTTTCCTTGAAATGGCTGTGAACAAAGATTAATCACAAGCTTATACAAGATCTTTTTCCTCAAATCTATAATAGGAAACCAATATTCCTAGTGTGGATAGCCATAAAGGTGCTGCTAAACATCTTTACTTGGTACAGTGAGAGGGGGAAGGAAAATTAGGATTATTTTCCTGCACTTAATATGGGTGGAGTAAATAAGTATTTACCCTCTAGGAGAGTCTCAAAATGGCAGACATGAACTCACATCACCATCACAATTAGCATAAAAACGAGGCCGCGAATTAGTCTTAAATGCAGCACCAGAGGCTTTTGTGTACAATTCACTAACAAATAAGACATTCATTAATGAAACAATAATCTAAAAGATATTTCTCACAATTACAGATATGAACACACAATACTGTACTGTCAAAAAATAAAGTATTGTTTCTTCATTGTAAAATGTAAGTAGGGTGGCCACGTATCTTACTGCCATAACTGTTATGCCTAAAAAAAAAAATGTTTGTAATCAAATGCTGTGAATTCAATGAACAAACACTTTTTTCACCTATTAACTTTGGTTTANAAAAAAAAAAATGTTTGTAATCAAATGCTGTGAATTCAATGAACAAACACTTTTTTCACCTATTAACTTTGGTTTATTTCATGGCAGTCCGTGAAATACATTTGTATTTATAAAAAAAAACTTACTGTTTGTAATCCTAATTGTATCTCCTAAATACTTGAAAATCCATGGATGGATGATACTTTGCTAAAATCTTGTCTGCCACTGATACAAAATAATTTTATTCGCAGAATTGTTCAGGTTTCCCGAAACCAGCAAACTTAGGCCATGTTCAAATTGGCACTTTTATTAGTATACTAAAAGGTCTCGTGACCTTAATTAGTCAGCTGAAATTATGATGTATGTGGTATTTTAGTGTTTAGTTTTTAGTATGTAATGAAACTTACTAAGGTACTAAATTACCAAATTGCAACAATTACTGTTGAAGTGACTATAGACAGTGTCTGAATTGAACTACTAATATATGTAAATGGTCAGTTGAATACAGCCTTAAACTTGGGAATGTAAATTATATTTTTGGTGCGCCGGTGCTTAGAGACAGTTAATCAAAAAAGGTAAAGCTAGTTATTTTATGAAGCAGTTTACACATGCCTATATTACATTTCACTGATGAAGGGGCATTGAAAAGGCACCTACAATAAACTACACTTCATTTAATGACGGCACCAGATAGAAGCAAATTTGCGAAGCAAGTAGTCTGCCCTCTACTCTGTGGTCACTAGGCACAGTTTCTCTTTGTGCGGAGAATGGAAAACTAGGTGTAGCGAGGCAGAACACAATATCGATCGGACTGGGTGCATTTGCAGTTCTGCCGCTGGAGAGGGCAGGTTAGCTACCTTCCCCTCGCTAGTCACCTTGGCATTTTTGCTTTGTCCAATTGGTACACTGCTTTTTCAAAGCACTGGTGAAGGGAACCACGCTAATTGCAACTGCAGTAGGAACATCTACCTTTTACTACTGTTAGTTGAGTGTGTATAAAACCCACGAAGGACCAGGTAATGGCACAGTGATATAAGTTAACATTTAAATAATACATTTTCTGATGTTGTGCAAGCGCATAGCTTGCCCTTGCTAAAAGCTGCTCTGCGCTCTGTTTTTTGCCCTTTTTTTTTTTTTTTGCGACAAGGGGAGGACCTATATGCTCTAGTGTATAATTTCTCTTATAAGACTTAAAAATATTTAAATAAATTAATATTTCATTATAACAATATGTTATTGCCACTCTAGAAACACTTGAACACTGACATAATTTTTTACTTTTTGGGGATGAAAGTAAACCAAAATAAATCCAATTTGATCAGCATGTAGATCTTACAAGTCAATTCACAGTAATGAAAAACCACAGAAATCTTTAGTCCTAATACAAGCAAAGTGAAAAGGCAAGCGAAAGCACAATGGCAGGACAAACGTTTGATGGTAGTCGCATAGTGCGTGGAAACATTCGGTCACCTGAGGGGAAGAGGGTGGAGGGAGTCGATAGGTACCAACTTACTGCTGGGGACTGAGGGTGGTGGTAGCTATTTTTAGATATGCACTAAGGCCAGTACAGTTTCACCAAGATAAATGCAACATGCAGCAACCAAAATAAAAAGTGTGACAAATTTATTTTTCAACAGATTTACCAGAAATTTTACTTTTTTCACCCAAATTTTTTTTAACATTCCTTAATTACAAGTTTACTGTATAAGGAAACTATTAATTTAGAGTCCCACCAAGGTGAATCGAGTTCAATCCCCGGCCGACTCACTCCCGGATTTTCACGTGGGAATCATGCCGGACGATGCCGCTGGTTGGCGGGTTTTCTCTGGGATCTCTCATTTCTCCCGCCCATTCATTTTGGCATTACTCCATACTCAACCTCAATCACCCTCGTCGGCTCTCACACCTTGCTGGTAAAAGCCGCCCAAATCTCTTCATTCACTCACATTAATTCAGAGCTTTGTAAATGTATTGACTATAAATTGGCGGCTAAATTAATTTTATCAAAATCAATACCTATTTAATTCCAAATTCTACGGATGTATTTAAAAATAATATTTATGCTGTAAAATATTTAACGCTGATGTCAAAACTCAGTTTTAATAGTTTTCAGGCCAGTGGTTACTAATAGAATGGTGCAAGATGGCGTAATGTTTACAGACATGTAGTTGTGCCTCTGCATGAAGTGAAATTATTTTTAAATCCGCTTAATATAAACAACAAACTTTATCCACTGGTTTAATTTGTCATGTATGTTTTGTTTCNAAATTATTTTTAAATCCGCTTAATATAAACAACAAACTTTATCCACTGGTTTAATTTGTCATGTATGTTTTGTTTCATAAGTCATGCAGCGTTGCAATGTTAGTGATAGATGTTTGATAGGTAATGTTATTTTGTTATTGATTTTGCATTATGATTAGATTCTTATAACACTAATTCTCCTTCCCCTCTGCCATCTGACCCCCTGGTTACTTTCTATGAAGTTTTGCACCAGTTACTACCTTTTTTTTAGGCATTGTTGTTCACAGCTAATGGAAGTATTGGCNAAATTATTTTTAAATCCGCTTAATATAAACAACAAACTTTATCCACTGGTTTAATTTGTCATGTATGTTTTGTTTTGTTTTGTTTCATAAGTCATGCAGCGTTGCAATGTTAGTGATAGATGTTTGATAGGTAATGTTATTTTGTTATTGATTTTGCATTATGATTAGATTCATTATAACACTAATTCTCCTTCCCCTCTGCCATCTGACCCCCTGGATACTTTCTATGAAGTTTTGCACCAGTTACTACCTTTTTTTTAGGCATTGTTGTTCACAGCTAATGGAAGTATTGGCNTACTTTCTATGAAGTTTTGCACCAGTTACTACCTTTTTTTTAGGCATTGTTGTTCACAGCTAATGGAAGTATTGGCATATCTGATATCCGAACACATTGGTGAATTACTGTTGGAGATGACCAGATCAGCAGCAGAAGGAATTTATTTAACCATGTTCATGGACACAGACTCTTTGTCCCTCTTTGTTTTCCTTTTGTTTTTTTCACTTTGTATAAAATATATATACTATATTAGTTTACTTGAAAAGAAATAATTATTTATTACTGCCACCAATACTTTTATAATAAGTTATTGTAATTTGATAATTTTGCCATCAACTCAATACCATTCGCCAAGACACAAACAGAATTTAAAAGTTCAAATTGCATACTGCCTCTCCAAATTTGCCTTACCTAACTCCCACTCCTAGGTTTGCACCAGTTACCATCCAACCCTTGTGATGCAATGTCTGCCACCCACTCCAAGAATTTTAAAGTACTAACCACTACCAAAAATATTGATAAATAGCTTACTTTTTATAATTTACTGCTCACATGCAACTAAAACAAATTTCATAGAATTACTTAATAAAACATTTGCACACTAAACAACAATATTTCCTTATAACATACGTGTAGGTATTGACCTGCCACCTCCACCAACAACATTAGAGAAACAAAATTGATAAAAAAATTTGATGTTTGAAACCAGTGTCATTAGTATTGATGGTATTTTATTTGTAGAGTGTATCATATTTTCATTATCACTTTTATAATTGTATCTCTGTAAAAGGTGATTGTTCTTTTGTCACTGTAGGTGTAGGTGTACTTCAGAGAAATGTACAGGAATTTAATTTTTTAATATTTTTGTTTGTCTGAATAAAAGTAGTTTTTGTGCCTTTTGGTGGTTGCACCAACACACAGTGCAAAGAATGTACACTGAAGAGCCAAAAAAACTGGTACACCTGCCTAATATCATGTAGGGACCCCCGAGCATGCAGAAGTGCTGCAAGACGACGGCAGCATGGACTCAACTAACGTCTGAAGGTATGCAGGAGGCAATTCGCACCATGAATCCAATCTGCGCCAATTTGAGAAAGGGTTGCATGTCTGACATGTTTAATGATTCTCGTCAGTCGTCGTTTGTCCCGTTCTTTCGCGATCTTTTTCCGGGCGCAGCGATGTCGAAGATGNTTTAATGATTCTCGTCAGTCGTCGTTTGTCCCGTTCTTTCGCGATCTTTTTCCGGGCGCAGCGATGTCGAAGATGCTATGTTTTACCAGATTCACGATATTCACGGTACACTCATGAAATGGTTGTACGCGTACATCCAAATGTTATCGCTACCTCTGAGGTGCTATGTCCCATCTCTCGTGCGCCGACTATAACACCACGTTCAAACTCATTTAAATCTTGATAACCTGCCATTGTATCAGCAGTAACCGATCTAGCTGTCGACCGCATCGTGTTACTCTGATTGGTTCCATACCTCTGTTATTTTCATATGCATGCCTATACCAAATTTTTTGGCTCTTCAGTGTATAATACACTAACATTTGTGAAAAATGCAACACCAGGAAGGATACATGTGATTGAAATGAACTTTATACCACATGATCTCTGTCCTTGAGAATTCAGTATGGTGTGAAACCCCCACGTGCTGCAATCAGAGCCCCTAAACGTCGTGGCATGGAATCAAAGAGGACTTGGATATGTTTCTGGGGAATCTCCCTCCACGGGGTTTGTATGAGTGTCTTCAAAGCATCAACAGTAGTTGCTAGAGGTCTGTGACGAACTAGTCACCGACCAACCATATCCCAGACATGTTCGATGTGCGACATGTCAGGCAAACATGCAGGCCAGAGAAGCAGTGGCACCCGTCGTTCATTGAAGAAAGTTTGCACGTTCCTTCCTAAATGTGGCCAGGCATTGTCCTGCTGAAATATGGCATGTGGAGTTGCCTGAAGGAGGGGCAATACCTCGGACTCTAAAACTTTCTTGATGTAGCGGTTGATGTTCACATTGCCTTCAATACGTAGGAGTCGGGATTGCGTGTTGTATCCAATGGCGTCCCAAACCATCACACTTGGCGTTTGTCCACTATGCCGCTCCACAATGCAGGCTGCCAGATTGCAGTCACCACGGTAGCGTCCAACAGATATGCGGTCATCATTCTAGGACAGGTTGAAGCTGGACTCGTCCGAAACACTACATTTTGCCACTCAGCATGCCAGCGAAGGCGTTCACTTGCCCATTGCAGCCTGAGGCAGTTATGGTTTCTGGGCATTTGAAGCCGATGCAATGGCGTGCGTGCCACCAGTTCAGCCTGCAGCTTACGACGTCGATCCGTCACACAGACAGGTCCACACCCGTTGCAGTGCTCTAGTGTCGAGCCAACACTGTGGACAAAACTGTACGGTTCATTACGGCCATGCGGACAATATGGCGGTCATCCCGTGCTGTGATAACATTGCGTGGTTCAGTACCCGCTCGTCGCTGCATACGACCTTTTTCTATCCACTGGTGCCACACACGCATCACTGTCGTAGCAGCATGCCTTGTACGAGCCGAAATGTTGTGGTATGACAAACCTGTTTCCCGGAGTGCGATCATTATGCCCTGTTCGAACCCACTCACATGCTGATATGGTGCCCTTTGACTTCGACGAAGCATACGGGCACTTGCTTTCACTTCGTTTTACGGCTCTTCACTGATTGAACTTGGTGTAACACAGACCTTTTCGGTCACACAAAAGAGGGTGCTGCTGGTACACTGTTCTACACATCCTCCGCGTTTGTGTTAATTCGGGCCATTCTTTCTGGTTGTTGCAATTTTCACAAATAATAGTGTATTTTTGTAAGGCTTGCAGATATTTTGCTTCGCATCTTGTGTAATAACAACTCTGTGGTTGGATGAAGCAATTTATTTATCATTGAATTTGCTGTAAAATGCTGGCATTTTTTACATCCAAATCACAGACTTGGGCACAAACAGTTGGCATTCGAAATTTTTTCAGCAATAATTTTCGACTTACATTAAATAAATTTGTTCGTGTTTGGGAAGGTACCCATTTTCTTTCAGTCACTCGCAAAATATCCATCGTGTCGGATGATGCCCGTGCCTTGCAACGTTCTCCGAGTCCACCTAGACACAAGACGTCCAGCATCCTTTTCATCACGAACCTTGTGCGTCCATTCACAGTGAACCAGCTGAAAGAACTACTGGCCAGAACAGGAACCATAGTCGAAGGTGGATTCTGGATCGACAGCATTAAATCAAAATGTTATGTTGAAGTAAGTGCAGTAGTTTACAGCAATGGTAACCACACACATCAAATGCAAGTGTCATTGCAGGCATGTAATCACAGTAAGTAGAGTTGACTGCAGGTATGACTTAGGTTTTTAGTGACTGTCATGTATCAATAAAATAAAATAGGACTCAGTGTCCAGCATAATGATATTGTGTTGTGCAATGATATTCTCATGATATGCTAATAATAAATGAGTTAGACCAAACCCATACAGTATTGCATTTTACACACATTTGAAAACCAACCTGAAAAAAAATAAGAATGAGCATTAACACAAAATACTTTATGCAAGCTTTATTAGCAGTATTTTAATTACCAATAGTGTGATGAATTTCTGTTCCTTTTTTCATATGCCAGAAACTTTTATTTGTAAGGGCAGCTTCCCACCAAGGTGGACCAGGTTCAAGCCCCGGCCGGGTAATTCCTGGATTTTCGCAAATAGAAATTGTGCCGGACGATGCCGCTGGTCAATGGGTATTCTCGGGGATCTCCCATTTCCCCTGTCCCTTCATTCCAGTGCTGCTCAGTACTCACCTCAATCATCCTCATCAGCTCTCAAGACCTCGCTGTTACGAGCCGCCCAAATATCTTCCCTCACTCATTCTTAAGTGCAGCTGAAGGTGATTTCACAAGGAATGTATGTGAGCAAACACTAATAGAACTGTGTTAAAGTGTGTTGTTTAAAATTACGTGTTAATAAAATTTCATTGAATTTTTTCAGTTGCCAGCTCACTACAAATACAGTAGAATCCCTCTGTTGCAACCCCTTTTATCACAATCATATCTTTTTCAAAACTCATTTTTAATGAACTGTGAAAGTAAAATATTTTAAGGGAAATCTACCAAACAGATTTTTGTCGCACTTTTTTTGGATTGCTGTGCATTGCATCTGTCTTGGCTAGCACTGTACTCCAAACAATGCATATCTAAAAACAGATAACACCCCCATTAAGCTGTCAGTGCTAGTCAATACCCATTGATAGCATGCCCCTCCACCTTAATTGCAAGATGTTTCATGTGCGACGTGGTGCTCTGCTATGGTATGTCACGCAGTTGTCTTACCATTTGATCTCTCTTGTTTGTCGATTTGCTGCTACTGTCTTTTAACCACGCCCACAGAAAACAAAACTTAATTAATTAATTAATTAATTACGACTTGGATTCATGCGTGGTTTTCAGGTTTCTCTTTATAATGATTACTGTTTGTTGATAACTTACTACACTTAGCTTATTGGCCTCTGGTTTATTTGCGCTTTTGTTGGTAACTTGTATAATTTTTATTTTTTTGTTTTATACAAACTTGCTACGTCAATAAAATTGATTGGAAAGCAAGTGAGCTTGTCGCTCATTAAAAAGTGTGAAACCCCTCATGTGAAGTTTGCAAGAAATAAAACAAAACTAAACAGTGGATCAGCACCACCGCCAAGTCACCAAAGAAACCTCCCAACACCTTACATTTATTTGGAAGTTAAGTAAACCAGTAGTATCCAGTGTGGTCTGTTTTATTTACAGCTGGTCCTGTGCTGTAAACACCTGTAATGTTGGTAATTTCGATTGTTAAACGTGTTGTGGCACGTTGTGCGATGTTTGGGCTTTTTTTTTTCTTTCAAGGAGCTGTCCAATATAACCTAGGGTATAATTGTTTAATTTAATCTAAAAAAACTTTTTTTTGCACCAGAGATATAAATTAAGAATATAGCATCCGACACCAAATGCAAGCCGACCTAAAATTTTCAAACCCTCTGAAAATAAAAATTATATACGACAAAAAGCAAGACAAATTTTGACTGTCCCATGTGCACTCAATCAGCTGAGAGTGCGTGGAGAGATGGTCTGGCAGTGTGTTCTTGGTGGGTGAGACTGAGAAAGGGGAGTGGCCTCTTCTTGTTGGGGACACCTTATGCACGGGACAAATTTCTGTCTTTCAAAGTAATTAATAATATTTCACTGCAAAAAAACTTGTAATTTTGAAACAGAAATGAATAAATAAGGCAATTAACATTTATTTCTGCATTGTCTTTAATAATTTATCACAAAAACAGTAACATACGACAATGCATTCTTTTTATCTTTTAATCATTCAAAACCACGTCCCCTGATTTTACAGTACACTTAGATCTGTAATGAGTTACGCTGTGCTTGGGTTCTGCGCGGGCTCTGTGCTTAACCATTATTAGACGACAAAATGTGTCGAATAGGCCTTTACAGGATATCAGTTTATTTAAAAGACTCTGTCTATTGAAATAAATTAATATAAATCCTCCGATTTCCTCAGGAAGTTACTGAAAATTATCTTTACTCTTGGTAATACTAATCGCTTTATGTTCAAACAATTTTTGACTACAAGGGGAAGTCAAGTATGCTTCTGAGAATTGAGTTGCTTAAAACAAACACGATGCCAACAAAGACTGTATGCGAAAACTGTATCTAAAACATAGGATGTGAAATAATTTATAGTACTCTTTGTTATTTGTACTCTACATTAGTTCACAAAAGTTACCTGAACTGTAAACAATACTTCAAATTATCCCATTCTGTTGTAATTTCTGTACTTTGAAGAGGTTTCTAGCTTGCACATGCTGCGCATTCTCAGCACTTCTACAGTAAAAACAGCTGCATTTCCCATTTGAGCTTTATTAAGCTAACATTTATACTGATTAGATATAGACAACACGCATCACGCTGTTTATTCATTTTTTGATATCAAGAGAAGGTTTCAGATGCCATTGTGTGGTATCACTACTCTGGAGACATCTGTTTATTAAGATAAATTAATGGGTTTTTTTTTTAAATATTCTTTGAGTCTTTTGCAAGAGGCCACGAAACATTGAATTTGCGCTCAGATAAATAGAGTGCATTGTCATATGTTTCTGTGTTTGTAATTAATTGGTGACAAAGAAGGTTGTGAGTACCTCTCCATGGTATCATTTTATTTGAAGATGTCTCGTAATCAATATAAATTAATAATTTTTTTTAATATCCTCAGAATTCTTTTTGCAAGATTCCACCAAACATTGAATTTGCGCTCAAAAAAAGCATTTTGCATCAAATGTTACAATTTTTTGTAACTGATAGGCAACTTGGAGGTGCCGATTCTAAACTGTGGTATAATTTTATTCAGATGATATCTTTTTATTAATATAGATTTATTTTTTGTTGAAATATCCTCTGGTTTTTTGCAAGAGACCATTAAAAATAGAATTTTCGCCCACAAGAAAGCACACACACTCCATTGTTACAAATTTTGGAATTGTTCTGCAACAAGGCAGATTGCTGATATACTTCTGTGATTTTTTTTAAAGATGTCTGACAATTGAATTAAATTATTATTCCATGCAAAAATCTTGATATTACGCCAGAGACAATTGTTGAACATGGACAATTTTTGGTAAATCCTTGCTCCGCTCAATGCTTGTAACATTTTGGGAGACAAGGGGAGGCTAAGTGTACACCTGTCAGATATGATTTTTTTCAGTAGATGTCAGCCTATTAAAATAAATTTATATTACATTAAAAAAAAGTGTAATTTTCATGCAAGAGTTGATATAGACACAGGCTTAATACAAAAAATTGCAAATTTTGATATTATAAGGGTTGGGTGTTAGTCAAAATCGGTTCGAAATTTCCCGAAATATTTATAGCTCCCTCTTTTTCATAATGACATAATTTGTGGACATTGTCAGGGGTTTTTTGGAAAGGTTCTACTGTATTTAAATAATAAGACATTTTAGATTAAACCAGTATAACGTTTATGATTTTCTAGAATGTTTTTGAGGGCAACAGCCCATTTGTCCTTTCCCCTCATGTTATTTCATTTTTTACCAGTGATGAAATTAAAATCTTTTATTGGTTACAGTACTCAAGTGAAACGGAAGCTCGAGAGACCAGGCATGCCTTGCATGGAGTTCGTTGGCCAGTTTCCAACCCAAAACAGTTGTGTGTCGACTTTGGGAAAAAAGAGGATATGGAGATGGCCCAAGTGTTGTCCGATACAGAGCATATTCCACGTAAGACGGCCCCGCTAAATGTCGAAGAATGGGTTGTAGAACAAGCGCGGACCAAGGCATTGGAGCGTGAAGAAAGGATGAAGGAGCGTGAAAGGGAGCGGGAAAGGGAAAGAGAGAGAGAGCGGGAGCGTGNGGAGAGGGAGCGTGAACGGGAGAGAGAACGAGAACGGGAGCGAGAGCTGAAGGAAAGGAGCAAAGTTAAAGAGAGAGTGCCAACCAGCCATCCTCCTCACCCTGTGCCTCCTGCAGAGCCGATAGAAAATCGCAGTAGGAAGGTAAGCAGTGTTGTAGACAATTTGTGTTATTTTTTAGCTCTGTGACTGTTTCCATGCTGTGATTATGTAGTTTGTGTAAGCATATAGCAAGGACCAGGTACTGGTATCTTGTGCAAGTGTTTGTCTGTTACTACTTCTTTATCTTTTATCCATCCGACTGGCATTTAGTCTAGAAACTACATTCTGGTCTCGTTTGTAAAGCACTCAATTCATACAAACACATTGTTTTTAAGGACAAATTTACTGGAACTGTCTTTTGTGTAGGGGCCGGGGGGGGGAGGGGATTCTTTCAAACAGTTTTTAAGAACAAAAAAAATGTTGCAAAAATTTATTTAAACACATTGCTGAAACATTTAAAAACCAAATGAGTTGTGCAGACACTAACCTCACTCAATATGTCACACGGTGAAAATAAAAGAAATTCATTGAAATTTACAGTTGCTAGCATGCAACAGGTGAGCAGGTGGTTGTCCCCAGCTGTTCCGTGGCGTGGCCTCCACTTGTGCAGTTGTTTTTTCAGCACTTTTCTGCTGAGATATGCATGCACTGCACAGCACATTCTACGCCCCGACCTGTGATCGCTGCTCCAGTCAATATTGGTACTAATGCGCGTTGTAAGTGGCAAAAGAAATAATAACTCCACCTTTACTCTCCATTCTCCTCCTTACCTGTTCCACCCATCTTGTTCCCATTAAAGCAACTTTTTTTTTGCACACTAGTATTGTTCTGAGTCAGTCTGGAGTTTACCACATTTTAATCGCAACACTTTTGCCAATTAAAACGATTTTACTTTTAATAAATGGATTTTTATTTTTCTGTGATAATATGTTGCAAAATGTTATTTGTCACCAATGCAATGTTTTATTCGAAACGTTGCATTTTTTCTCGTATTTACATTTTATGTCCGTTCATTGTTGCAGTACAGTTTTGAAGTGAAGACTGTCTCTTTTGCACAACTGGGTTATAATTTTACCCAGAATACATTACCCTAATATATAAAAATTTAAATTTCATAAAAAAGAAAATTTCCATCATAGATGTGTGAATATGACTTTATATACCTAGTTAGCGAAATGTGTTGTTTAGATGCAATTTTCATGTGGGGGAGGGATAGGTAGCAATGGTCTAAATTTGGTTATCATGCAATAATGGCACTTTTCTAGTTTTCAGGGCACACTAAACGTGCAAATCCAGTGCAGACAAATGGAAGGGCGTCTCCAAAAATGAAGGTGTTTGTCGTGTTAAAAGTAAAATATTCGCAGTCATCTTTGGAGGGACTGGGCGCTGTAATTTTTTTTACTGTAAAACTCTCGTTAAGATATTTTCTGGCAGGACCATGCATTAAAAACTTCTTAAGCAGTAAAACATCTTAAAAGTGTTATTATTGGGTATATCACACTCGATTCCATTATTCTTCGATTCTTGAAAAATCGTATAATCGAGTATTGGAAGTCCAAGAATCGAAGCAACAATAACCAATTACTACAAATACATAACCTATCACCTTTCAAAAATGGTTTAAAATTACTTTATTTATGCCAGTAAATGAATCACTCTTAGAAAATTATTTTGTGCGTGAAAATATGAGATGCGGAAATAATCTGAAAATAAAACTGTACTGGCCATGTTCAAATTTACCATTTAGTAAGTTAGTATTTAGTAGCTTCAGTTTGGTCGCAATTTGGTAGTTTGGTTTTTAACAAGTTTCGTTACATTCTAAAAAACTAGGGGTGTTTGGGATCCCGAACTTCAGGAAAAATTTCGGGAACTCTTGATTTTCTCTTCTGCAGGAAATAATTTTTTCCTAGATATATTCGGGAAAAATTTATGTTTACATGTGTATGTGGTGTTCCAACTAAAATACAAGCCAGGTTTCTTGCAATATTTATTGCGAAAATTAACGAAAAGTGGTTGCAAACTTGCACTATTAGGTAGTTACAGTAAAACGTGCGCACTGCATTTATCTTATATGCGAACAACATCTATAAGTTGCAAGTATCGATTGCTGGTTGATATGGGACGCAAGTTTTGATATACGTAACCTAAACATTCGCGTAAAAATAAGCTAGTACACGATGAATGTTTAATTGGACTCCAAATTTTTAATTATTTTACTGAGATTTAACATGGTGATTTTTAATATGGGTTTAGTTAAAACGATTTGTAAGACGCCAGCAAATTGTTTTTTTTTTTTGTTCGGAATGTGTTTGTTTTTAATTGTGTGTTGTGCTCACTCGTTGCCAGGACATTGACAAACTCCAAACGTAGCAAATTTGCTATCTGAAAAAATATAATTAATTTACTTAGCTGCTTTTCGTTATCGTTAGAGGAATTAGCTTTGTTAGCATACAGATTCGGTATGTTGCATTCATAACCTGCCTTATGATACTTGGCTGTGATTGGAGTTGCACTACCTGATTCACAGACGTTAAAACTTCCTCTGAAAGTTAATTTGGGTAAATTTGTGTCAATGTACACACATTTTATTACCAAAAATGCTATTCTTGCAAACTTTTTAATAATTCCATGTGTTGGTGAACATTTATGCGCGCATGCATGCGTGTGTGTGTGTGTGTTTTTTTTTATTAGGGATGTGCAAAGCTTCACATTTTCGAAGTCGAATCAAAGATTTTTGAACCTTCGACTTTGTCTTAGAATTAAAAAATCTTCTAGTGAAAAGTTGAAGATTTTCTTTATATGTTTATTCCACAGATTCTAGTATCAAAACCAGCAGCCAGTATCATTAATCAGGGCACATGTTCTATAGACTCTGTACTATTCTCAGAAACAGAAAATAATGAACATTTTGCACGTTCAACTTTGCTAAGCGTTCAAACTTTTAACTTCACGGCACCGTAATTGGTTGGTTTATTTGCATTCCGAAGCATAATTAAACATCAATAGGTAAAACATAATCAAATCTAAAAAAAAAAACATATTACTGTAAATTCACAATCAAGAAAAATATAGCTATGACTTGCCTTAGTATTAAAGTTTCTTCGAATTTATAATAAGTTTTATTTCGGGAAGTACGCAATCGTGTCTTTCAGCATCGCAATGTTGACGCATCGGCGTGGTTGATGTTACATTCATAGTTGCATTGCGTATACATGTTTAAGTAGATCTTCCACTAAAAAAAAAACTCAACTAAATGATATTGNAAAAAAAAACATATTACTGTAAATTCACAATCAAGAAAAATATAGCTATGACTTGCCTTAGTATTAAAGTTTCTTGGAAATTATAATAAGTTTTATTTCGGGAAGTGCGCAATTGTGTCTTTCAGCATCGCAATGTTGACGCATCGGCGTGGTTGATGCTACATTCATAGTTGCATTGCGTATACATGTTTAAGTAGATCTTCCACTAAAAAAAAAACTCAACTAAATGATATTGCTTTTTATTAATATACTTCCACAGTATTTCTACAAGACGTCAAGATTTATGAAACGATCGAA
>NQII01004410.1:176782-201882 GCA_002778355.1 Clitarchus hookeri
GTATCCACGTTTATTTTACAGATTTTATAAAAACTTTCTTTCTAAACAACCGGTTAGAAAAGCAAGCATAAATGGTTTTTCATTATTTTTTTAGATGAATTTCGTATGCATGTATTCTTTTTATTTCGAATTGTCGATGAGGGCAATTATTCAGAATTATGTGCGGCGATGTCATAACACAGTTAACGTACTTATCACTGCGGGAGTTGGGCTGACATACATACCACAGTTGATAGGTATTTTTGGAAGAGCTGCATGCTTACCTTTTAGGCAGTGATAGTTGAACCCCTCTTGCGCTGAGGCCCTAATGCCACCTACATCCAGTGAGATTATTATCTAGCCTGACATTGAGAAGGGTCCCTGGAGGAGGAAAGGAAAAAGAGGACAAATGTTAATAGAATAGCAGCCCACTTGAAAAACAGTGAGGTGGCAGGGCCAAATGGGGCTGCATATAAGGAGAAAAAAAAAATGTTGAGTGAGGGGGTGGGGATGTGGCACATTGAAAAATAAACACAACAGGAGATTTTATGTTTTGTAAGGAATTGTGTAGCTTTCCCCCACATCCCCCCCCNTTTTTTTTTTTTTTTTTTTTTTAACAAGGGAGCGAGTAGGGGTAATTTTTAATTTATCAGCTATAGAGCTGATAATTTTGCACTCAATTATTGGGCAAACCAGATGTTAATGTGTCTGTCTTGTGAGAAAGCTCTTAAGGGTCAAATCTGGGTTCATATATTTGGTCCACATACACATTTTTTTTTCCGGTCACTTTGAAAAAATGCTTCATAGAGGTTCCACTGTACTTCAAAATCAGTAGATACCCTTTTTTGTGAGCAAAAATTTATTCTGTTACAATTTGAATGCTGTTTGGCACATGCAGTTATGGACAACTTGGAATTTGATGTGTACGAATTTTACTTTACCATTTTCACGTACCGCAGTAATGTACTGTGTTTCAAATTTGCTAAATCTTGAATCACAGAATAAAAACTAACATAATAGTACACAGCCTTGCCTCCAACAAGTTTCCCCACGGTAAATAAGAACATGTTACTCAGGGTCAACAGAGTTCCAAGCTGTCTATAACAAACACTGAATTTGTCATCCTAAAACTGGGTGCAGATATTATCAATGATTGCAGTTAGGCAAGCAAATATGGTATGTTCTAAACCTTAAAAAAAATAATGTAAAAGAATAGAATGAATTGTACTTCTATCTCAACTGTTTTTAGGTTTACCTCCTTGAATGACTGGTTTATTTACACTAACAAATTCACCTGTTAGATTTTCCCCTTTTGCCATTCATATTAGTGAAATGTGACAAACCTTTCATGTGCACTGCTGCTGTTTGTGGCTTAATGCAGATGAATTTTTGTCACTGTTATATTCTAACATTATGATGCTTGTGCAGTATAAATATTTTGTCTCCTGGATGTAAAATCTCTGTGCTAAACTCTGCTTCTCTATTTGAAACTTAAAACACTTTTAACGGAATATTTAAGTAGCTCCAGGGATATCACATAGTTTTCAACCTTTCCAATTCCAATCAGTTTGAAAGAATTAGAAANAGTAGCTCCAGGGATATCACATAGTTTTCAACCTTTCCAATTCCAATCAGTTTGAAAGAATTAGAAATTTAATAATATCTCCCAAATTCTTGCCTTCTGAAAACAAGGAATCTATATTGATGAATAAACATTTTGCGTGTGGTCTGTAAACATAAGAATTGTGTGAATTATATTGATTGCGTTAACCTAGTATTAAATTATTTTTGTCCGTGATGGTCAATATTATTTTATAAGTTTTTTTTATTTAGACACTTTACAGGGGGTTTCGTATGTGAGGAGTGTTTTCATAATATACAATGTGTGAATTACACAGCTTTGCCATCCGCTAATAGCACTGGATCTATTCTTCAGGCTAGCCACAAACATGTATGTCCTTTAAGTAAGGCAGTTTGTTCCTCTTAGCATCAGCATCTTGTTATCCTTGCTGATGATGCATCCAGTGCAAAGATCATGTTTGTGTTTTGTTANAACAGTAATTTTTACAATTTTACTTTGTGAGCATATGTAAACTGTTTTTAGCGATGAGCGAAAAGTCACAGCATGTGACACAACTGCAAAATCGGAATGTTCTATATAATTTCTTTGAGGGAAAGAGTGATCACACTACTTGTACATGCAAAGTCTGCAAGGCAGTGTTATCCACTCCACGATGTAAGTACCGTAATAGTAATAAATACTTGTGAACACAACAGAAAAATGCAGAGCAACCTCGATGGATCCTTCCCGTATCCACGTTTATTTTACAGATTTTATAAAAACTTTCTTTCTAAACAACCGGTTAGAAAAGCAAGCATAAATGGTTTTTCATTATTTTTTTAGATGAATTTCGTATGCATGTATTCTTTTTATTTCAAATTGTCGATGATGGCAATTATTCAGTGTTATGTGCGGCGATGTCATAACGGTTAACATACTTATCACTGCGGGAGTTGGGCTGACATACATACCACAGCTGATACGTATTTTTGGAAGAGCTGCATGCTTTCCTTTTAGGCAGTGATAGTTGAACCCCTCTTGCGCTGAGGGCCCAATGCCACCTACATCCAGTGAGATTATTATGTAGCCTGACATTGACAAGGGTCCCTGGAGGAGGAAAGGAAAAAGAGGACAAATGTTAATAGAATAGCAGCCCACTTGAGAAACAGTGAGTTGGCAGGTCCAAATGGGACTGGATATAAGGAGAAAAAAAAAAGTCGAGGGAGGGGGTGGGGATGCGGCACATTAAAAAATAAACACAACAGGAGATTTTATGTTTTGTAAGGAATTGTGTAGCTTNACAAGGGAGCGAGTAGGGGTAATTTTTAGTTTATCAGCTATAGAGCTAATAATTTTGCACTCAATTATTGGGCAAACCAGATGTTAATGTGTTTGTCTTGGGAGAAAGCTCTTAAGGGTCAAATCTGGGTTCATATATTTGGTCCACATACACATTTTTTTTCCGGTCACTTGAAAAAATGCTCTATAGAGGTTCCACTGTACTTCAAAATCAGTAGATACTCATTTGTGTGGGCAAAAAGTTATACTGTTACAATTTGAATGCTGTTTGGCACATGCAGTTATGCACAACTTGGAATTTGATGTGTACGAATTTTACTTTACCATTTTCGCGTACCGCAGTAACGTACTGTGTTTCAAATTTGCTAAATCTTGAATCACAGAATAAAAACTAACATAATAGTACACTGCCTTGCCTCCAACAAGTTTCCCCACGGTAAATAAGAACACATTACTCAGGGTCAACAGAGTTCCAAGCTGTCTATAACAAACACTGAATTTGTCATCCTAAAACTGGGTGCAGATATTATGCAATGATTGCAGTTAGATGAGCAAATATGGTATATTCTAAACCTTAAAAAAAATAATGTAAAAGAATAGAATGAATTGTACTTCTATCTCAACTGTTTTTAGGTTTACCTCCTTGAATGACTGGTTTGTTTACACTAACAAATTCACCTGTTTAGATTTTCCCCTTTTGCCATTGATATTAGTGAAATGTGACAAACCTTTCATGTGCACTGCTGCTGTTTGTGGCTTAATGCGGATGAATTTTTGTCACTGTTATATCCTAACATTATGATGCTTGTGCAGTATAAATATTTTATCTCCTGGATGTAAAATCTCTTGTGCTAAACTCTGCTTCTCTATTTAAAACTTAAAACACTTTTAACTGAATATTTAAGTAGCTCCAGGGATATCACATAGTTTTCAACCTTTCCAATTCCAATCAGTTTGAAAGAATTAGAAATTTAATAAATAATTCTCTCCCAAATTCTTGCCTTTTGAAAACAAGGAATCTATATTGATGAATAAACATTTTGCGTGTGGTCTGTAAACATAAGAATTGTTTGAATTATATTAATTGCGTTTACCTAGTATTAAATTATCTTTGTCCGTGATGGTCAATATTATTTTATAAGTTTTTATTTAGACACTTTACAGGGGGTTTTGTGTGTGAACGAGTGTTTTCATAATATACAATGTGTGAATTACACAGCTTTGCCATCCGCTTATAGCACTGGATCTATTCTTCAGGCTAGCCACAAACATGTATGCCCTTTAAGTAAGGCAGTTGGTTCCTCTTAGCATCAGCATCTTGTTATCCTTGCTGATGATGCATCCAGTGCAAAGATCATGTTTGTGTTTTGTTATTGGTATGTTGCAAAATTGCTTGAGAGTACCTGCTAGCAACCACAGGTTTAATACTTATGTTTAGTTTCCACCTGTGGTCCGAGAATGGGACATTGGTAAAATGGAGCATCCCTCTCCAAGTGAGCGAGAAATTAGGTATGAAGAACAGCGAAACAGGGAACGAGAAAAGAGAGTAAAAGAGAAAAGAAACCACCGTAGTAGATCACCATCCCATGAAGCACCAGGTATGTAATAGTATTATTATTATTATTGTAGCTATGTCTAATTATGGAGGAGAGTGGTATGGATGGTGAAGTGGAACAGTCCTTTGATAAGATTTTGGTTGTTATTAAACAAAAATGCTCTGCACTGGGTCCAGTATAGAATCTGATAAAATTCCTTCTGTTAAATTATTAAAGAACTACAAAAGCAAAATTAATAAGAAAAACAATGTCATTTCTTATGTGGAATGTTGTGTTTACATTACTGACAGCAAGAAAATTAAAATTTTCTTGCAATAATGTGTGTTTGAATGTTAGTGTATATTTTTGTACCACAAATTATATGCTACTTGATTTTTGTTAAAATTTTGAGATATATTTTTTTTTTTTACTTTTATTTATGTGCACATGTATGCATGAATGTGTGGTAGGGGTTTCTTAGGGTTTTTTTTTACTTTTTTGGTTCTGGTTTCAAAAATGTCCACAGTAATATTTTATTGACCTAAAGTTTTTGAGGTCCTTAGAAGATTTTCTGGTGTTGTGAAATTCAGTGTTGCTGAAACAAAGCTATACGACTTGGGCTGTTACAACAATGTGATTATACAGTCTAACCGTTTTATAATGATAGTTGACAATGGCAAAATAAATTATCGCTTAGCTAGTTATCGTGATAACAAAATTTGCCATGCCCCATAATTTTTTTTATTATTATACTTGCCCTTGTTGATGTTGTGTTTAATGAATGCCGTAAGCTCGCGTATACAGCAACAGAACAAAAAAAAAATAGGTTTCACAGCGGCATTGTGTAATGTGTAACGACTAGCAGGTGCGACCTTGCTTCCTACTCCATTCTTCTTCACGTCCTCCAAGTTTGTGGAAGATGTGGGGGTAGTTAGTTGCCTACCAATCAGCGCGCTACTTCACTCATTCTCTCTTTCTCTCTCTCTGTCTCACACAAAGCCTGGAGATCACTGAACGCTCCTCCCTACTTCCCTCTTCCCCCTTTTCATTCTACTCCTTTCTGTCGCCCCTCTGCACGATTCTCTTTCCCCTCCTGTCTTTTGCCCCTCTACCTGCTTTTACTACTTCTCTTGTCTCTCGCCACTCTACCCGCTTCTCCTCCTCCCCCTACTATGCACCCCTCTGAAGGCTTACTTTCTCCTCCCGTCACCTCCACTTCTCTTAGCAGGCCACAGCACACTTCTCTCTCTCATGCTCACAAAGTAAACAGCAGATCAATAATACACTTCCGCCAGTGCCATGTGTAGACACTGTACATTTGTGTAATGGGAAGGGCTGACACCATGAACAGATGTTACTTTCCCGTTCTGTTCCAACCCGCGGACAACACATGTATCTTCTGTTCAAACGTAAACAAGTGTAGCTTAATGGTAGGTTAGAAAAATATTTAGACAATCAGGAATTATACTTTCAAGGAAATTAAAAATGTCAACATTGAAAACAGACATTTACAACAAATGAAAAACTTATGATTTTAACTTGTTTTACTAAAGAAAAGTGTGTATTCCTGACATATGTTTACAATTTATTTACTTACTTAGGCACAAGATTTACATTACCTTTATTTTTCCACTACTTTTATTGTGCAGAATTCACTGTCTTGTACGCTTGTAATAAAATCTCGTAGATTGTACTTCACAATTGTTTACATGCCCTATTAATATTTCTGCTCAACTCAACAGTATAATTCACACAGCAGTACGTAGGCTACTATAGCTTGTTGCTATTCCGAATTTGTTTTATTTTTGTTATGGCCAAACAATATACTAGTTATGGTTCTGTTCATTTTATTGGTTTTGTGAGGAACTCTAGTTAAACTTCTTTCGTGACACGTGATTGTTTTGCGGTTCTTATGCGAAAGTGTTTAGATGATGCAGTGGAAAATTTTGTTTGTGCAGAAATAAAATTCAGTTGTAACTTCATTGAAAGAACTAAATGGGATAAATGTGTCGCTGCTTGTCCGATGTGGGAAATATTCAACACACAAATATTGTTGCATTTTTAATATAATGAACTACACTAAAAGGGTGTTTATTTAGGCCACGTACATTNTGTTTATTTAGGCCACGTACGTTTGAAAACCTTGTATATGATTTTGAACTTTGTTGCAATGTCCAAGTGTTTTTTTCTTTTATTAGCACACTCCATAATAAATCTTTGAACCCCTTGTACAACCTACCCTTCTGGTATATATATACGNCAAGTGTTTTTTCTTTTATTAGCACACTCCATAATAAATCTTTGAACCCCTTGTACAACCTACCCTTCTGGTATATATATACGTCTGTTGAAACCTCTTGAGTGGGTGCTTATAAAGAACTTCACAACAACATACAAACAAACAACATTTCTGGTCCCTTTGGGTTTATTTTAGTGAAGCTGTACTGTAAAAACAGCATTCCACTGTATTGGTAACTTGTAGACGACCTAGTTCCTTAGTGAAGCTGGAGCTATCTAGAAGTTTCTTAGCATACCATGCTTTGTTGAGGTGGACAGTGTCTTTCTAGCTACTTTTGTCTCACACCTTGTGGTATTAGCACACCATGTCAGTTTGTGGTTAAATACCTCTTTCCAGTGATGTGTTGAAATGTTGATAATGATTGTGGTTGAACTAACCTTTAGTGATGTATAATTTTTGTAAAGTCATTGGGTGTTTTCTTTGGTAAGCAATAGAGTAAAAGTTTTTTAGTGGCAGTTACTGACAGACTATTGTGATTTACAAATGTGCAATTTTAGCAAAAATTTTTTTCTAATATTTTTTAATTTTTATTTTTAGCTCGAAAAGCAAAGAAAAAAGAGGAGGATGCTCCAGCTAAACTCTTGGATGATTTGTTTAAGAAAACAAAGGCCACACCATGTATTTACTGGCTTCCTTTAACTGCAGAACAAGTAAGTGTTTTGTTTGATGTATGTCGGTGGTGGCTTTCAGTATGTGAAGGAGTAGCAGTTTTAAATTGGAGAATTCTAACACTTTGTAATATGTTTGACAAAGTATAACAAATTAATGGCTTCNCTGGGGCACAACTTAAATTTCTTTTTATTCTGCGTCTTTGTGTGTTTTGTGTAATTATTAAAGTTATTGTTTAAAAATAATAATTTAATATTGGTGTTTTAGTGATGTATGATAGGGATGGCTCTGTTCTGGTTACCAGTTCTCAGTTCTGTTGGTTCTTGATAAGAATTTGAGCCANAGTGATGTATGATAGGGATGGCTCTGTTCTGGTTACCAGTTCTCAGTTCTGTTGGTTCTTGATAAGAATTTGAGCCAAAAATCAGTTTCAAAATCTCTGCTTCTGCTACGACTGGAACTGTAAACACACTAGTTGTGTTATACAAAGAAGTATATGAAGTGGGAAATGAATTGCCTACCATCATGTTCCTACTGATTAGTAATAAGTAATATCGTCTCGAGATTCTATAACAAAATCGCTTTGACATCTGACTACGTATTTCTCTTGTAAGCAAAAATAAAGTGTGTCNCGTCTCGAGATTCTATAACAAAATCGCTTTGACATCTGACTACGTATTTCTCTTGTAAGCAAAAATAAAGTGTGTCCATTGATGATGTCTACTGCTATGTGCAACATACACAAAATAACCATGGATAATGAAGTGCTCAGGGTGGTGAACTGGAGAAACATCGTTTGACTCTATCTCTGATGCCACCAAACACAAATAATTATATCAGAGCTTATGTGATTTTGCGCATGTTAAAATTATGAACACTTTACAGGTGCTTACATTCAAGTAGCAAATATAATATTTCTAAAATAATACAGCACATTTAATTCTCAAGTGGAAAATCCAAAAAATGTGTTTTACCATGTTTACTAATGTGCTGTATTACTGGATAAAGTACCTCCCACGTAAACTTTTGCAAATAAATGTTACAGTTTTTTCTTTGGCTTGAATAAAAATTAAGGATGGAACAATTGGATCTTCGGTTCGTTTTTCTATTCTGATGCTGGTATCATGCTCAATTCTCTATTCCAAAAATTGTGATTCCTTTTATTGTTGTCAATATTACATTTATTTTGAAGTGCAAAAGTAAAGGATGATAACAGCACTGGTATATTATGTCAACAAAGATGAAATCCCATGAACTCTACAATTCACAATATGTGCAGTGTAGATATTCCAATCCTTTACTGTAGGCTCACCAGTGTACTTTNCCCATGAACTCTACAATTCACAATATGTGCAGTGTAGATATTCCAATCCTTTACTGTAGGCTCACCAGTGTACTTTTCAAGTCATTTTACTTCTGGTCAGTCATGCGTCAACTGCATGTGCTCTGGAGCACAAATGTTTCATGCACTGTCATGATGTTGGTGCAAACTGCTGGACAAGTTAAGTTAGAAAACAGAAAAATATCAACTATGCCCTCAGAGTAGGACTGCATCTAGATGTGTCACTGCAATGGACTGCACTCGGTGCACCCTGAACGAGTTCTGCATTTCCCATACCTACTGCACTCGAACTGATGGCAGTGTTTTCCCATATTCAAATTGTTGATTGCATTGAAAAAAGCGCAAATCATATGCAGTTTTAGTCAGTGTTGCCAATAAATTTATAGACTTTTGTTTTTTGCATGAATTTAAAGAAAACCATTTAATAGTCCCAATAATCTCTATTTTCTGCCAAAATGCATGGAATTATGTGACATCTGAGATAATTATAGTATGGCTATTATAATCACTGGACTGTATTTGGTACATGCCCATTATTAGTGTTTTTGTATAGGAAAAGCTAATTTTTCTTTTATTTAAGATGGCATTCTCAACATTGCTGTGTGTCGTGTGTGTTGATTGACCTGTTTCCGTTACGGCACAGATGAAGTCGCCAAATTTATTCCGGGGTTCGGAAAATACAATATCCTGCGAAAACTGTTGCATGATACACGTTTTATGTGCACTTTGCGTACGTGTACTCCATTCTTCTTGGAATGGCGCCTACAGTGAAGTCTTTGCAGTATGTAACAAGATATTCAGTGAATAATTCCCATGCGTTTTAGCATCAAGGAAAAGAAACATTTTGCATTTTGTTCATTGTATTGTGATTTTTCCATCTCCAATGACAGGAAGGGCAACATTGTGAAGCAAATAAATACAAAGAAACATGCAGACAATGGTCAATAAGTTGGATGTTTTCTGGGACGCAAGTCACAAAGAAGATAAGTGTAACCAAAGTCGGGTGTTGTTAATTTTAGAACACAACTTGCCCGTTAGTTGCGTTGATCACACTGCTTTTCTGTTTAAAAAATGTTTCCAGACAGTGAAATTGCCAAGATAGGTATATGGTTGTGCTCTTCACAAAAACTTGTGCAATTGTAACAGAAATAGCAAAACCAGAAAGAAATCTTCTGTTGACTCAGCAGCGACGCACTGTATTTTCATTGTACGATGACAGTTGATACTAAACTGTCGCTTGTGGTTCCTACGTACTANTCAGCAGCGACGCACTGTATTTTCATTGTACGATGACAGTTGATACTAAACTGTCGCTTGTGGTTCCTACGTACTGCATACAATAATGAGACACTGATGACCGAAAGTTCTGTGTTATGTATTCCTGTATTAAATGGTAATTCACTAGGCTTGAATATTGCCACGCTTGTTTTGGATTCACTAAAATCACAGAGTATTGCTCCCCACAATTGCGTAGCACCTAGTACTGATGACATTGCTGTAGTTATGATTGGTGTGAAGAAAGAATGGTGTAGGTACTCACTTAAGAAAAGATGCATAGTATGTTTGTGATTGGCTGCCCTTTCCATCTCATAAATTTGGTTGCAGAATAGTGTTAAATTTATCTACAAAATTGTTTTTAGATTTCTGTAAGATATATGATTATCCTATTTCAAATAGTAAGAAACAAAAACAAATAGAAAATACGAAAATAATGCAATTCTTACACTACAAAATAATGAATTAAAAAGAGGGTTTTTTTTTTGCCATACATTTCAAACATTATAATAACAGTTTCAAAATACATTATTTACAAAACACGCAATCTTACTGTTTGTAATTATAATCACAACTCCTGAACATGTGTTGGTGTATGCCATTCCTTGGATGATTGGTCTTACTTCATTAAAATTATGTTTGTCTGCAACTGGTACAAAATCATTTTATTTATAATCATTCATATTTCCCGACACTAACCAAATATGTTTGCAGCACTTCAAGAGAGTTAGTGAATGACACATTCTCTAAATATACAAACTAGCCGTTGGCCATTTCGTAATTTTTTTTTTGTATTTACTCCATTACTTTTTGCAAGCAAGAAAAACTGTGTTCGGAAATATAATATAAATACATTTGCTGAATGTATAAAAAATAATCAATTTCTTTATTGTTCTTTGTTTAGCAATGATGATATGTAATAATGTTTAACGAACAGGTAAGGTATTGTAAATATAACCTCTTTCGAGTGTGGCTAGCTGTGTATTATATTTCACAAAATGTTTAAATTGTTTGAAATAATTCATAGAAACTAATCAATAATTTCAAATATGTCATTATTTAGTTATCATAAAATACCCACTGCAAAAACCGCTTTTATGTAGGGTGCATGAAACAATAAAGTCCCGGCATAGGTCTAAAAAGGTATCCTTTACTTGTGCAATCACATAACATACATGCACAACGACAACAACAACGATAATGTTACTTGAATGTTACTTTTCCTACTGAAAGTCTCTATCAAGTTGATAAACGAATGTCTACTTACATGTGAAAACTTTGTGGCCATGAAGTACTCTCGTGACACGGCGTTCAGCCAGACATTTATTCTTTCATCGTCAAGAAACTAAGTGACGTACACTTTAGTCAGAGTAATTTCAACGATACTGAGGAACACACAACTGAAACACTATGGTGTATTATTACTCAGATGTTAGTTTCAAATAAATTATGATCTACCACATGCCTAAACCAGCCAAGCGGCCCAGCCATATTGGCCACCTATGTTGACCCACTAGTCGTTATGTCACTGTTTGGTGTTTTTTTTTTCACTTTAGAAACAATTGAACTCGTGTAATTTTGTAATTTTCAGGGTTCAAATTCAAATTTGATCTTTCAAGCACATAGGTCTTAATTTTCCTGGGAACTGTGAAAGGTTGTATTTTATGAGAGTTGACTGTATAAAAGTAATACATTCATACCTTTTTGTAATGTCTGTTGTCTCATCAATAATTCATAATTTTTCAATATTTTGTATTGATGGAATGATTATTTGCTAAATTTTGTTATAACCTCCGGATTCTTAGCAAAATGGTCAATATTCTAGGATCAAAAAAATACCTTATTTTTTTATTTTATTCTTTCATTTTCCATGGTTAATAAAGAGACAAATCAGTTACCAAAGTAAGTGTAACTTTTTTTGGNTGTCTGTTGTCTCATCAATAATTCATAATTTTTCAATATTTTGTATTGATGGAATGATTATTTGCTAAATTTTGTTATAACCTCCGGATTCTTAGCAAAATGGTCAATATTCTAGGATGAAAAAAGTACATTTTATTCTNGCTAAATTTTGTGATAACCTCCGGATTCTTAGCAAAATGGTCAATATTCTAGGATCAAAAAAATACCTTATTTTTTTATTTTATTCTTTCATTTTCCATGGTTAATAAAGAGACAAATCAGTTACCAAAGTAAGTGTAACTTTTTTTGGGCTAAATTGATTTGAGTTGTAGTATATTGCATCTTATTAACTACTGCATGCAATTATTATGTTAACTGATTATTTCTATAAATACATTATTTTGTTTTACAATATGAAGCCTATTTTAGATATTTGTTGTGCATGGATAATTGATGTCAACTTTCGCTTCACTGAAAGACCATTTCCTACTAAAATCCAGGCTTATGTAGAATACAATATTTGGAAGCCAAATGTCCAAATTTTTCAATATGGGAACCAAGTCTGCAAGTTTTTGTGTTTGAAAAAACTTATGCCTGTGCATTCCTCAACTGTACATTGTGAGCAAATACGTAAATACTTCGTGCTTTCAAAATTGTTCATCATAGGTGTAATTCCATGGATTCAATTAGTTTTATCTTAATTTGTAAACTTAAATACAGGCAGTATGTTTGTTTGTACATATGCAAGGACTATAGTGGAATCTCGATGCATGTATTGTTTTCTGAAGGTGTCCAAATAATAAAAATATATATATGCATGTGGACAAATGGTGCATGCAGATCTTGTTCCTAATGTAAAAGTTCAAGTCAAATTACAATGATGTGCAGTGGTAGCAAGACATGGAAAAATAAAGTAGACAAATAAGTGAAAATGTTTTCAAAACCCCCAACTACACTACTTTCTTTGGAAAGCGTCCAAGTTGGTACCGCCAGCTCCTCTTTCCCCTTACCTTGACTTAATTCTGCCCCCTTCTAGTTCTCCCCGTCATGTTAAGTTGGATGCTTCTTCTCTTTTACCAGAGTTGCATCTAAGCGTCTCGTTGTTTGTAGAATGGAAGCATGCCTGGGACAAAAGAACTAGTCTATTCGCGATATCTTCACACTTCTTGAATCAAAACTTTGAAAAATCACACTATGAATGACATGTTTAGTTTTTTCCTAAACATGCCATATATCACAAGCGTTTTATACTTTTGTTAGAATTAAAGTACCTTATTTTTGGTTAAATTGAGATTTCAGTTATATTTTATGTATATATTATATTACTTCATTTATAGTTCAGTTAGAAAATAGGTGAACACACCTAGTAAGGTAATGCCTAGTAAGAAATAGTTCTTAAGCAAAATGTTATTAAACTTAGTGCGCACAAATGTAATGCATCATCCTACTTTGTGATCTTCTAGACTTTGATAAGCTTTGTTTGCATGAAGCATAGGAATATCCTGGAAATATCATTTTAGCAGGGCATCGGAAAAGTTGGAAGTAACCTTCAATAGACTATACACATTTTTTTGCCTTAAAATTTGGAAGTTGAGTTACTTGTCTCGTGCTACTGTCTTAGGGGCATCTAAGATGGCAGCATCAGAGTGTGTGTGGTTGAATTTCTCCCATTTTTGTGCAATGTGTGTGAACTTCCTGTTACAAGTGCAAGTAACTAAAGGCTGTTTACGATAAAGTGAGCACTTTTGAAATCAACCCTAGAAAAAAGTCGCAGCTCCTACCTGCATATAATTTTAACAGACGCACTGAGTGGCATGTGCCCAGTAAAGTTGGTAACGATGGAGGGAAAGTAGTTCCATGCCTTAACGTCAAATTGAAACTGTTAGGCAAACATTTGCGAAAACTAAGTGTAAGACAGATNGGAAAGTAGTTCCATGCCTTAACGTCAAATTGAAACTGTTAGGCAAACATTTGCGAAAACTAAGTGTAAGACAGATTCTTTCTGCTATATGTGAACAAAAATTGTACTATATTCAACTGTCAATTTCCTTTTGCTTTGTTAAGGGAACTCTGTAGTAAAATATTGTCTGTAAAATCAGCGTTTGTGATCTTTACTATAATATGTATTGAAACAAGAGCATCCTGACCTAGGGAAGGGGGGAAGGGAATATTCAAGCACACATCATCAATTCGTATCACTTAGATATCAAGTAACCCTAGCAACTAATTTAAAGATGATGCCAAAAATTTTAAACAGCCCTCTTCATCATGAACACTAATTAATATTTTAACTTTTATTTCATTCATTTTTTCAGCTTGTCTTTTTCATGCTGATTTATCCCCCTTTTTTTTTCCCTTGTCCATTACTTTTCTTTTTTTTTATTCCTTCTCTTTTTCTCTTCTCCCTTCTTTTCATCAACCCTCTCTCCACATTATCATGACTTTACTTTAACACTGAGCAATTGATTGGGACTGGAGCAATGCTCAGTTCACAGGAACAGCATGTTACATAACACTTATGGAAAAGTTGCAAGTTGTGATATAGACAGACATGGCCTTTAACATTTGTGGTCATAGCAACAGTTCATAGTGAACATATGAGATTTGTACATTTTCAAACACTCATTATCAGACACTGAACCAACATAGTGACTATGGAATTCGGCCAACAACTGCCATTTCNGTGAACATATGAGATTTGTACATTTTCAAACACTCATTATCAGACACTGAACCAACATAGTGACTATGGAATTCGGCCAACAACTGCCATTTCATAAATATAACTCGTGCAACTGACACAACACATGTTGAAGTATTTCTACTCCTGCAGTGGAAACACAAAATTATAATAACTTCGTAACTTTCCTAGGTATGTTAAAAAAAAATACAATGTGCACAAACTTTATTTTATAATGTTAAGTATTTTTTGCAGCAAGAAAATGTTATGTCACCAATTTTGCAAACTTAACTCTTAATTATAAAGCACAAATTCAAGCATTCATTGTTTTGTAATAAGTATGAAATGTGATAAAATTAAAAATATGTAACAATCATTTGCGAGGTACTAGCACCGGGAAACTTGATAAATTAGAAACACAATGAAGTTGAAAGAGAGAGAGATAAGTTGCACCTCTAACAAGTTTCTTCCATTCTGGAAAAGCACGAGTCTGTGCGCCATATTTTGCGCTCAGCAGGCAGTGAAATAATTCATTCTTGTTTTTAATATTTAACAATGAATTAAGTTTCCAGCAGTACTGCACCTTAAATTACANCAGTGAAATAATTCATTCTTGTTTTTAATATTTAACAATGAATTAAGTTTCCAGCAGTACTGCACCTTAAATTACAATGTCAAACATTAAAATTACAGGAGTGCTCACATCATTGATTTTCAGTCTTTAAATCATTGGTGTCATTGCTCATTTTTACTTTTCTTCTACTTGTTATATATTAGATTTATAACTTGGGTGCATTCAGAATTTGTGTTGCATCTAGCATTAGCAATTGAAATTTTTCATGTATGTCAATGCTTTTATGGTGTGGCCAAGCATTGTGAAATGAAAATGTTTGGTTTGCTGTGTAATGTTGCAGATAGTAGTGAAAGAGGAAATGCGTCGAAGGCACATGGCTGAACATGAACGTCGAATGGCAGAGATGAAAAAAGCAGAGCAGGAGCGTGAACGAGTGAGGACTCAGCAGCGGCAGCAGCGGAGCAGGGGTGGAGGGGCAGCTGGTAGCAGTGTTGGGGCAGACAGGCCACGAGACAAGGAGAAGTCCCGCAGGCGAAGGTCCACAAGTGCAGCGCCCAAGAAGTAGAGCAAGCGTGCCTGCGGCATTAGCCTTGAGTTCAAGAGCTTGTAATGCAAAACAAAGGGAGATGAATCCAATGCATTGACCTCAGAGCGGAGTTCTGAACACAACCTAAACAGTCGGCGGTCCTGTTGCAACACACTCAGCCTCTAGTAAAGAAATGGTCGGTTGGCACTTAAATTACCTTTTTTTTTTTCTGATACTTTTAATTCATTCAAATTATAAAGTTAAGTCGGGTTAACTAAATCAGAAGGTTTTTATTTCCTATTTTTTGTCTGTTTCTTTAGCTTTGAGCTAATTTATTTGGTGGTTTGCTTATCAGAAATAGTATATTTTTGTAGTAAGTGTAGTTTGTCATGTTCATTGTCCACTTTATCGTAAAATCATTGGTAAGGTTATCTTCAATTAAATAAAGTCTCAACTTAAATTTAACAGTAAGTGGTCAGTTAATCGCGGTAATAATTTTACATGAATGATGACACATTTCTTTTGTCCCAAAGTTAAAAATTCTAATATTTTCAAAATGTTATTTTGCATGGTCGTTTTTTGTAAATACCTTTTCCCAGTCCATTCCTACATTTCCTTGTTTCCCATCTAGCATATTTGCAGGTATTTCAGCCTTTTCTTTTCAGGTACTCTTCTGAACAGAAAACTAGCAATGTCATTGTATTGTGAATAGCTGCTGATTCAATTTTTATCTCCAGGCCAAGGCAGCAGCCCATGCACAGGGCTTGGGGGGATCGAAATGGGTTCCAATAACCCAAAACGGGGAATTATTCAGTCGTGAAACATTGGTCTGCAAGCTGGCAAGAAAATTTTTCGTCGGTGTCTACGAAATTTGGATACAGTTGCAACGCGGTGAACTGTGTTTGTTTTTGTGAAAATTTGGAACGTGTACTGCATAACATCATTATTTTGAACTGTTGTCAATGCAGCAGTGAACAAATTAATTCTGGCTGAGATAATTTAATTTTTTCAACATCAAGTACTTTTGTAACAACTAGTACAATATGGGAAAGTGTTATTTACATTAGAATCATAAGAAGACTACCAGTGAAGAAACTTAAAGCTGAATTACTGAAAATCAAGAGAAACATGTTGGATATTGTGCAGTGTGAACTGATGTAATCTTCGTACAGGTTTTTTTGAGTGATTAGCAAGTTGATCAAGTATATTCAGTTACAGAAACTGTTTGTTATACTGAATGTCATACTGTAGTATATTTTAGACAACATATTTTATTGTTTATTTTGTAATTTAAAAAGAAGATGATAATTTTTTTTACCTCACATAGATTAAATCTTTTTCTGTTTTAAACAATGTAAAATACAGATCAATGTGACACAGTTGTAAATAGACATCACTAGAGAAGAGAACCTGTAATGTTAAAATTTAATGTGAGGTTATATCTGTGTGTTATAGTTGTGAAAACTGTAGTTGTGCGTGTTAATTCTGAAAGGTAGCTTGTGCTTAGTTGTGACGAACATGGATTTTTGTCATTTTTAATAAATTATGCAATTTGCATTTTTATAATACACTGTATGGTTGTTTGAAGTATTTGAGGTGTCAAACTTTGTTTACATAAGTCTGTAAATAAAAAATAATACAGTTATCCCGGCAGGATTTTTATTTTATTTATTCTGTTCACATTGAAATTTGGCGGAGGGTAGGGGTGATTTTAAAGAATTAACCAGCAGGTTTGGTGTCCATAAATATGGTTACAAGATATAGAATTCAAAAANGGTAGGGGTGATTTTAAAGAATTAACCAGCAGGTTTGGTGTCCATAAATATGGTTACAAGATATAGAATTCAAAAAAAGACAATGCATATTGTCTAGTGTCAACATTGTGCTATAATTATACACACACATGTTGTTGCACTGACATTCCTGTGCCTCGATAAATTTTTATTTTTACTGCTTTGGCAGTTTCTTTCTGTCTCTCTGTGATTCCTTATGTTCTGTTGTGAGTAGGCATGCTTGTTTTAAGGGGAATCCTTATTAAAAAACTTTAAATGGCTTAAGATTTCTTCTGGTCACAAGGAAGCATTGTAACAGGCTCTCTTTATGGCTGCAATATTTATTTCCAGGTAGTTGGTTTTCTTGCGAAATAGATTGGTAATATTTGTATTTTATTACACACAATGAAAGCCAATGGATCAAACACAGATGCCACTTTGTAATGGTATTCTTACCTTTAAGGAAACTTCACTGGAAAGCGATAAAGTGCTGTTTTTAACCATTTTCACTAATTCGTCTTTTTGGATATGTTTAATATGATAAAAGTAAAAAATTGCAGATTTACTTTTCATGTGAAAAAATTGTATTCCATACCATTTATTTACCGAGATATGCATATACACACACACACTGATTTTATTAACAGTATTTTACTAGGAAATCCCCTTAAGTGGTCTGTAACGACTAATGTGTCCCGGGAGTCCTAGGTTAAGAGCCTTTACGTTCTAGTACTTCTACCAGGCCTCTTCAGTTCCCTAATCAGGGGCTCGTGTTTGTATTACAGGGGGAGAGGCTCAGCAATAGTGTGTGCGGACTGTAGTCCCTGCTTCTGGAGGATTTCACCGAGTTCATTTTCAGTTGCTTCTCCCAGGAAAATCAGAGGTTTTGTTTAATATACAGTGGATTCTCTATCCATCGTTTCTCATGGGAATCTCAGCCGATTATATATCCTTCCGCAGTATGTAAACAAAACATTGCCATGTGACACCTGTCAAACGTTTTGTAAACAAAAACAGAACCATGTGGGAACTGTCAAATATTTTTTTAACAGTGTCCATGTGGGAACTATCAAAATTTATTTTTGAATAGAAACAATGCCATGTAATCTTAACTGTCATATACTTTAATAAAATTCTCCAAATGTCTAAAAAATGCTAATCAATTTAGCAAAATATTGTAATACATACAAAAAGGTAGATTGAAGTATATATCGGAACTGTTAATTATATAATTTAATTAAAGTTTACTTATTGTATTAAGATTTATTTACATATTTGGTGTAAGGAAAAAGTTAAATTTTACATAATAAACTTTTGGAAGTAGCACTCAGGTTAAAGATTTCACTGTGATAAATGGTACCGTATTTTATCGCATATAAGTGGCACATTTTATTTAAAAAAAAATTTATTGAAAACTTGGGGTGCGACTTATAAGTGAGAAAAATTCCTCCAGCCCCGCACTAACGTTTCATTTACTACGAATTCACGGCCCGCGGCTCGATTTCCAAACTCTTCAGCGAACAAAATCACTTTCATTTTGAAACCTGCGGTGTAGGTACATCTCTGTTCCATCAAGAACTGTCGCGCTTCTTCACTGCAACATAAAAACAACACTATGCGGCGGAAAGACGAGTCACGGCTAACATTTGGCACTGAAGAACCAACGCTAATGTGCTGCCATCTCTTGGTCTCCACAAAAAGCTTTCGAAAATAATCGATTATCAGTTGGCGGCGACCAAAATTCGATTCCTTTGCATTCTTTGCGAAGGGAATAACGTAACGGAAATATTCAAATGCCTTTCTATATTTTGCACGTTTATTTGATAAACTGCAGAAATAACAACGCTAATACTAAAATTACATCTTAACCTAGAATTATCTTGTAAGTAGAAAGAATGTGTTACGTTAGTTTTATAACCACAATTCAGCGTCTCCAATATGGCGTGGTTATACTTCTGAAAAAAACGTGCCCAAACGAACAAGATGGAGTGTACGAGTCCGCTGGACAACAACTGAAATTTATTTAATTTCAATTAATAACGGTGAAATCTTTACCCATGAGTGCTACGTAAAAATGTAAATATATAGTTTAGCAATATTAACTTTACAATTACGGCATTAAATTTATACATATTAATATTTAACCTACGAACTATTTCTTTTCAGCTATAACCAACATGTCCCTTCAAAATCCGTTGTTAATTCTTACGGACTTTTAACAAATTATTAAAATTTATTGAAAAAATATACTTAAAACTTAAAACAACCAATTTATATAGTGCTTCAGTGCTAAAAGCAAGACAAAACCTTTTTCCATATACCATTTTTTTATAACCAATTGAACATGTAACTTCTAGGGTGATTTTTCAAAGGTTCTTTTCAAAAGTATCGAAGATACCGGGAATGGATTATAATGTAGATTTTTAAAATGTATTGGAAGAGGTTAGTATTTTTTTTTCCAGCTGTATTTGATTGAAATCTATATCTTTTTCCAGGTATCTATAGTAAATATTTTTAAAATGCTCTTTAATAAGTTTTGTTTTGAATACAAAAATTGAATTAAAAGATTACTGTGTTTAATTTGACAGCATGCACCAAAAACAGGGGCTACATCTNTTTTGAATACAAAAATTGAATTAAAAGATTACTGTGTTTAATTTGACAGCATGCACCAAAAACAGGGGCTACATCTTTCTGCAATGCCTCGTGTACTGAACATGTAATAGTCCAAACAATTTTACATTTGTCAAGTCCTTTAATACATAAAATATCGGTTTCCGATGTACCGAAAATCAATATTTTTCTTTTGGTATATAGTTTTGTAAATAGATACTTTTATAAATGACTAATATAAATAACATCAATATTTTTTTCTGATAATATCCCTATGGTGGGTCTTTCTTCTGAATGTCATTAGTGCCAACTCCAATTTTCAGGAGCAAAACAAGTGTAGTGCCAACTTGAGTAGCTGTGTCAAGTTTAAAGTGAAAAACCATGGAAACTANGCTGTGTCAAGTTTAAAGTGAAAAACCATGGAAACTACAGTAATACTTGGAAGGCTCATGAAACATAGATATATTTCTCCCTTCCATCAATGTTTTCTATTAAAAATATTTTATATATACANAAGTAATGGGTTATTACTGCCACGGGGACACTTGGAAGGCTCATGAAACATAGATATATTTCTCCCTTCCATCAATGTTTTCTATTAAAAATATTTTATATATACACATACTACCATACATATAAGTATATACATAGATATGTGATGGTAACTGTGTGCACCAAAACAAACTAAAAGTACTTTGTGTAAGATGCCAAGGAATCTGGTCCTGTTATTCTGTAGGCCAACAGCAGTCATGGCAGAGTTGCAAATCTAGGAATAGACAGGAACAATTAATCTATTATTATTTTACAGGTCTAACTTGGTGCCAGTTGTCTTTTTTTCATCCCTGTGAAATCACTAGTAAATAGGGTTGGTTGACGAAAGTCGATCTAATGGATCAAGATGGAAAAGTTGGCAAAACCACCCAACAACGTTTTGTACATATAAATACACACATCAGATAGAAATATACATTATTATGTATAGAATAAATTAAAAATAACATATATATATATATATATATATAAATAAATATATATATGCCTACAAGAATATTAGAATTATAACTTAAATTGTTATGTTGGTATCAGAGTGATTTCCAATTATCTTTTACTCGTGATGCAAACGAGTATGTGGGTTTTCTTAGAGTGCTTTCCTATTTTTACGCCCTAAAAGATAATTTATGTCAAAAGGCCTTCTGTGTGCACAATCTGGGCTCTCTACTAAATAAAGAATCGCGATTGTATAGAAAAATAACAGTAGTTCTGACACAGTGATGTAAACATTGATCTGAAAGTTATCACTCACATTGTACTGAATATTATTCGTGTGTACGAAGGGTTACGACTGATTGTGATGGAAATGGAGTCGAAACCAATGCCTTCATGTGTGCCGATACTGCAACAAAGTTTATGCTTTCGGACATACAGCCCGTAAACATGAAAAGAGTGAATACCTGAAGAACCCATTTCGTACGATATTGCATTGTGGCAACTGTTCTAGGTATTCTTAATAGTTGCTCAAAGTGATAACTTGAATGGACATATCAAGGTCTGCAAGTATAGTGTTCCTTCTCCTACAGAGAAACAGCATGTTTCAACATCGTTACCTCTTGTTTATACATAGCATAATATGTTTGCAGAATAAGAGGGAACTATGGTCAATACAGGCAACGAACAGCCGGCTATACAGTGGATTCATATAAAATATAAACTTACTAAACTGGCACATGAACTGGACGAGTTTCGAAAAATAATGCAGCACCAGTATGTGCGAAGACTACCTCCGGGGCCATGATGTTGTAGTGGTTAGACTACTCTCCTCCCACCAAGGAGAACCAGGTTCAATCGTTCGATTCCTGGCGGGGTTGCCCCCGGNAGGGCCATGATGTTGTAGTGGTTAGACTACTCTCCTCCCACCAAGGAGAACCAGGTTCAAACGTTCGATTCCTGGCGGGGTTGCCCCCGGATTTTCGCATGTGGGAATCGTGTCGGACGATGTTGCTGTTTGGCAGGCCTTCTCTGAGATCTCCCGTTTCCCCCGCCCTTGCATTCTGGCGCTGCTCCATACTCGCCTCGCTTCACCTTCATCGGCTCTCAAGACATCGATGTTACAAACTGCCCAAATCTCTTCACTCACTCATTAATACCGCCAACGACATCTCAACTCTCAAGAAAAGAAGACCCAGTGCTGAAAAAGAGAACAATGAAGACTGCAATATATACACTTTTAATTATGAAGGTGATNAAGAAAAGAAGACCCAGTGCTGAAAAAGAGAACAATGAAGACTGCAATATATACACTTTTAATTATGAAGGTGATTGCGTTTTTCCTGATCTAACTTACTTCACACGCATGAACTAAAAAAGATAGAAGACGACAAGAACACCGACTCCCATGCAGCAAAACACAGAGCCCATTTATGGTTTACAGTTGGATGCAAAGCCAGAAAAAGTTGGCCAACAGCTGGCATGCACCCGGTACCATTGCTGGTTCTAAAGTGGCACCACTAGCTAGCCATTCTCAGCCCATAACTAGTCCAGGTGTGGTGAACACAAATGGCCCATGTGCTTACAACAGCAATGGCCCGTCAATGTACCACTTCACAACCACCAGATGGCCTGGTGGCTAGCCATGCTTCTAACATATGTCAAACACTAACTCTTAAAAATAATTATTTTTATCATCATTCTCAACTTATCTTTGTTTTTAAATTTTGTTTACTTCACTATTAGACACATTATACAAGAAAATCTTATGCTTATGAGGGGAGGGGGCACGAACTTACGCCCCTTACAATGATAGCCACCATTACTATTCCTAACTAATATTATAAATGTGAAAGTGTGTTTGTTTGTCCTTTCACATTGCAACGGATAGACGTAATTTCTTGCACAGAAATAGTTGGAGGGGTGAAAGGTGATATGGGCTACTTTTTATCGCAAAGAATATCTCAAAAAATTTACAAACGATAATGGTGAATCAAGTCTGAAAAAAGTTTGCCGCCAGCGTGCTCACTTGCAATACACTGTTTAAACAGTTAAAGATGGAACAATATCATGTAGTAAAGATTAGTGTAGAATAAAAAGACTGAAAAACAAAACTGCAGTAGCATATATCTATCTATAACAGAGAAATACTAACAAGTGTTTTTACCATTTAATTCACCGAGATGTTGAGTTTTATAATATGTATAGAGTATAGAAGATTAATACTAAGTAAAATTTAACTTTATTAAAAAAAAAAAAAAACCTATAATTTTGTAGTTCACGCGAGCAGAGCCGTGGGCACAGCTAGTTTGGAATATATTCGGACTTGAATTATTAACAAACACTGATATAATAAAAATTACACCAGTTATTCCATAGCCTTAAAATTTACCATGCGAACAAATCGGTTTTTAAAGTCGTACATGTAAAACATTACATATGTCTAATTATTCAATACTGATCACGAAGTCACGCCTAATACTGTATTTACAGCATTTTGCCATAGATATTTCCATCACTATATATTTACAAATAATTTACTCATTGTAACACGTGATCTACAATTATATTAGACACACACGTATATACATATAGAGGTGTGTGTTTGTAAGAAGCTATCTGTGAAGAGTGGGAGCCATAAAAATTCCCATACTAAGTCAAATTGCACCAGCAATGGTCCATCGATGTACCACTTCACAGCTATCAAATGGTCTGCAGATGGCTACCCATATTTTCATGAGCAATAAGTATAGGTTATGTGCGACCATTGCTGGAATATAGTTGGTAGGCCATTTATGGGCCATTAGTAGTTCACCTACTCTCAACCATCAGTTTCATTTCCATCAACATTCCATCAGTGTGCCATAAATGGCATGCTAAATGTCCTGGTGCCAGCAGTTAACCATAGCAGGACCAGTTGTGTAAACCCATAAGTTTTCTGGGCCAGCAGTAATCCAGCAATGTCATCGGTGAAACCACAGTCGGCTGACTATCTCTTGCTACATGCATACATATTTCCAGAAGACTCCAATGAGCGTGTTGATAGACTCTGGCATTTAATTGCTTCATAACAAGGTGGAGATTTCTCGCACAGTACAGATATATCTTCAATTATCGGTGAACTAAAGGAAAGGGGTGTAATTTGACGCTCATCACAAATTCTTGTCGCATTCCAATAGATTACTGCAAATTACACAGCGCCAGCTAACTCTGAGAGAGTGATGAGGGATATAATGAGGATACTTCCATAATTGAAAGTCAACACAGTTATTTTTAAGTGGCCACAAGGAATTATCGCGAAGGTGTCCTAATTTGTTTCCGAGCATTAAATTGCTTTACGCAAGCTCCCCACACTAGGTCTTCAGTACGTAAAAAGTTTATGTGGCCTCCCGCGAGTGTTCGGCACTCACGTTCCGAGGTTAACAAAACAATATGTACAGGCCTTTCAAAGGCCTGCACCCCAACTCCCATTTATCTTCTCTCTCCCTTATCCTGGCGAGACCACCGCTACCTCCTCGCCGCTGGGGTTGACCCGAGGATATCCCGACGGGTGTCCTCTCGAAGCCAACCGGAGAGCGGACCCTCTAAGCCCCGCCTACACCGTCTGTGATCCTTCCCGCGGCTTAAATTTAATTTCTTAATATTACATAGTTTTCTCTGAGGAATGACAAAATAACATTGCCCAAAATACCATAACTTTATAAAATAATAATTATACAATTGTGGCTTCGCCATTTACGCTTGTCACAGGGGATACATAGAATGAAACCACTGTAAACTATCCATGATTTGCAAACAACAGAGAAATGCAGAGATCAAATGTATAAAATGAGTAAAAAAAAATACATTTATGTATACTTAGTAGAGCGTGTTTATTTTCTTGAATCATTCCCTACTGCTTTCCTGAAATACTAATTAATTCAGTGATGTATAAAATCGATTGCAGGGGTTTGTTTAAATAACATTTCTGAAAGCAAGTATACAAAGAGGATTATGGTTCAATCCAAAGTATTATGCCTATCTAAAACCACTAAAATTATACTGGTTTCTCTTTGAGGTTTCGTTTAAAGGTTACAATTTGAGGTTTTGTTTTGAGGTTTCTTTGTGGGGTTTATTTTTTGAGGTTTTATTTCAAGGTTTCATTTTTGAG
>NQII01004411.1:15621-54180 GCA_002778355.1 Clitarchus hookeri
TGGCGGCGATTGTGGTGGTGGTGGTTGTGGTAGTTGTGGTGGTGGTTGTCGTGGTGGCGGTGGCCATCATGGTGGTGGTTGTCGTGGTCATAGTTGTGGTGGTGGTCGTAGTTGTGGTGGTGGCTGTAGTTGTGGTGGTGGTCATAGTTGTGGTGGTGGTCATAGTTGTGGTGTGGTCATAGTTGTGGTGGTCGTAGTTGTGGTGGTCATATGGTAATAGTTATCATGGTGGTCATGGTCATCAGTGGTGGAAGTGATGGTGGTCATGATCATCGATGGTAGACGTCATAGGGGTCGTGGTCATCAGTGGTGGACGTCATAGAAATCATGGTCATCAGTGGTGGACGTCATTAGGGTAGTCATCAATGGGGGTTGCCCTTGGTGTCAGCAGCAACAACAACAATGGTTCTGGTAATAGGAACAATGATAATGGGAGTACATCATAACCACAATACTTATATAATTAAAATCACAACATGCAAAACTATTTTCATGAAACAACTTATACATTAAGATGAAACTCTAGACAAACACATGAAGTGTATGTCCAAAGAATAAATGGCACAATGTAGATTTATTATAGAAACCCATATCTGGCTCCATAGTTGACCACTGAACCCTCACAGCTAGTATTTCCTATAAGATTTGAGATCCTAACCAGCTAAAAAATTTTTGGCAAGAATTCTTATTAGGAAGTTTAACACATGCTATGATTTTCTTGTAATATTTCAATTTACACCAAATATTCACTCTGCTGTTGTTCCACAATCATCATATGGATATTCCTTAATTAGATTTGTTGTGAGTAACAAGTTACCTTTTTGTAAAATTCGTCACATAATTTTCTCTCCAATCAACATCAACTTCACTGAAAAAACTATTGACAACACTATTTTTCACAGATAGCTGAAGAAGTCTTTGTCCCATCGGAGAATCCAAGAAAGCCTAAATGGGACATAAAAATAATAGTTATCTACAAATATCTATAACATGCAATAATATAATATACATACCATGACTACTTGCTAATGGCTCAGTGATTACTTTTAAAATAGGGTCATCTAAGTTTCTGTTTGGATACTGTACATCTTAGGATAGGATGCAGCTAAGTGAGTGCTTCTGATAAACCCAATAACATTTTTCCTTTCTGTACATTTTGTATTCTATGGTATATAAAATGAACTTTGCCAAAGATCTAATGACTTTATTTATGATCAAATCAACTGTAAGTAATAAATTGTTAGAAGCACAAATATATTTATTGATATGCCGTTTGTTAATCTTATATGCATAAAACGAAAAATTAAATACATTACCCAAAATTTTAATGCATGGTGATATTTTAAGACATTTAACTATTTTTTCTTATATNACGAAAAATTAAATACATTACCCAAAATTTTAATGCATGGTGATATTTTAAGACATTTAACTATTTTTTCTTATATTGCTGCCAACTTTACTAGAAGCATTTCAGGAAACATGTCCATTAAAATACAGAGTGGCCCAAGAAAATGTACACACACTAACATTAAAAATTTGACTCTAAAATTTGAGAGATATTGAACTTTGGAATCAGAGTAAGTGTTCAAAGTGGTCACCATCAGCATTCATGCAGTCTTGATGCCACGGAATTGTGGCACAAACAATGTTCTGTAACGTGTACAGTGCGATGGCTGCATAGAATGCTTCGACATCATCTTAGAACACATCCAGTGCAGCTGGCTTCTGCCAATCATCATCCTTTGGGATTCTCTATAGGTTTAAGTCGAAAGGTGTTAAATCTGAGGACCGTGGTAGAAACTCAACAGCACCTCTTCGACCTATCTATTGTCTGAGTAGTTTCATTTATATACACTCTGACATCACAATGGTGGTGAGTTGGAGCACCACATACCGCAGTTGCAGATAAAAGACTCCTCCCCATGTAGCTCTCAGATGACTGGTAACTGGGCCTTCAAAGAAGAATGGTGATAACCCAACCCCAGGATAATAAACCACACTACACATAAAGTTCCAGGAAATTGATGGCTTTGTCCACATGAATATGTAGATTTTCAGGGGCTCAGTACACACAATTGTGATTGTTTACAGTACCATTCAGTTTGAATTATACCTCATCAGACCTCACAGACTCGTGCAACATGCCTTCAAAACAACTTACAGTACTGAAGGTCATCAATCTGCAATATCTATCCGAGCAGCAGTCTTGCAACATAAACCTTCCACTTGATCGACTTAACTCTGGTTTCATGTGAACATTGTTTCACAGACTTTGTTGGAGGGTTTGTAAATTGTAACACCGCAGCACAGAGGTAGCTGGAGTTGTTACCGTCTGTGGTCGCCCGGATCTTCATTTGTATGTGTCGCCAACAATCCCGTCGACTTAGAATTTATGCTGCATACGTGCAATTGTTAGACGTTTTGGTCACTATGTTCCAAACTCATATTGTCATTGTGGCTGTACTTTACTAAGGTTTTCAAATTTGAAGCACCCCTTCAACACGGCCTTACGTCATTCAAATGACAACTTTACTTCGGCCATGTTGCTTCACTGTCCTATCGTTCAATGCTGACATCGGCACCTCCATTATCTGTTGAGACTAGGGATGGGTCAATACCACCTTTTCTCGATACTCGATAGCAGTTTTGATACCACAACATTCTCACAATACTCAAAACTGATACTTTTCTCGATACCAAATTAAAATTGTCAATAACACAAAACAACTTGGCCAAGAAAATGGCTCATTTCACTATACAGTGTTGCTGACACACACTGAAACTATATAAAAAACCACATCACACTTAAAACAAACTGTGGATAGCCTGTAACTCAAACGTCCTTAACCAATGATATCAACAACACCGTCTGTTTCGATTTTATAAAATCTCGTTTACACAGTGGAAACTGTAATCAAACTTTGCGGAAAATGATGGCTCAGTACACACTTATTTTCAGATGCCGCAGTTTTTTATAACTTGATTTTAGGACTTCAAGGAAATTACTGTAATGTTTGTTTATTAAAACGTTTGATAACCAAAAGTGAATTGAGTGACAAGCGCGGCAACTTTTTGTCTGTCCAGTCAAGCGCTCTGCGCAAGGTGTGGCTTCGGCTTCACTTTGCTCCCTCCCCTTACACACCTAGCGAGACGGGAAGTGGTTGCCTAGCAACTAGAACGCCGTCCTCGCATTCTCTCTCTAGGTCGGCGGATGTCTGCTACCCTCAGGTACGCTCGGCTGTAGTTCATCCTGGCCAGACCTAATGTCCCTTCCTCCCCTTACATGCCTGGTGGGAAGGGAAGTGGTTGCCTAGCAACTAGCGTGGCGTCCTCGCATTCTCTCTCTAGGTCGGCGGATGTCTGCTACCCTCAGGTACGCTCGGCTGTAGTTCGGCCAGACTCAACGTCACTTCCTCCCCTCACACACCCGGCAGCCTTCCTACTTTCGTTTCTTCTTGTGGGAAGGAAACTACAANGCGTCCTCACATTCTCTCTCTAGGTCGGCGGATGTCTGCTACCCTCAGGTACGCTCGGCTGTAGTTCATCCTGGCTCAACGTCACTTCCTCCCCTCACACACCCGGCAGCCTTCCTACTTTCGTTTCTTCTTGTGGGAAGGAAACTACAANCTCAACGTCACTTCCTCCCCTCACACACCCGGCAGCCTTCCTACTTTCGTTTCTTCTTGTGGGAAGGAAACTACAACTTGTCACTGTACTTTCAGCTTCGGTTCTTCCCCTCCCGTCCTATATGTTCCTTGTGTTGTGATGCGGCTGGAGCTACAAACAACTCATAGACCGTTTCCTTTTTTTCAGTATTTAAAAATAATTGTGCGACTGCTATGAGGCAGCAATAATTATGTGATAAAACACAGTATGCAAATATTATGGGAATTTTGTGCTTTATGAAAATAATATGCATGGTAAATACATTAGCACAATGTTAAAATTCGATACTTTCGGATATNGAATTTTGTGCTTTATGAAAATAATATGCATGGTAAATACATTAGCACAATGTTAAAATTCGATACTTTCGGATATTCTCATGAGATACTCGATACTATAAAGCATCAATGGTATTGAGGATCCCATCTCTAGTTGAGACAACATTGCACTACACCCTTGCCCAAGATCTGAAATAAATTTTCANGAATTTTGTGCTTTATGAAAATAATATGCATGGTAAATACATTAGCACAATGTTAAAATTCGATACTTTCGGATACTCTCATGAGATACTCGATACTATAAAGCATCGATGGTATTGAGGATCCCATCTCTAGTTGAGACAACATTGCACTACACCCTTGCCCAAGATCTGAAATAAATTTTCANATGGTATTGAGGATCCCATCTCTAGTTGAGACAACATTGCACTACACCCTTGCCCAAGATCTGAAATAAATTTTCAATTTTATTTCAAAGCTATTAACGAATAGAGTGTGGGCTTACTTTTCCCTCTGTATAATGCAGTTAAAGGCAGAAACTTTCAATCAAGATGGCAAGACTGTTTCAACTAATATGCTAAAACCAAACAATAGAATGAGAATCAGCAAAATTTATTTGTTTCAAAAATTGAATCCCATATACAAAAAAAAACCTTTTTACACCCCCACCCTCTGCATATTACATATTTCATAGTATCTGCATTTCAAAATAAAGCATATTTCCATAACATTTTTTCCTTATTTTTCCACATTTTAAAACTTTTTCTAGTCGCCAGGAAAGCTTACAAATTAAAAAAAAAAGGTAAAATTCAATTGCACCTATAAAAATTCTAGAGCATAAC
Organism: Clitarchus hookeri; assembly: GCA_002778355.1. Taxonomy (NCBI): domain Eukaryota; kingdom Metazoa; phylum Arthropoda; class Insecta; order Phasmatodea; family Phasmatidae; genus Clitarchus; species Clitarchus hookeri. The sequence continues at coordinate 20,414 of NQII01004411.1, forward strand.
CAAAGAATACCGGGATATTGCTGCACTCACCTTTACAAAGCGTATATTGTCTGAATTATTTACTAAGTTTTTCAAAGGCNAGAATACCGGGATATTGCTGCACTCACCTTTACAAAGCGTATATTGTCTGAATTATTTACTAAGTTTTTCAAAGGGCGCACTGTCTTGTTCAGAGTTTCTTCCATCATTAATTTCAATGTCATTATAGAGTCAAATGTTTTGTTCACCCTCTGCATCACTCTGTGGGTTGCCACTGTTGCCGGTGAAAATAATATCTTCCCTCTTAAATCAAAAAGAAAAACACTATTTTTATATATAGGTGTGCAAACAATGGCATCATGATGAAAAGTTATCATTTTTTCAGAGGCAATTCAAGCAATCGTAACAGATTATTGGTAAATGTTTGTTTCTTGTTTCTACAGCAAAATAGAAATGTTTTCTTACAAATGGTATTCTAATTGCAAACTAAAATATTAAGAAAATGTTTTTTAAGATTATAATTGTATAAACTGCACATATGCAAAACATACCTAAAAAAAATTGGCTTGGGTGTTTCACTTCAGTAACTAGGCAAAAATATAATGGTTTCAGCAAAATTTTGTAGATCATTAAACGCATTCAACTGGAATTTTTTCCTTTTTACACTTGGGCCCGTAAACCAATTTCTTAATTTCATTTTCAGATACGTGTAAAGTTGCAGGTAAAATTTTTAAAATATTTCTTATGTTTTCATTAATGCAGTGGTTGCCAAATAGCCTGAATGTGAACCCAATTGAACAATTGTGGTTCGACATGGAGCAGCAGGTTCATGCTACATCACCACCGCCCGGCAATGTACGCCAACTTGAGGACCTGAGGGTACCAGATACTCCAGGATAACTTCAGTCACCTCATTGAATCAGTGTATCATTAAGTGGCCATGGTTCTGCAGCGTAATNCATTGAATCAGTGTATCATTAAGTGGCCATGGTTCTGCAGCGTAATGGTGTGGTCATAATGTAATTGCTCATCGGTGTAAAAACTTACAGGCTCAGAAAAAACAACAGAAATGGATCATTATAGCAAAAAGAATTTTTGCTCACAAAGCTGGCAAAAACAGAATCTTGAAATGCTCTTTATTGATGTTTCCATACTGCCTTCCAAAACCAGTAGATCTCAACGAACATATTTGGCATTAACATACATCCCAGAGAACTTATATTACATCTGAGCTGGCAACTAGGGTAATTTTGCCGGCTGAAAATTTGTTCTCTCAGAATAGTAAATGGATATACGGGATGGTCCGCCTAACATGGACACCCCCAAAAATTCCGGAACACTTGCAGATAACGAAATGTGGTTCCTGCAAAATTAAATTACGTAAAGGGTAAGTAATTTGCAGCAAAGTGACAATTCGTAACACGTGTATTGACAGAAATAATTAAACCACATATGATTTTCCCCCAGGAAACCTACATTTATTTCAACGGCATCTGAAAGTATGTGCAAAGAGGAATTCAGTGATATAGCATATATGCAATGGAAAGTAACACAAAAACGCCAAGAAATAATGTGCAAATATGATTTAAGTTAGGTGGACTGGTAACATGGAGCAGTGGACCTGTACTCACAGTTGTAAGCAAGCCACACATACCGTGACTCATCTATTATTTTAAGTGGTATTGCAGTGTGTAGCTGTATGTACGCAATGAAGTTCACGAATGAGGAAAAACTAGACACTACGGTGAGTGTGGCAGAAATGCCAAGCAAGCCGTCCAAATGTATNTGAAGTTCACGAATGAGGAAAAACTAGACACTACGGTGAGTGTGGCAGAAATGCCAAGCAAGCCGTCCAAATGTATGGTGAAAGGTATTCGGACGCCCATCTCACTGCAAACGATGAATTTGCACACATCTCTTGTCGCAAGGTGATTGGAATTCCACAACATAAGTGTGACGAAAAACTGCTATGGGTGAGACATATCAACACCATGTGTTAGCACGTGTCTATGCAAACCCCCACATGGGTAAGCGAGAACTTTCCAGGTTTGTAGGAATAAGTAAAACAAGTGTGTTACGGATACTGCGCCAACAAAAATTCCATCCATATCACGTGGCTCTTCATCAGGCATTACACGAAGGTGATTTCCAGCTGAATGTTCAGTTTTGTAGGTTTGTTCTGATGTCTGTAAGCGATGAAAGCAATTGTCTGAAGAACATACTATTTACCGATGAAGCAACCTTCACAAACCATGGGCGCGTAAATTTACGAAATATGCACTACTGGGCGACAGAGAATCCGCGTTGGGTCCGGCACATGGAGCACCCGCGACAGTGGAAAGTGAATTTGTGGTGTGAAATTATTGGAGACTACGCCATACTTCATTCTAGAGACAATGACCGGATGTACGTACGCCCATTTCCTCAGAGACCTTATCGGTACTTCTGGAAGACATACCGCTCGATATATGTTGTGATATGTGGTTTCAGCATTATAGTTGTCCTGCGCATTTTGCTTTGGTGGCGAGGTAAGTGTTAAATGAAATTTTTTCAAACTGGTGGTTAGGGCGTGGTGGTGTTGTAAGATGTCCAGCTCACTCCCCCAACCACACAACTTTCAATTTTTTCCTTTGGGGAACACTGAAAGCTAGGATGTACAACACGGTTCCTACGATGCCAGAAGACATGCACAGGAACGCATTGTGGCAGCTTGCAGAGGCTTTACACGAGAAACACTTCAGGCAGCTCGTTGCTCACTACATGTGCGTTTACAGATGTGTATTGCTGTCAATGGTAAACACATTGAGCACATGCTGGGAAAATACCTCATGTGAAGCGTTTCAAACTTAACTGTGCTGTTTTGTACTGTGCTATTGCATTTCTCCTTAGGTTGGTTTGTTCTGCTTTTGTTGTGCATCTGTATGCATACGTTACTCAGTACAGTTAATGACTAGGAAACACATCTCCTGAATTACGTTGCTATCTGAATAAAATGTAATGTATTGATATCAGACTTGCACTAACATTGCCAGTCTTCCCTCCGCTGTGGTGCTCTCCTTTGTACAATATCGCATTCCGTGCCCCTTGCCCCATTAAGGTAAGCGGTACGCTGCGTTAAGGAAGCGGTCGCACCAGGATGAGTCACGGCGCGTGTTGCTTGCTTTCAGCTGTGAGTACGGGTCCACTGCCCCATGCTACCAGCCTACTTAACTTAATCATATTTGCACATTATTTCATGGCATTTCTGTGTTACTTTCCACTGCAGGTGCTATATCACTGAGTTTCTCTTTGCACGTACTTTCAGATGCCGTTGAAATAAATGTGTTTTTCCAGGGNGTGCTATATCACTGAGTTTCTCTTTGCACGTACTTTCAGATGCCGTTGAAATAAATGTGTTTTTCCAGGGGGAAAATCATATGTGGTTTACTTATTTCTGTCCATACACATGTTACCAATAGTCTCTTTGCGGCAAATCACTTGTCCCCGTACGTTATTTCATTTAGCGAAAACCGTATTTCGTTATCTGCAACCAATCCGGAAATTTTGGGGGNCACTTGTCCCCGTACGTTATTTCATTTAGCGAAAACCGTATTTCGTTATCTGCAACCAATCCGGAAATTTTGGGGGTGTCCAAGTTAGGCGGACCACCCTATATATTTTGAGTTTGCCTTCCAATTCTCAAGGGTAGGGAAAACTAGTGAAGCTGATGCAGGACCAGGAATCCACACAAGTTTAGAGAGTAAAGAGGCCACCTTGACTTAAGCAAACCAGACCTTCAATAAAACACAACTTACTTCTATAAATTCTTTACAATGTATAACATAAAAAGATATTTACTGCAATTTCTGTTAAGAAAATTTTTAATTAAGTGGGAAAAAAAAGTAGTAGTTATTTGCTGCATTTGACTGAATGCACGTAGCTTAAAGGCCTCTCTTGATTTACACAGAAATAAAAAAGTTATTTACCATAGTTAACTGCATAAAAACAAATCAAACCAAATCATTTTTAAGTAAAAAAAAATAAATAAAGTTAAGATGTGCTGTAATTAAAGTACAGAAACAAGACAGTGGAATTATGCATGACTATTCTATCACAATACCTGAACATAGGCTTTATTTGCAGCCAAAGGATACGAGTCATTGTGTTGTTCTCCAAATTTTTGAATATGGAATTGCAGAAAGGAGTAGTATCATTATCATAAATGTAATCTTCCATGTCATCGCTCATCTCACGCAACTGGTCTCTAAAAGCATCTAACCTACAAAGAATAAATGTTTGTAAGAACTTTCACAAAATAAGTTTTAAAAATGCTTATTTCAGAAAGACTAGTTAACATCTTCTCATGTTACACTTACCATCCACCCTGCACAATTCTGTATGGTCCCATGTAACGCTCACACAAAATGTACTGTAGTTAACCTCTTTTACACCTAAATACATATTGCAAAATTTGTTCATGACTTCTTAAAAAAAAATGTATACATACATATATATANCTCTTTTACACCTAAATACATATTGCAAAATTTGTTCATGACTTCTTAAAAAAAAATGTATACATACATATATATACATATACATATATATACATATATATATACACATATACATATACATATATATATACACATATACATATATATATGTATATATATACATATATGCATACATATATATGTGTGTGTATATATATATATATATATATATATATAAAGTACATAGAAGTTCCTTGTAAATGTTAACACCAAAATCATAAATTCCATACAGTTCAGTTCATTCCCTAAATGTAATTTCCAGCTAATNTCTTTTACACCTAAATACATATTGCAAAATTTGTTCATGACTTCTTAAAAAAAAATGTATACATACATATATATATATATATACATATATATATATATACATATATATATACACATATACATATAAGTATATATATACATATATGCATACATATATATGTGTGTATATATATATAAAGTACATAGAAGATCCTTGTAAATGTTAACACCAAAATCATAAATTCCATACAGTTCAGTTCATTCCCTAAATGTAATTTCCAGCTAATACTGTACATATATGTTGTACCTACCAAAAAAGTTACTTACAGTCAACTTTCGATTCTACGACCCTTCTGGGTTCCCCGGGAAAAGGGTCGTAATTTCGAGAGGGTCGTTAATGGAAAATTGTTTTATGGTTTCCCCAAAGAGGGTTATTTTGAGAGGGTCGTTATTCCAGGGGTCTTAGAATTGAGAGTTGACTAATTTGATACGCGTGTACCAGATTCAATATTAAACAAGCATCTTCAATTACAAGCATGCAAATTTTTCTAACTTTATTATGTATATAAACTTTTTTTAACAAGTTAAATTTTGCGGCAGCTGATTCAACACAATTCATCTGGTAAAGTCTAGCAAAAATGATTTCAGTTTTGATTAGAAAAATACGTAATATTGCAACCTGATGACATGAAATATGAGGTGGCAGTCACATCCCACAACTTACCTGTTTGATTCATCATGTTTCTGGCTCCGAAGCTCATCAGTATCCCAGTCACGATCGCAAATAATCTTCTGTAGCAGTGTGAATATGGAGAACAGAGAGGACATGTTGTAGGTTTGAAGCTGTGAGTTCATGGTTTTGTACTCCTTGCCTATATACGTCATTCTACTGCAGGATAAAGAAAAAAAAATTACAAATATTATTAAGCTTATCTATAAACTTTATTTCAGCTTAGTCCTGTGTCCATGACTCACATTCAAGATAACATACACTGGTGAATGCTGAGCCTCTACAAGATGTATCTAAACAATTGTAACTAGCTTCGGGAGGTGATTTCTGGGATCAAAACAAGCAAACATGTTCCTTTGAACATATGTCCTACAACACGTAGTTAAGAGTTACATGACCTACATTGGCCACATCACAGGCGATGCTCGAAGTGTCAACATGGGCAGCAATGCATGCGTGGCAACGCCTCGTCACGGACTGGCGAAGCCGCTCCAAGTATACCTGGGTCATGTCGAACTGCACAGGCGTTATTGATACGCTGTTCCAAGTCGCCGATGTNGAAGCCGCTCCAAGTATACCTGGGTCATGTCGAACTGCACAGGCGTTATTGATACGCTGTTCCAAGTCGCCGATGTCGTCGACCAGCATAGCATACACCACACTTTTCATGTGTCCCCACAGCTAATAGTCCAGTGGATTAAGGTGAGGTGATTGGGCAGGCCAATCGACTGGACTGCGATGCCCAATCCAACGTAACAACACAGTAAGTGGTGGTAGTAATGCATGTTACCACAATGTGAAATGCCTGTAACTCGACAATAACACTTCGTAGAATATGTGTTCATAGAACCATTTTTACTTGTTTTGATCCCAGGAATCCCCTCCCAATGTTTATTATGATAGTTTAAATTCATTCTGTATATTTATCTGCACATCTGGTTTGTAAAGAGAATAAAAGGTTTCACTGCAATCTTTCTTATGNTAAATTCATTCTGTATATTTATCTGCACATCTGGTTTGTAAAGAGAATAAAAGGTTTCACTGCAATCTTTCTTATAACTACAAACATCCCTGCACATTGCTGGCTGGAGCAATAGTTCTGTTTCTTGGGTGGGGTAGCCAGCTCGGATTAGCGCCAAACTCCTCTCATCCATGCATGTTCCTGCCTCAAGCAGCAACCACCTGTAGATTTTGATTTTCATATCCCTAGATATCACACACATTTGAAAAGAAAAAAGATTTGTAAACTACAACACAATGTACTGGAATAGACATGTTCTTTATTTTTTAAAGACAAGAATGCTATAATAATGTTAATCTGATGAAATCAGCCTCTTTTAATAGAGTTGTTATACTTGACAAACGAGAATTGGTCAACAGTAACAAAAACCATACATAGAAAAGAATGTTATAAAAATATGACGAAATGCTATTTACACTATTTTTTTATTAAATAAGTTTCTTATTTATTAGACATGCATAGTCTATCTGCGCAGGTAACACGAGCAATTTTAAAGACATTACTCACAAAGTAAAAAGAAAAAACTGTTACTGGGCAGTGTCTGCCATTACTGCCTTCAGNTAAATTCATTCTGTATATTTATCTGCACATCTGGTTTGTAAAGAGAATAAAAGGTTTCACTGCAATCTTTCTTATGACTACAAACATCCCTGCACATTGCTGGCTGTAGCAATAGTTCTGTTTCTTGGGTGGGGTAGCCAGCTCGGATTAGCGCCAAACTCCTCTCATCCATGCATGTTCCTGCCTCAAGCAGCAACCACCTGTAGATTTTGATTTTCATATCCCTAGATATCACACACATTTGAAAAGAAAAAAGATTTGTAAACTACAACACAATGTACTGGAATAGACATGTTCTTTATTTTTTAAAGACAAGAATGCTATAATAATGTTAATCTGATGAAATCAGCCTCTTTTAATAGAGTTGTTATACTTGACAAACGAGAATTGGTCAACAGTAACAAAAACCATACATAGAAAAGANGGAATTGGTCAACAGTAACAAAAACCATACATAGAAAAGAATGTTATAAAAATATGATGAAATGCTATTTACACTATTTTTTTATTAAATAAGTTTCTTATTTATTAGACATGCATAGTCTATCTGCGCAGGTAACACGTGCAATTTTAAAGACATTACTCACAAAGTAAAAAGAAAAAACTGTTACTGGGCAGTGTCTGCCATTACTGCCTTCAGNGCAATTTTAAAGACATTACTCACAAAGTAAAAAGAAAAAACTGTTACTGGGCAGTGTCTGCCATTACTGCCTTCAGTTCCCCATCTATCATATACTCACAAACTTCAGTCCTGTAAGAAAGCCCTAAATACTGTCAGTTGGTCAGCTAGAGGACATCTCCAACTCTTAAGGGTGGAAACTTCACCCTTCTTTCATTGCTTCCATTTTCCTAGGGTGGGCCAAATCTCAGTAGCATTGCTACCTCTACTGGGGATGTTGTCTACCTTAAGACTACTAGTTGCCAACCTGCACATTAATGCAAATGAGCCTTAACCTCAGTAGCCTTCCTGGAACATCAAATAATAAGAATGGTCCTGACACAAGGGAATTCTATTATAATAATAATAATAAACCAGTTTGCTATGAACCAGAGGTCAAGGTCGACGTTAATAAGGAAATCTGTTTTCTGGCACCTTTGGGTAACACATAAAAATAATTTATAGGCAAAATATAAGTGAAAGTTTTATTTTACCCAATATAATTTGATATCACAGGAAGTATATAACGTCTGTGGTATACAATCTATGAATGGGAACAATCAAACATGTTACAAATAGGGTGTTTTTCCACACGTTTTATTCAAAAAGTGTGAAGATAGTGTGAACAGAACAAACACCAGGTAACAACTCCAAGCTGCACTTACTCAAGTAGTGTCTTGTAAGCATCCAGGGCAGCAACATCTGAAGCAACCTCTTGCAACACAATACTGAGCTGGCGCCACTGAGCCCATTTTAACTCGCGACCAAGGTTGCTTTCTACAGCATCTATGAACTGCCCAAACAAAAAAAAAAAATTGTACCCCTAACAAACAAATGTCTGCAGACTTCAGAAAAAAAATTAGTAATATTTTATGAAAATTTTCAAACTATAAATGCAGCGTCAAAAATAATTTTTTTATTAATTTCACACTTTTACATCATACTGCTATCCCATATAAAAAAAGTTATTCACACATGCCAGCTAATCAATGTGTTTGTGGAAATAACTTTTTAACTGGTTCAAAATTATGAGTACTTAAAAAAAAANACACATGCCAGCTAATCAATGTGTTTGTGGAAATAACTTTTTAACTGGTTCAAAATTATGAGTACTTAAAAAAAAATTACAGTATACATATAACCAAAATTGGCTACTTGATACTTATTAGGGATAAAATATCCACACCCATGANAAAAAAAATTACAGTATACATATAACCAAAATTGGCTACTTGATACTTATTAGGGATAAAATATCCACACCCATGAATTCCCACGAATATAGATATTTAGCAAATAATTATTGCAATTAACCCATACCAACAAGTCCAAATAATTTTGAAAAAAATTTGAATACATTAAAATCTTGTAAATAGTGATGAGTCAAGACTTGAAAAATTGAATCAAACTAACAAAAATCCAATAGTAATTTGCGTCAACTTTTTTCCACAAGACATTGATATACTGAATGAACGAGAAGAGTCACTATGCTTTTAGTTTATAAATAAAGAAATATTCCCACCTAAATATCACCTTTAGAGTGTCGTGAATCAATAATTTTATTTTGCCAACCGCTAAAGTTGCACCGGACGAAAACAATAACTTTGCTACATACGGNTGTCGTGAATCAATAATTTTATTTTGCCAACCGCTAAAGTTGCACCGGACGAAAACAATAACTTTGCTACATACGGCGACACTCTGTTGATGTTTATGGTGTTCGGTAAACACAGCTGCAATACAACCCAATGAAGCACGACATGAACTACTCTGGCGATGAGATTACAAAGTGCTCCCTACAAATTGTCTATAGTGGTTTGTTTTTTTATATCTACAATTGATTGTGTTAGCAGATCAATGATCAGTATTACAGATTTTTTTGGCAAAAACTGAGGCAGAAAAACAGAGTACATTCAATTGCATTAGTTTTCAGATGCCAAAATTTTTTGCCTGTTAAAACAACAGTTGTTATCATTAAATAAGGAAATTTGTGATTAAATAAAAGCCCTAATTAAATATAAAAANTGTCGTGAATCAATAATTTTATTTTGCCAACCGCTAAAGTTGCACCGGACGAAAACAATAACTTTGCTACATACGTCGACACTCTGTTGATGTTTATGGTGTTTGGTATACACAGCTGCAATACAACCCAATGAAGCACGACATGAACTACTCTGGCGATGAGATTACAAAGTGCTCCCTACAAATTGTCTATAGTGGTTTGTTTTTTTATATCTACAATTGATTGTGTTAGCAGATCAATGATCAGTATTACAGATTTTTTTGCAAAAACTGAGGCAGAAAAACAGAGTACATTTAATTGCATTAGTTTTCAGATGCCAAAATTTTTCGCCTGTTAAAACAACAGTTGTTATCATTAAATAAGGAAATTTGTGATTAAATAAAAGCCCTAATTAAATATTAAAATTTTATGAAAATATACATTAAATGCATAAACATTCCATTTAGACAATGATGGAAGCGGACNATTTTATGAAAATATACATTAAATGCATAAACATTCCATTTAGACAATGATGGAAGCGGACTACCTAATCCCTGCACGGAAGTTGCCAGCACAACTTTATACATATGCCGGATCTGGCTTGGTACAAGGCAAACGGAAGTGAATGGACATGAACACAGTACTTAACGTCAGTATACACATTACGAGTTTTATTGTTAGTGACCTCAAGGGGTTCAAGTACCGGTATTGTATAAATACTCAAAATAAACATCCCCTTTTTTTTTAAATCAAGATCTTGGAAACGAGAGAGCATTATATTTGCGACTTAAGCCATTTTACCTCCCAGCAAACCCCTTCCTCTTGCCGACTGTGTGATTACGGGCAACCAATAACACAACAGGAAAGTTGGACAGATACAGTCTCAGCACAACACAAATACCTACAACCATACAACATACTGAAAAATGAAAAGCCTCTATATCCCACGGCATGTTACACCTTCACAAAAACATGCATAAATATGGTGAACTTGTCATTGCTCATTACTTTTCTCATATAATTACAGTTTTAAAACGTTTAACTTAAAAAAAACCACTACTAACAAAAACTTTAAATGAGGAGTACTTTGCTCATCCGAGAGCATGCTTAGGGACCAGCCTGAAAGAAATCCTCTGCTTCACCCCTGTAACAGTTAACTTAATTTTTTTTTCAGCAATATGTGGCTGACATAACAGTTCCTACCAAAGTCATTCACTCATCAGTGGGAGGGAAAAAGGAGTACTTAGAATCANATATGTGGCTGACATAACAGTTCCTACCAAAGTCATTCACTCATCAGTGGGAGGGAAAAAGGAGTACTTAGAATCACTTAACCAGGCAAAGGATCATTCATATTGGTAGAAACTAGTCATAAACTTTACTTCTTGGTAAACCCCGGCTATAGAGGAGGATTCACACATGAAGCTACACTACATNATATGTGGCTGACATAACAGTTCCTACCAAAGTCATTCACTCATCAGTGGGAGGGAAAAAGGAGTACTTAGAATCGCTTAACCAGGCAAAGGATCATTCATATTGGCAGAAACTAGTCATAAACTTTACTTCTTGGTAAACCCCGGCTATAGAGGAGGATTCACACATGAAGCTACACTACATNAGAAACTAGTCATAAACTTTACTTCTTGGTAAACCCCGGCTATAGAGGAGGATTCACACATGAAGCTACACTACATTATGCTATGCTGCGCTGTGCTAGTCTACGATGTATCTCGCACATTCAACAGACTAAGGTATACACTGGGTGGTTTAGTCGAGTTGTTGTAGGAAGAACACTGCCTTTTGTGATCTGAAGTGTTTAAATGACAGTGATATGGACAGCGAGGAAGAGGAAGGATTCTTATTAGCAAAACAAAGATGATGAAAAGAAGCAGATGGATGTGGGTGTGTGAAATCTGCCGCAAGAGGTTATTAACGTAGGGTGAATTCAACCATGTGATGCCGGATGTAGAAAGAGACAAAAAAATTCTGGTTAACAAAAGCACAATTTTATGAACTCCTTGCTTTTATCAATCCCAGCATCAAGAAAAAGACCGGATGGCAGAAGGCCATTTCCGAAAAGGATGTATGCTTAAGGTAAGGAGGCTCTGCCACAATCATCTGGCAATAGAAAAAAAAATTCTTTAATAATTATTTTTAGATTACAGCATATGTAGATATAGCAATTACAGGGAATCCAAATGTTGCCACGTTTGCTGAAGACCTGTGAAGGGATATGTGCATTCAAGTGAATACTTCACCTGGTCAGGGAGAGGGAGATAAAGCACTGTCACACANGACCTGTGAAGGGATATGTGCATTCAAGTGAATACTTCACCTGGTCAGGGAGAGGGAGATAAAGCACTGTCACACATGAAGCTTCTTCACCACACAAGGTGGCAAGTCAACATGGGAAAAGTATCTTTGCTGAATAATGAGGCCAAAGCATCATAATGGTAGATTCATCTCCACCAGATTGATAGGTGGAAGGATGAAACATTATCATGGGCTACAGCAAAGTAGTTTTATATCCTCTATCCAAATAAACGCTGGTGCATTTCCTAAATGGATGTCTTCCCAATTACCAACCCATAAAAGAAATATTTTCAGGCTTATGACTGGCCTAATGCGGTTAGCTAACCTATAAAACAATAAATAAATAATAAATGATTATGTTGGGACTTTACAAATCAATGAGAGAAATTATAATTATAGGCTGCTCATGGTTAATTGAGCACTTTTGAAAGCAACCTTTGAAAAATGTCACTGCCTCCACCTGCATATGTTTTAACAAGCAGATTGACTGGCAAGTGCCTAGTAAGGTTGGTAACTACTGAGGGAAAGTAGACCCATGTCTTTAATGGTGAATCAAAAGTGTTAGGTAAACATCTGTGAATATTCAAATTATTCCTTTAGTGGTCTGTTTTTTAATGAATAAAAGTGTAAGAATGAGCAAATTTGGGAAATATTTACTTTCCTAATAATTTCACAGTTTCACTTCCACTTGAATAAAGTGCTCAGGCCCATGGCAATTTCATGAAGGAATACACTATAACAAGCATACAAATACATCATAAGCAGGACTTTCAAAAGTGCTCAGTTTACAATGAACAGTGTTTACGTAGACTACATCAAACTTACTCTAAATTGTCAACATTTTGGTATATCACAAGCTACAAAGCATAAACCCACATACAGTATAGTATATCTCACGTAAGGTTTCCACTTTTTGACAAATAGTATGGAAGTAGTACACAGTAAACAAACAGACCATGTATCCTTCCACCACCATATGGTTTTCACCTATCTGTCGCCAAGGCGCTGAAATCTTTAATAAGATGGCAATTGTAGATCTTATGTAACAGCAGTTTGAACACTACAGCGTAGATATTAAGCTTGGAATTGGGAAATTGTGAGACCCTTTAATTTATAATTGAAGTAAATGGTAATGAAAGGGCCATCTGCTTGTTACATACGCGAGGTCTGTTTGCTTAACTGTGGGATTGGCGACAAGGCACCAAATGCACCGAGTGACAATATATCACAACATTAACGGTATTTGTCTTAAAAATGATTCCAGTGCAAAATAATGCTTGGTTTTTAAATATTAAATAATTTTTTTTTCCCCTACGTTATAGTGGGAAAGGCTGTACAGAAGTTATTAGCNATGATTAAACGCTGTACAGAAGTTATTAGCGAGCAGAACTGCAGCACACAGAAATACGTTACTTTAAAAATATACATAGCTTGAGGAAAACATAAAACTCTGCACATTCATTCATATACTGTATTTTATGCATGCAAAACCAATCACGTCAAGGGAGGGTGTGGCTTGGCAAGTGTGCTGCCAGCACTGGTTGCCAAGATAGCAGCACATGAGCACCGTCAGCTGCTCTGTTCAAAAAGTATCACCACGTCTTTTTTTAGTCTATTTTTTATTTCATACCGGTTCTAGACAACTCGGGATAAAAATGTAGTATGTCACATTAATGTAGAAATTCATGGAAATTATTCTGCTACAGTTTTGCAGCATTATCAAATTCATAGGAAGCATATACGAGAAGGAGAAGCTAGAGGGTGTGATGAGGGGAAAAACAGATAAAATGAAACACAAACAACATTTAATTTGAAACACTTGCACATTACTATTTCTGCACTAAGTTTAGGTTGTTACAATTATAACAGCTGTTTTGTGGCAATGAAAAATAAAATATATAGGTAAATAGTTTGTTAAAGAACTCTATCCTGCCAGCGTATTTCTGTTGCCGGTTGTGCGATGGTAGGTTTGTAAGAAAAGTGCACATGGAATTTACTTACATTCATTCACACATCTGCTGATAACGGATTCTATATATGGGATGTTTTAAGTTTTGTTTAAAACATGTTACCATACATTTGCTGTCAAAAAGTTGAATTCTTTGATGAGACAGACTACAGAGGCTTTTCACAAACTTTACACGGATAATACCTATTTACAAATGTGCAAATACTCAGAGTACCAAAACAATAAGAAATCAGAGCTTTCATTTTCAATTTTGGTAAGAAAACTAGTTGTTGAAAGTCTCAACGAAACGAAAATTTTGAACTTATATGGATATTTCAGTTCTTATCAAATGTTTTTCAGTTGAATGACAATGAAATTTTGTTTGTAAATAAATTTATTTCCATTATTACACTACTACAATAACTACATAAAAATAAATTTAAATGTTGGCGAGAGTAAATTTATTAGGTTCTTCAAAGATATTGTTACTGTTACCGAAATTCAATCTTTCTNAATTTAAATGTTGGCGAGAGTAAATTTATTAGGTTCTTCAAAGATATTGTTACTGTTACCGAAATTCAATCTTTCTTAAGAAATCCACCTCAATCACTTCTTTGTATGTGTCCAAACAAAATATTTTAGAAGTATTGTTGTACTCTGTACCATTGATGGTACTACACAGGTTTCATTACATACTTTAAATTGAATTTAATAAATTGTATGCTAGTATGTGTTTCACAATACACAGACACACACTTGATAAAATGTTAACATTTTATTTAAACATTCAATAGGACTGAGATCTCATTAAATTATTTTTAATTTTTGTTTTAGAGTTTTATGAATTTTGAACACTTTTTCAGTTTTGTTTCATGGAACAAAGAGTTGCATTTGCACAACTTGAGCATTTATTCTGCAACAAGACAAATGTACAGGAAATAAAGGTGCCATTAGAAAACTATAAACAAAACCTACCTCTTCGAGAACAGCTTCATAGTTTGGCTGTAGAATGCTGATCAAAGAGAAGTTGTTGGCATTGCAGAAAACACGTTGAACCCTCTCTACAGTAGAAGGATAATCCATCAGAAACAACTTGGATTGAAAGCTCTTATCACACAGCATTTTCTGTGGATNGATTGAAAGCTCTTATCACACAGCATTTTCTGTGGATTCTGTCTAATGGCCAGCAAATTTGACTGAGGAAAACATTACCACAGCATTCATAACATGGTAAAAAAAAAAAAAGCACTGACCAACAAATTTCTGTTCAAAAGTGGTCAAGCTACCTGGTAAAAAAATATTCACACAAATTCAGACATAAAAATAACTGATAAGGCTACGTTACTAAGACAATTTTATTTTTACAGCATAATGAAAACTGTTAAAGCAGAGATTTAAAAAATGCAAGTATTTAAATATTCTTAGTTTAAAAACTCCTGAGGAAACAGTTAAAATGACAGTATCATTAATAATAACAGTAAAAATAATGACCACAACAAAATACACCTAGTAAACTCACCAAAGATAATTGCTCTAGATTTATATGTGCCTTCAGTAATGAGTCCAAATCACTACTACTGATTTTTAAACCATTGCTGTTGATAACATCCTTCATCTCTGTTTTATCTCTTAGCAACTTCTTCATGCTGAGTTGGCCTTAAACAAAAAAATAATCCAATAAATTCTTTAAAGTAACAGAAAATTCCTTCTGGTGCACCACATTCGACCTAATGCAAAGAACAGCAATGAGGAAACTGTGGCCTGCAAGCCATTCGCTGCCAGCAAGCTTGGGCTACCTCAACTTACCAAAATAACATTGGAAATGGCTCACAAACATAAATTAAGTGGCCCTCAGCAGCCCTTGAGATGTGTATGTACTTTGAATGATCCAATATGGTATGGAAAAGAATACTGTAATTATTGTTGCGAAACTTTGGGCAGTCTGGCGTTTGAATTTTCCCAGCATATTCGGACTATGNAAAAGAATACTGTAATTATTGTTGCGAAACTTTGGGCAGTCTGGCGTTTGAATTTTCCCAGCATATTCGGACTATGTAAAAGTCCTTTACTTTACTATCTAGAAATAACATACGCAGTTTGCATACACTGGAACACTGCAGGCTGGTAGGACAAATATAGAAAGCAAAAAACATATACCTTTCAAATATGAACAAGGAAAAATACTCTACTCTCTACATAAATAAGGATACCCAGCAAAGACATTGTCAAAAATCTCAGAGTTTAATTATTGCTTTGTTTCTCATTAACTTGCCAAGAAGAGGTAATATATGTGTTAAGGCAAACATTCTAAATTAATTTCACATTTGTATGGCTCTGAACAAACATAGAAACATGTGTGAAAAATTACATGGCCTTTGTAACACTAATGTCCTTCGTGATCATACTGGAATGAATTAGCTTTTACTTTGCTCAAAACTGCAAAAATCTTAAATAATACTTGCAAAATAATTATTCTAAATATTGTACTCTAATAGCTCATGTAGGCATGGAACTCAGTATCAAATTGTCCTTTGTTAAAAATTTGAGGAAATCACTGTTCACTAAAATCCAACATAGCGGAACTAAAACGTTCCAAAAATTTGTATTGACGCCTTTGCTTGGCAAATGAATTTAGTAGTAACTTATCTGAAAGTGGGATTAAAATTATGGAAATCTCAAATGTTTTTAAGTTCTTGTTGATCCGGCACGACGAAGAATCACTCTAGATGTGCAGGAACCATTAGGCTAACATCTTCCCTATAGTAAGCGCTCGGGCTTACTGTGTTACAATACACTCCATATGCACCTTAAACATAGCCACGGGAGTTCTGGCTATCCTCACTGAATTGTTACGCGGGTGGTGACCAACAGACCTCTTCTTCAGCTTGCCACATGTCTGTCTGTTCCAAACGACCTGTAATTCAGGGGCGAACTAGACTAATTACGAATAAAAATCTAATTATATCATCTAGGACTCATCTCACCCACCCGAGCTGGCTGCCTAACGTCATGTACCAAGATGGCTAGCTTCTCTTTCAAAATACTTACTTAAGAATATTCTCCAAAACTTACAAATCACTAGAGGGTTAGTTCAAACTCATTCATCACGCCACTTAAGAACTGTAGTAACTATCCAATACCACATAATTATAATTGGCCTTCTAGATAAACACACGTAATTAATGCAAGAATGGAAAGACATACAAATATGTGGCCAAAATAGAATACAGTTGAAAAGATTAAAGTTATCTGCTCAGACAAATAATGCCTTTAAGAAAATTAATTACTGCAACTAAAAATAACTCGCATGAATAATAATATAACTGATAAACATTAAAAAAAATTGCATATCATTAAATATTCTGTTTGGGCCCAAAATGAGACATTACTTAGAGTTCTGGCAATATTTTTCCGAGGTGATAGTGCTGTACACATATATCAATAAGATTATTCTTGGAAATTTTCAGTAAAAAAAGGTTTGAAATTTTATTTGGATTTGGAAATTACTCTTTCCAGTATGGGCATGGAGCTAGTAAAGGCACAAGACATAAATGCAAGCTGCAAGCAAATGCCATAGGACAAGACACGAGTATCTTGAACCTGGTAACTCACTCAACAATAAAAATTAATAGTGTAGCCTGCAGCACAAACTTTAGTTCTAGATTTGGCCCACACCTGGAAAAGTTTCCCTGCCTCCGACACAGAAGTTCATTCAATGGATAAAATCCATTTAATTTCGACAATAACATACCATGAGCAGTGAAGATTCTTACCCAATGAAGGTCTTACTTGATCATACAATCCTTATTAATTTCCTTATTGAAACTGCCTTATAATATGGCACAGATACAGCCCAACTATTTTGAAAAACTGTGATTCATTCCTGAAAGTACACTTACAGAGAGAACTTCAGATACTCAATCTCAATAGTTGTTTCATTCAAGCATACAAACATGCATTAACTACAAATCTGTTAAGTATAGTTGGCTTGACATGAATACAACTATTATTTAAAAGCAGTAATCTCTTAACAGCAGACGGAATCTCTGAGCAGTAACAGATTTTGGTGAGAGCAAACTGTTGTAAATATGCCAGAGGTGTACTTCCTAAATGTACAATATTTTAGAACAAGAATTTGTTTACTGGCCAAGAGCCAAAGCATAAATAATACCAATTTCTGATAATTTTATAAGGTGCACAGATTATAAGAGCTAGAAAAGAATGTGTTCATATGAACACGTTCACTTATTTCATTCCTTCTTGTTTGGAACGATTGTGGAATATATTCATCTTTGACCAAATGAATGGAGTTCTGAACTTTGTTCCCTTTTTCCATGAAGTGGAACAATATTTAGCATTGGAATTTGAGTTCACAAAGAAAATCTTGCAAAATTTAAAAAAAAAATTAAACATATTTACTGTTACAACTCAGTAAAAATATAGTACAGCCATGTTCGTAATGCGAGAGAAAATTTAATCTTGTTAGTTTGGCCGCTGTGGCTTGTTTTCAGTTTGCAAATTGTATTTGAAAACTTCCTGCTTTTCTTCTGTGAAAGTGAACAAGGGTGTGAAATTGCTTGTGCATGAGGGAAGTAAAGTAAACAAACATAATCTACGTTTGCCGAGGACTGGTTTCAAAAAACAATTTGTTTCATTTCTGAAAATTGTTAACATAACTGTGTCATGCAATTTATGCTGACTGTTGGAGAAGACGTAAGTTCTGCAAGTAATTCGTCGTCGAGTGAGGGATGGCACATACAGGATGTGAACTGTAATTCATTCNAGAAGACGTAAGTTCTGCAAGTAATTCGTCGTCGAGTGAGGGATGGCACATACAGGATGTGAACTGTAATTCATTCACTTTAGTCAGTACCTTCGTAAATTAACAAATTCCTAAAATAATAACCCCAGGGACAAAATGGATTATTACCCATTCTAACAAATAAAAACACTGCAAAGATAATCATTATCAGTTTCGAAATTTGGCGTGGATCTAATTTTGAGATACGTGAACCAAATTTCTCTGTGGTTTGACTGACTTGTGAGTTTGTAAATGTGAATAATAGATAAAAATTTGGACTACAGCAAATTTCATGCGAGTAAAGACAAATTGTCTTTAAATCTTAGTTCCCATCTCAATCAATTATTTAGCACAAGTCAAAATGCTCTGGCTAACTAAATCTCAGTTTTATTGTCAAAAAATCAATATTAAAAATCAAATTTTAAGATTATGATATGTTTGACTTTTATATTACACCTGTTAGATTTAAGTTGGGTACCATGACTTTTAAGGCTAGTGTAAAAGTGTTTTACAATCTTCAATTTTTGAACGTTACTCATTTTCAAATATCTTTATTTTGGTTCTGTTGTGTTTGAGTGTCACATACATGACATTAAAATTATTGTAATGTTAACCCAGTTAGTGTAAAACGATCTTCACACTTATTTGACAACCTGATATAGGCCTACTTAATGGTCTTGTCAATTTAACTATCCAGTGCCCCACACGAGGCCCGAAATACACAGTAAGAACAACATTTTACCTGTGTAGTTATAATCGAAAATAGCATTGATGTAAAAGTGTTAACAAATGTAGTCTAGAATAAGTGCAGTTAAAATCAAGAGATAATTTTTAGTTACAAGGACTAACAGTAGCCTTATTGTAAGCACTGTTTGAAATCCTACACAGCATTAAATATTACAAAAATATCAATAGAAAGTGGAAAACCTAGGTAATTTTTAAAGTTCCTTTCTAAAAACATGAACTGGAACTAGTTCCTTTTGACGCTAGAGGAACTTTAACTGGAATTAGAACTTTTCTGTGATGAACTTTCCAAGCCCAGCATTGAAGTTAGATGCTTTTATACAACAAAACAACTAATATGCCCAAAAGAGTNTGTGATGAACTTTCCAAGCCCAGCATTGAAGTTAGATGCTTTTATACAACAAAACAACTAATATGCCCAAAAGAGAAATCAATTTTCTGCAAGGCATCTTAATGAGGCTGTCATAGCGACAAACACATCTAAATAAAATGTCTCCCGCAGAAGATCCAGAACTGACTAAGGTGCTACAACACTGCACTTTAATTCACGACAAAACATAGGCTTTATATGAAAAGTGCAGTCAAACCTTTACAGATAAAGTTGGCTCGCTACTCAATTTCAAAATTAAAAACCCCCTATTTGTGTGAAAANGTGCAGTCAAACCTTTACAGATAAAGTTGGCTCGCTACTCAATTTCAAAATTAAAAACCCCCTATTTGTGTGAAAATGCTTTACTCTGCAGGAAATGTGAGGTGTTTCTGATGCAAGTGTCGCATACTGAGCAATAACACTTTCATCCTGCCGCGTGGACCTATTTTCTCCAACAGCAATGACGACACCACAACTAGTTCCTGACTCCCGTGTGATTCTAAATGGCAATGTGGTAAGTTCGCTTGCGTATGTGTCCTGCATTATAAGCTTATTTATGTGTTTTAAATATATTCTTTCAACATTTTTGGTCCTCTGGGTTGGACACGTGTCCACGATTCCGTACAATGACAGTGACACTTTTGCATTTGTTTTCGGTGTTCTGCGTAAATGAAGTTGTATTTTACATGTGGAACAACTGTAGCTGTCACACTGAATCCACTCACCATAGGAACATCTCCTAAAGAAACTAGTACTTTTTCATTGCATTCCATTGCTTTTGTGAGAAGCATTGCATATTTTGTGAACAATTTCATGGAAATTATTAAGATGATGTTCGTTTTATAGTGTAATGTTCTTATTACCAGCTTGTGCTCAACATGTGGGCAAGTAATTTTCCTTCTTGTTGCATCAATCCGTCTGTAGTGTGTATGTAGAGCGAATGAGATATTTTTGTTAAAGTTCAAGTTTCAGGAAAGCAAAGGGCGAGAGCTCTTGTAAAGACAGACGAGGTAACAACAAATACCATTCACAAAGTGAATGCATTTGGCACACAATTAGGTGCCACTGGGGGCGCAATAAATTCTTTCTGCAACTAGATTTTATAAACAGATCCCTTTCCGGATAAATATTACAAAAGTGTGGTAACATCAAAGCATGATTCTTTCTTTGCTATTTTGTCTGACGTCCGATGCCACATAACCTCATTTTTGTCCATACATGCTGTGCAAGCTTCAACAAGTAAAATTTCCTCCATTGTAAAATTACTGCTTCATTTCATTTTACACAATAGACCACATTATTCAAAACAAATTTAATAGATCTATCTAAGATTAGTAAGATGGAATAACTAATGCATGGGAAAATAATGAATAAATAAACAATGGGTACCTTGAGCAATTAAATATGATGTGAGAAACAACCTCAACGATGATTATAAATATTAAGTGCAAAGAAAAAACATTTCGCAACACATTAGAAGAACACTGCAATTAACTACCATGTCCACAAATAAAAAAACAATATATAATTACTAACTTCAATTAAATAAAATCACGACACATATATGATGAAATTACAATGATGTGGTAGAAATCATGTACAGTTTGAGATCAAATGCAATTTTAGTAATAATGTTTAAGTATAAAAAATCACACCCTTCTTTACAAAATTTATTTAGGGGTTAGGGGAAGCTAAATGTCTTCCTTCATTGCCTCAAGCTATGCGTTTAAAGTTTTATGTCGTTTGATTCATCTTCAACTTACTGAACTTTAAAACTTCTCAAAACAAATTTATAATGTTCAGATTTTACTTAGAAGTTATTTTCACGCTAGCTACAGTCATGGCAAAAGCTCTGTACAAATGGTCTCTGAGAAGAAAACCAGACGTACGTTCAAAATTATTTTTAAAGGGAAAATCTTGACAGCTGCCTCAGATTAAAACAGATGATGGCAAATCATGTTGTGTGGCGCCAGGATAGGTGTCACAATGGCGCCAAGAATGCTACGTCCCAGGAACGGCATCATCTGCTCCAGTGGCACTAAAAAAACCTACTTGAGCACCTTGTGAGACCACTTCAGATTGTCCACGTTCCCTAACAACTTAACAGTCATATTTAGGTCCGGTAGACTGAATAAACCTAGCTTATGATGTTAAAACCTAGATGTTGAGAAGGATCCATCATTCAACAAGTTTTAAAGCAATGGTAGCCAGGCCAAAAAGATGCAGATTTACCATTTACACACGGTAAATCATAATCTGCGCATCGTGGAAAAGGTCGCAGACCTTGCCATCACGAGAGATAAAATTAAACCCAAAGAGAAAAATACTAAGCTATCGTGTCTTAAGCAAACCTAACTTACATTATATTGAAATGTTGCCTTTGGCAACTACATAAATAAACATAAAATTTTAACTAGCTAACCTAGAGATGAAAGGGTGACCTAACCTAAAATATAGATAACCAACACAAAGCTAAGCTAAGCTAACCTATAGAGACGTTCAAAATGAAATAGGCCCAATTTATATAAATTTAGGTTAAGCAAAAATATAAAATTTAGAACGTATAACCTAAAGATAAATAAACAAAACTATAATACCATTATATTACACCAAATTAGCAAATGTTTANATTTAGAACGTATAACCTAAAGATAAATAAACAAAACTATAATACCATTATATTACACCAAATTAGCAAATGTTTAACTTCAGAAAATTACATTTCCCTCTTTTGTGGGAAGAGTGGCCAATGTTTGGTCCAACTTTATCGAGCAACAATCCACGACAGTCAAGCATTGGCTGGCATCAAATAAATTCAGTACTTGTTGGGATGGCTGAAGGGAAAGGCATTACAGTTGGTCAGAAATTTGCCTGCTAGTGCTAACAACTATTCAGTAAAGTCTAAAAGACCTCTCATGGTTCTCAGGAAAAGGGTTGTTATTTCGAAGAAGTCATTATTGGAAAAAACTTTTTCAATTAAATTTGTTTCATGGTCCCCAAAAGTTAATAATTTTGAGAGGTTCACTATTCCAAGGGTCTTAGAAGCAAGAGTTGACTACAAGATTATTGATCTGCCTGTTATTCTGCATTCGAGGGTAGCTATAATGGATTGTGCTGTTGCTGTAGGGAACAAGGTTGGTGCTAGTCAAGTGTCTCAGAAAACATAACGAACTATGAAACACTTTCTTTTATTAACACATTGTTTACCCAACATATGAAGATTAAACACATTCAGAAAATGACCAACTGTAAAACTAGCATGCAATTTTACGTATTCCTAATTTTTTTACTGTATCAGGCTCAACAACATCAAACACAAAATAATATTGCACAATAGCACATATTCAAAATTAATTAGCTTTGGGGCTAGGAAAGATACGACTAATTGCAATTTATCCTTGCAGAAGGCAATAGGATTGGCTTTCAAAGAGCAACATCAATTTGTGTTTTATGCATAAAAGTGTTCACACAAACAAAAAGGAAGCCATCTCCTTTTTCGTAGATATAAACCTTACAAGCCACTAACTGCAGAGTAGCGGCACAACATTTAATAAGCAGTTCAAACTCACATTTTGTTATTACAAATCCTGAATAATACCTTTGAATGTTTTTTCTCCAGATGTAATATTTTGAATCAAATATGTCAAATCTTCAAAGTCTGTCATCACACTGTTTACACTCCTGATTTTTTGCAGTGTTGTTTCATTTTCCAGGACATACTCAACATCAGTCATTAGTCGAGAAAATCTAAAAAATCAGAAAGCACCAAAAATGGAATACTTAATTTTTGGAGTTCCGAACTGTCGCCTAAAGTCACGTTTGCCAATAAACTCTCTACTAACACATGAACACAAGCGAAAAACTAGTTGACCAACACTTATCAATGAATTAGTTAAGATATGGCAGGAAAAGGATGCTAGGTGACTAATTACATTGCATAAAGGAGACAGAAAACATAAGTAGGCTTACTCAGAGGATGGTACTCATGGAGAGGAGGAGAGGGAGAGAGAAATACATGGAGAGAGAAAGAGACATGGAGAGAGAAAGAGACATGGAGAGATAAAGAGAGAGGGAGAGAGAAAGACAGCTCACCTGTTTAAGCCAGACATTTTTCCACTTACAAGATGCAAACATTATAAGATATACTTGAACCACATTTTCAAAAATTATGTTTCACTACTAGACGAAGCATAATATACAAGCAAACATAAAGTGAAGGTAAAATAAAATACAAACTAACTTACATTGATTTGTCATAGGACTCTGGGCCATTGCTGTGCGACCTGTCTGATGAGTAGCAAGTGTTGTTGAATGTGCAGAAGAAGCTCAAAAGGAATGGCATCTGACCGGCAGATGGCATTGCTTTTGGGTCAAAATGACCTGCAACAAATAGCAAATACAGTACTGGTACACGGGATACTTCTGTGTAAACACCACCCCACGCCACAAAGTAACTGGGTTCCCAATGGAATACATTTTAATACAGTCAGACGAAAACAAAAAAAAAATTGCAAATTAGTGAATCTGCATGTTACAAATACACCCTCCAACTGGTATAGCCATAAATTTTATATTTCACCATATTTAAAAGGATGGCATTCTTTCAACAGGAAGAAACCCTAGATTTTTCATACAATGAAATAAAAGTATAGTTTCACAACGGAAATTACTCTATAACTTACTTTACAAAATTAATCGTATACCTTTGGAAAAAAATCATCTCTAATGATTCATTCTTCTTTGGATGTAAATGACATCCAATTATATGTAAAACATCACATTATGGGCAAAAAGACAACAGACTGTACTGCTTCATCATAGTTACTGCAAGGGCATGTACCCCTGAAGCATGGACTCTGTACCATGTGCAGAATGTTTCTTAACAGGAAAAATACTTTTATTACTTTATCATGTACAATAAAAACCTTTCTCTGATTAGTTACATCTGGAATAAAGGTAATTATAACAATACTACCAGTACAGTTAAACATTCCTACAAAGGCGCTAAATACAATTTGGTAAATGGCTCATATCTATGCTGTGCTTTTACCTCTGGCAACTATCAAAGACTTTCAACCAATTTGAGTATGGTTCTGCAAGGAATAGGTTCGAGTGGAGAAACAGGACTAATGGTGCTGATGGCTGGTTTATTGTCTGTGTACTCCAGTTCCCCCACCACTGCAGTCCTGTCCTCCTTCACCTCCCCTCCCTTACCTTCTCCATCTACAGGCTGGTTGGGAACAACAGGTGGAGTACAGTTCAAATGAGAAAATCATCGCGTAGCTTTGAGGGAGGTACCACAGGGGAATGCTCTCCCGAACATTCGCCGCTGGAGGGAGGGAAACCATGCCACACTGCTGGTGCTCTACACACCAAACTGATAACATCGCTCCCTACTACCATGCTGTCGCTACTGAACTGAACAACCCCACCCATTTGTGCAGCTGCAATGGGCTCTCCCGACTCGCCTCATTTGTTTTGGACTTCTGAGCATTATTTTATTATTTGGATTTCACTTTATGTTACCAGGTAGAGCAGCTGGCTCCACAATTGCACCAACCTTCTCTTATTCAATATAATACATATCAACCCTGCATTAAAGGCACTTCGAAGCATTTTTTTCCTTGTGTATAAAATTCAATAATGGTATCACAGCCAGCGCAGGTACAAAGACAGAACAATATAACATGAAGTGTTTATATGTATTGCTACTTTCATTTGTTATCACGTTAACCACCTCAAGTTATATCTCCATATTTAATTGAAAAACTGAAAACATTTCAATACAAACTTACATTCATGAACATACTCCTTGA
The DNA here is from genome assembly GCA_002778355.1 of Clitarchus hookeri. Lineage (NCBI taxonomy): Eukaryota > Metazoa > Arthropoda > Insecta > Phasmatodea > Phasmatidae > Clitarchus > Clitarchus hookeri. The sequence goes on from NQII01004411.1 coordinate 46,147, forward strand.
GTTCTCTGGTGCGTACCCACATAAGTATTAAGAAAAGAAACAATGGCCATATTATTTCTGCTACACATCGCACCTGAAAAAAACGAAGTGCTTTAAGAAACAGAAGTTGGAATACATACATATTTGCTCTTGATAATTTAGGCACAGTTGTAAGTATTGATAATTATATTTAAAAAAAAGTAACATGGAAAAGTACAATGACAAGATAATTAGGTAAATATTTTTTTTAATTAACTATAAATTACTTATTTCCTGAAAACATTTTGTGATAGTGACTCAAATTCTATTAATTACAACTCTCCATTTATAAGAAAACCTACAAAGTGATGTATTCTTTCAGTAAGTCTGAAACAAGTGCATGAATAAACAATTAAATTTCAAGATTGTGAAACATCACTTTGAAGAAAAATTGCATATAATGATTAAAACAAAATTGACTTAACCATGCTTAAATGTCTATTGTGTCAAAAGATTTGTAAAATCTGTTCTCACCTTCTGCCGTTTCCTCAAAATAAAATTTTTCCATAGCAGCATCCGCAACTGCAGGAAGGTCATGTTGAATTTTTCGCTCCAAGACCTGAAAATACACTGGTGTTACATTTTTAAAAAAAAATGGTTTACCACACAGTTCTGAACCTACACTGAAACAACTACCACATTTCAATAACCATTTGTGCAAAAAAAAGTTGTTTAGTGTAGAACATTCTACTAAAGGTTTCAGAGCAATGTTGAAATTATGATAAACACAAGGGACTCTACAACCCAAACCTTTCTAAAAGAATTAGCGGAACATGTTTTTGAACATCTGATAAGTTACCTATGGCTACAGGTGGCAACAGTGGTCTAATTTCATAGCTTAAGACCTATTCTACTCAGTGCAAACCACAGTAGTCATACAACATCTATAGGCTTAGCAGTGTCAGGCGACTCCTCAAAACAAAGCGTGTCACGGTGTGTCAGTGTGTCGCAATGAGGTACACCGACAGAAGTTGTCATTGGCGGAGATTGTATTTAACCGAGAACATGCAATGCGACATCTCGACGCTGTACAAGTCGCAAGAGCAGTCGCATTGATCCAGGAAGGGTGGAACTTTCGTCATGTTGCCGCAGACATCAATGTCTCCTCGTCTGTCATTCATCAGTTGTGGAATCGCTACAACGAACCAGGTCAGTTCTCCAGGCAAACAAGGTCATAGATGCATTATAACTCCACATGATGACCAATGTCTGGCCATATCTGCATTGTGATACACTTTGTATCACAAAATATAAATTTTATTAGAGCAGCATATTTAAGACCAACTGGCCTGGTTGAAGCCTAGTCCGAGAAGAAGGAAACTAATAGGGGTGGTCATGACCGAGAAGTAACGAAATTCAAAATATTCTATTATGAAGGATCATTCAAGTGATTAATTATTTGTACTAGTCATTCAAATGTTTTAAACTGAGCGATCGCCACCTTTCAGTCATACTTCCCCCTACTCGTCACTCATCTCGACTCTCGAGCATCGAGCCGGGAAGGCAGCTAGTGGCGAGTGCCGAGTGATCAATTGATAATTCAATCGCCGTTCAACATGCGCTTTGCTATCCTGGCAGGAGGGAGGGAAGTGAAAACACATGTATCGTTCTGTGTTTGTGTCAGTTATCACACACAACTTTGTGTATTCTGGTACTTGTAAGAACACAGTTACTTTCTGCCTCCCCTCCCCCATGTAAATTACAGTTTACCAAAGTCCGCTGGGCCTGCAGCATGCACTGTTGCCAGTTCTCCATACAAATAAAACTACTGGGGTGCAAAAAGTTGTTCTGAACACTTAAAATATGGGAGTATAGTCTGTCCACGCTGTAATTTACTATCTTTCGGCCAACATTTTTCTGCACTAAAATATTATTTGGTATAAGATTAAATGATTTCAGACCAATTTATTTTATTTACTAGTAGTGTTTTCTTTATCATGATAATTCTAATTTAAATCATAAATCTAATACCTATAATAACAGTAGATGAACTTTATTCNGTGTTTTCTTTATCATGATAATTCTAATTTAAATCATAAATCTAATACCTATAATAACAGTAGATGAACTTTATTGAACATCACTGACAATTTATGGTGATATAATTTATGATTGTTTGATAGTATAAGAATCATGAAATATAGAACAAATAATTATACAAAATTATGTACACCAGTTTTACCCACACAAATGTATCTTACATTTANACAAATAATTATACAAAATTATGTACACCAGTTTTACCCACACAAATGTATCTTACATTTATATATATATATATATATATATTTTTTGTTTTTATATGCTTCAGTCAGACTGTATTATATACTAAGTCTATGGTTACATATTATGGAATAATAAATGTTGCAACNGTGTTTTCTTTATCATGATAATTCTAATTTAAATCATAAATCTAATACCTATAATAACAGTAGATGAACTTTATTCAACATCACTGACAATTTATGGTGATATAATTTATGATTGTTTGATAGTATAAGAATCATGAAATATAGANATGGTGATATAATTTATGATTGTTTGATAGTATAAGAATCATGAAATATAGAACACAAATAATTATACAAAATTATGTACACCAGTTTTACCCACACAAATGTATCTTACATTTATATATATATATGTATTTTTTTTTTATATGCTTCAGTCAGACTGTATTATATACTAAGTCTATGGTTACATATTATGGAATAATAAATGTTGCAACNTTTTTATATGCTTCAGTCAGACTGTATTATATACTAAGTCTATGGTTACATATTATGGAATAATAAATGTTGCAACAAAAACAATGTCAATTCTTGAAATTACTGTTAACGAACCGAATGTAATTTACATTTGAACTTGTCAATCTTTTTCTTTGAAATCCAGTGTTGCCAATAATATTATGTCTGCACGTATAGTCCTTTTCAAATTAACTTATATGGATTAGAAATGGCTATTAACCTCTACTTATTTATACATGGCAGTTTCATTTAATGAATGAGCAAACTGCTAAAAATGATACTGAAATGTTGCCTAATTTGGATAATTTTGTGCGGGGCAGAGCAATCTGTTATCGAGTGATCATTCGATTATGGAATCAATAGATTATTTGAATCATTTGATTATGCCCATCCCTAGAAACTAGGCAGGTTAGCAACCCACTTTCCAGATTTTGGCACAAATTCGCGCATCCAATCACAGCCAGCATCCGCCCTGGAGCTGTCCGAGATGTGGATAACGTGAATACGTCAATGACGTTTACCTGTCAAAATCATATGGTAGCTGCTGACATAACCAGTGTTTATTTTAGATGGTGCGAGTCCTCAACACCGTGCATGCACTCATCTCTGGGGCTCGTGATCTTAATAAATACACTTATAAACAAGAAATAAACCTATTCANCTGGGGCTCGTGATCTTAATAAATACACTTATAAACAAGAAATAAACCTATTCAAACAACTTTTTACACAAAATGAGCTGTTTCTAAATACATTGTGTTCATTTTTCACTTCTCTGTTTGTAAACAAACAATACTTTCCTACAAAAAACACAAAAATATTTACTTTACGCCTCAAAACACGGAAAAATACTTNCAAACAACTTTTTACACAAAATGAGCTGTTTCTAAATACATTGTGTTCATTTTTCACTTCTCTGTTTGTAAACAAAAAATTTTTACATTTACCCAGCCGGTTTTATAAACTCTGTCAAAAGAAAACTTTGAAAAAGGCGGCAAACGAAATTGTAAACAAACAATACTTTCCTACAAAAATATTTACTTTACACGTNAACACGGAAAAATACTTCAAAACACAAAAAGAATAACAGACAGACATAATGAATCGTAACATTGTCTTCTTGTATTTTATTGCAGTGTCTGTCTTATCTATAGTAAATTCAGTTTTAGCAGGCCCCAAGATTATTCTTACGTCAACACTAACCCACTCATATTGTACATTACTTACCTGCTGCATGTCACTCGCAACTGAGATTACTGCATTAAGGTAATCACTTACGAGGCACAACATTTGTCTTTGCTAGTTGATACTCATACTGGTGTTACATTATCATATATTAGTGGAATTCAACAACGTTTTATTACAATATTCAATTCCAATGTTACACACTAGCTTATGTGAATATTAATGAATCTGTTAAAATTTTCTCTCCGCTGCAATAATCATAATAATAGTAGAGACAAATCAGGCGCTGATCGTAGTGGCAGTAGAATACGTGAGCCATTGGTGAATCTACCATTTACGGCGACACTGAGCCATGTTACCTTACTGGAGCTCGTAGACTGTTTTCTTCCTTTTGTGATTAACGTTACCCGTTTGTTCACTCCACCATACCCCTGAATTTTATTTACTTCTCTCGACAAAGACGTTATTTAGGATACAAATCAAATAAACATGCAAAAGCAAAGAAGAATCTACAAATCATAAAAACCTCTTCAAATTTTTTTTTTCCTTAATTTATGGAGAAGACACTAAAATTAACAACTTTTATTGAAATTGTGAATATCCCTGGCATGACTTATTTAAATAATTGATCTTGCCCGCTTTCTAAGAGGTAGGTACCGTACCCAAACTTGCGCCCATGCACATGTTCCCACGCACAAGAGTTAAGAAGACATCTACAGTCCCAGTCCTTTAACGCAGTCATTTTTAAACACTGGCAGTGTTAGAATTCACCAACCAAGGGCCCTTACCTGGCTTCGTGCCCTGGAAAAGTGCATCGAGGCTGTGACGTCGTAGTGTCGCAGTCCGAATTTGTGGAAAGGGCACGGGTGCACACTAGAATGTCTCCTTCAGGTTAAGGGCACGAGCAACGTTCTCTTCACATGACCAACACTGTAAATTAAATTTTTTCCAGCTGCATATAACAGTTTTGTAACTTCTTTCTGCCAACTGCTGGATACTGTTCTTTGTATTGACACAAACCAAGGCAACAAAAGAAAATGTGTTTTAATTGATTTCTATTCACAGATGCATTTGAAATTGCAAAACTAAGACGGGTGTTCAAAATTATACCCGCTTCGTTACTAAGGTTGTGACCAAATTCACGTGATGTACATGCTCATTTGTACCCATCCCCAGAAGCAGCATCAATAGATTCCGCACAGCTTACCTTGTTAATATTCAGGAGGGCGTCATGTCAAAATAACTATATTAAATAAAATAGTTAAAAGTACGAGCAGTTTGCAGCTTTGTTTACGTCAGACGCCATGATTCCTCCCGTCACCTTATTGGCTTGTGGGTATTGTTACGTCATGGTGACACGTCACATGTCATTTTAACAGACATTTCTGAACAGCTCGGTAGCCTTTGCGTCGTTGCCGGGGTGAGTTGTGACTTCCCAATCCGACGGATTTAAAAATGGAGAAAGCAAGAACTTAGTGTAAAACCCTACAATCCTAGGTTAGTTTAAAACCCTGGAAATCATGCAGTTCTGAACGAAACATCCTAGATCAACAAAAGTAGCATTAATGGGTTCTGCACAGCTTACCTTGTTCATATTTAAGAGGGGGTCATGTTCAAATAAGTAAAACATATTTTAAAAAATTTAACAAAATTGCAAAATGTACGAGCAGTTTGGCCGGTGTGTTTATGTCGGTCGCCATGTTTAATGGCTGCGCATCGCTGTTTCCCACGCTACCTACCGGCCGCGGATATTCCGGAGAGCGTAATGTTAAAATAAATAGAATGTATTAAATAAAATAGTTAACAGTACCAGCGGTCCGCCACTTTTTTACGCCGGACGCCTTAATATTTGGTGATTTTCGGCATCGTGCCGTCACCTTATTGGATGTAGGTCATTGACATTATTGTAACGGTCTTTTATACGTCATCGTCATCGAATTTCATTTGCCGTTCGGATGCGAAACAGTGCGGTTGTGTTGTTGTGGGCGCAACTTGTAACGTCCAAATCTGACCGATTTAAAAACTGAGAGTGCAATAACAAGTGCTTCCGTGCGTATTTTCGCCTATGAACGTGAGCTTCTATGCATAATATTCGCCTATGTGGCGGGTGTTACTTGTTTCGTCGAGTGAGTAAAGGTTGTAAAGTTCCGGCTGTATTCTCGTTATGACGTTATATTTAAAATATTGCAGCCTCGCCGTTGGGCGCCATGTTGTAATAGAGGTGTGCCGCGGCTCGTTAAGGCATATTTAATATAACTGCAGCCTCACCGTTGGGCGCCTTGTTGTAATAAATGCGTCTCTTTCGTTACATTCGTATTTAGAATTTTAGCATAATGCAGCCTCAAAGGTTAGGCGCCATCTTGTAACGTTCAGCCGCTTACACTGTCGACTGTTTATTTGCCACGACTTGCTCAGGGTAGAATACACGAGACTCAGTTAATTGAACACTAGTTAATTTTTGAAATAAAGTTCACGTTCGAAGTTAGTTTGTTCTATACTTTATTTATTATTTTTTGAATGACACAGTTCACAGATGAATTACTGGTATTCAGAGTACGAACCGTACCGAGATAAATATCCAAGTACAGAACAGCGTCACAGTGGTTTACCGTTTATTAATGTCTAAAAACCTTGCATCGCAAGACTAATTTACGAAGGCAGGAGGGATGTTCGTTCCCTCCTGGCACCCTAACGACCTCCCACACCGGCGGAAATAAGTTTAAGACTTTAGGTTAAGTTGAAATGATGTGAAAAGAATTAACGGTCGCGGGTGCTTGCCGGTGTGGGTGAAGTACTTCACGCCTGATGCGTCTTCTTACGCTCGATGCGTCCTCTTCGACGGTTGGTTACCTTCCTTTTAGGCGATAGACCCACTAGTATATATATGCAGGCCTATCGCCCCCTTCTCCTAGATAAGCACCTGGCATCCAGCATCTGCCAGCAGCGTCATCTAAACTGCACGTGTCCCGCGCTCAACACGTTATCGACTGCTGCGCCGTCAACAGAAACTAACCTCTCGTACAACAAAAACTTGTTGACTTTGCCTGAAACTGCGCTGGAGGAACTAAAACTGTAGACGCATTCAAAATCCTGATAACTAACCTCTCGTTTCATATAAAATTTGGATGACGCAGTAAAACTGCGCAGAACTAACTAAAACTTGTCGACGTCGCTGTTATCAGAAACGAACTAATCTAAGTAATGCTAACACTTCTCAAAACACTGAAAACAACTGACGTTCGAAATGAAACGGTTACCGGACTACTGATAAAACGCAAACAGCAGACGTCCGCCCTTTAACCTACAAATGCACGTGTCTGTCTGAAAAACAAACACGGGAAACGAGCTACCACGGCTTTCAACTGAAATACGATAAAAATATTACGACGCTTTCCAGAGCTTCATACACCCGAAAGAATTTTACACCCACGTCCCGAAAAATTACGAATAATGTGTCATTACAAGGTGTACAACAGTTGAATTGGCCAATGACAGAGAAATTGGGTAGTTATTAAGTTTAGGTGCTTTTCTGAAAAGCACAAAAAAAACTCTAAATTATGATCTATTTCCACTCTACTAATCACGTAGAACACGAATATACTAGGGGCATTAACGTCTGACTAATTTCGTAATATGTACCCACCTAACCTAACAGAACCTAACCCCACGATGGGTGAATCACTATTTTACATTTTTTAACTAACCGAGGATTGTTTTGGGTTTTACACTAACCTAGGATTTTAGGGTTTTACACCAACCTAGGCTGTTTGGGTTTTATACTAAAGTACGAATGTAGGATTGTAGGAATTTAAAGGAACCGTAAAACACACCAAAAGAATGTAAATTGACTCACCTAGGTAGGGGGGCTGGTATAATTCCTCTGACGTTACAAGACGTAAACAAACATATTTTGCAAGTTTTTTAAACATGTTCTACTTATTTTAACATTACGCCCTCTTGAATATGAACAAGGTAAACTGTGCAGAACCCATTAATGCAACTTTTGTTGGTCTAGGACGTTTCGTTCAGAAACTTAAACAAACTGGCTATACTGCTCATTTCGCAATCTTGTTCAATTTTTTTTT
>NQII01004411.1:54380-99969 GCA_002778355.1 Clitarchus hookeri
TTCACCAACCCAGCACTGCATTCAACACACAGTCATCTTCATACAATATTATTTCACCAACCCATGTCATTTACCATTATGGTGAACAACAAAGGGCCCAGCACACTTCCCTGTAGCACCACTGATGTAATCACTCATGTATTACCCCTCTTCAAACCTTTGGCTCTGCCCCCGAGAAAGTCCTCTATCCACTCCACTACCCACTTATCCACAAGGAGCTATCCACTTTCCTCATCACAATCCCATGGGACACAAAGTCAATGAAGCAGATATCTACCTGTTTCCCCTCATCAATTGCCTGACTAACAGCCCTGCCAGTTCTAAAGGGTGTAATTATTCAGAGTTGCGGCTTTTCTGTAAATAAAAGAAAAAATCACGGAAACTAACATTACAAAAACACCTCAATTTAAAATTTCTCCACCCAATTTTGTAATATGTGCCCACCTAGCTCCACGATGAGTGAAACACTATTTTACATTTTAAATCTAACCTAGGATTGTAGGGTTTTAGTCTAATTTAGGATTGTACGGTTTTAATCTCACCTACGAGTTTAGTCTAATCTAGGTCTTTTGGGTTTTTAAGTAACAGTAAAACACACCGGAAGTACATATATAAATTAACTCACCTAGGTAGGCGGCGGGTTGAATTCCACTGACCTCGGCCAATCCAACTGTCGTGCACTTTACCTCACTCGAAAAAACACCCATGATCTAATAAAACGTCCAAGTAACACCCGCCATATAGCCAAATATTACGCACAGAAGCACTCGTTCTTGCACCCTCCATTCTACAATCACAAGCCTTCGGACGTCGCTAACCACGCACACACAATATTCCACACCGCGAAATGCACTGTATGGCATACAATGGCGTACAGGAGGGTGCTAAAGGGAGTCAGCTGTGAGGTGAATGAGAACTCATTTGGCACAATGGGACGGCCGATGTTAGAATGTGGCAGCAGTAGGAGACCTGAACATGGAGGTGGAGGTGCGAGAGCTAGAAAAGGTGCAAAGGAGGGCAGCAAGATGGATGAAGGGTATACCTATGGCTGTGTGGGCGCCATAGCCCCGCAGACTTCAACAAAAAACACTTTTACATAAACTGTCTGTGTTAGTTTTTCCAAAAAAAAATACACCTATGGTTGTGTGGACACCACAGATCCACATGGCACAAAATTTACATATTTTAATTGCATCCCCAAATTAATTTCTTTCCTTGTTCTAATCAATACATTAATCCTATGGCAGTGCAGGTGCCTTAGTTCTGCAGGGCTATCTGTCAATTTATTTGTACTCACTTGTTCCTTTTAAATTCCTTACTTTTCCAGCAGTAAATTTCTTGTTTTGATTCACTTTACCTTGCTATCCTTGCTCATTCCAGGTTTCTTTCTCAGTCAAATATTATTGTTTTTAGATTTAATTTTTATACAAGTGTGTTTTGGGGGGTTTTGGATATTTTCCCCTATTCAATGTATTTACCGCTATTTATTTTTACAGTTCATTGGATTGCTTCAATTATCCGCTTCTGTGCAAGAACGATGTATTCGTTGGTACACATGATTCTGAATTTTTTGTTTATTGTTCCTATGTTGTATTCGCACATTTGTAAACATGTCATGAAAAAATAAACAAATTATAAAATCTAATCAAGGTGGAGAAGACAGTCAGGATGAAGAGAACCATAGACCATAAGTGATGAAATAATTGCGGTGAAGCTCGTTGAAGGACGGGAGGAAAGTTGAAAAGCAATATCTCGAAAGTAATTACTTGAATTCATGAAAAATGATATAATCTAAACCAATTAATTCTATACGCTTTACAGTTTTAACATTTGCTGCCATGAGTACGAAATACTATTTCATTTCTATACAAAATAAGTATCTGAAGTGCACATTACCTTCTATCGCTTAGGGAAAAAATGTTCCTACTTTCTCATTTTTAACACACGGGAAATTGTTCGTATTTCTTCCCTTGCAATAATTTAGCTGTCATTAGTTATCATTTTCTTCCTCGTTTACTTGTCACTCTTCATTTACGTCATAACAACTTCCCGTATTTATTGGAAGTCAAAAATGTCAAAGAAAGGATGGCAAGTGCTAAGTGACAGATCAAAATTTCAGACGTCAAAATTGGTTGTGTTCCGATATCGTAAGCTACAACTACTAATAAAAAGAAGGAAACACAGCCGGAATTTTCCACAACTATGAGGTACCAGAATAAAGCCATTATCAATTCACAAGAGATGGAGCAAGAATGGAACCATACAGATGAGGTAGGCCAATTGTTAGGGCGGTATTCATAAACATATCTTGAGCACTAGCTTAGTCAAGACATTTTTATTTGATGTCTTAAGTTCGTATATGCATTTCATGAACATCGCTTAAGATTCTCTCAGGCACAGGCAAACAAGGCGGTCTTCAGGAAGACTGTCTTATATTTGTGCGCCTTAAACTGAATATTTCTGTTCCATATTCACTGCTTCAGATCGCAATTTGGAACCATGTTTCATAGTCATCGAGACCTTGCTTAAGACAGCAAATAAGCATGTGTTTGCCAAGTCCACTATAGCCACCCGCCGCTAATCATCACAGGAGCTATGCTCCTCAGCGCAAGGGTGGTCCAAGCTCTTGGGGGGGGGGCCTTAACCAACCAATTGTAAGTTATGAACATGACAGTGGGATAGGAGAGGCTTTCCCTTCACCCTCCCCACAATAAACCATTTCAAGTTTGCGGACGTCCGACATAGCCGCAAACCTGCGGCAACAAGGAACAGCTCACCAAGTTTCCCCAGCAAACTGTGGTACCCTGACCCAATCCAACCCTGCCTGTGTGTGTGGGGGGGGGAGGTAGGTGACAATAGAGAGACTGGGNACTGTGGTACCCTGACCCAATCCAACCCTGCCTGTGTGTGTGGGGGGGGGAGGTAGGTGACAATAGAGAGACTGGGGCCAAAGTATTGAAACCTAGATACGCTATTAATTTACATTATTGCAGAACTTGTAAGTTAGTTAACATGGCAGATGATTTGTTAAGTCACCTACCAGGTTTTTTTTTGACAAGTGTATTCTAAAGCCAAAAATCCCTTGAAGTTAAAAGGGAAAGGTCTGGGGAATTGCATGCAAGTGGGATTAGATGATTTGGTGATGTGTGAGATGNTCCCTTGAAGTTAAAAGGGAAAGGTCTGGGGAATTGCATGCAAGTGGGATTAGATGATTTGGTGATGTGTGAGATGAGTCTAACCTAATGGCAAGGTAACAATATCAAGTAAAATCTGTGGCGCGAATAGAAAATATTTAATCTCCCGGGAGTGAGAATGAGTACTGTAAACTTGTGTTTTCAAGAGGGGTTGTAGGGGGAGGTGTGCACATCTCGGAGACTGAGTGCGGAGCGTGCAGGAAGTGGCACAAGGATTTTTTTTTCTAACCTATTCTAAAACAAAGTGTTATGTGTGCCCACAGTAGGGATGGGAGTTTATTGCAATTTGGGCCATGAACTGCATCCCTGAGTTTTCCTATAGCTGAGGGTATAGCTAAGTAGTAGGTGGGGAAAAACCGGCATAGTCACCGTAAAAACCCTCCCGACAGGAAAGAAATACAAAACTTATTCATGTATTAATAAAAATACTAAAAGAGGCCGCAAGTGTTGATTTCATGATTTTTATTGAGGAGTTGAAAATCTAGAAGAGAAAGAGGCGGGGCTGTGGGCGTAAGCGCCCTTGAGGGCAANGGGGGGGGGGAACTGCTGTCAATATTTCTGTGCAGGCGTACCAGCACAATAATATTGAGATAGTGTGTCGGCGAACTGGGCAGCTAAGTAATGGCACCTACTCCATCTTCATTTTTCTGTGCTAACATCAGGGTCTCCACACAGTTGGTGAAAGTGGGGAGCGTGCAGCATGGAGCCACCCCACCCCTTTTCCAATAAAATAGTCCGTCGGTCGGGGTGAGTTCTGGCTCAGCGTGATATCCAGGACCTACCAGGCTGGGGGCGAAGCAGCTGGCCCAGGAGTGGTGGCTGACGTCAGGAAGCTTCTGAGGTCCGACGTATTTCAGGCCATCCCTCATGCATCAGCGGTCAACAGAATCCAGCAGTAAGGTTCGCTAAACTTCGCATGTTTCAGCACATCAAGAATCCCCCTCCCCACTTTGATCATTGGGCTGCCTCCTGCGTGATGTGCTTCACTATCTTGTACTGAACCCAGGTCCCCGACATCCACGATGACGACGCTGTCGCATATGCCAGTTGGTCAGCGGGCTGATATTCGAGTATTACCAGCTCNGCGGAGTAGTCACAGCACCCAAGCTTCTGCAGTCCCGCCGCACTCGCAGAAGCCCTCACCTTCACCGGTCCCAAGGGGTGGGCAGATCCTGGAGAGGGAGCAGCCACGAGCGGGATGTTCATCCCACAGCAGCTCGGCTCGTTTACGGGGAAAATAGTTTCGTTAAAATGGTCGAGTTTTTGTCCTGGACCTATCAGAGAATTCCTACTTTGTGCCAGGATTCATTTTTAAGTTTTGGTCTGGTTAGAAAAGTCGGTTTGTGTTAGCCTGGCTGACACTCACTGGCAACTATTTTTTTTTTTTTACTTTAAGTTTTCAGGATCCACTAGGGACTCGGATGCTGGGGAGAGTCGCCCATAGCATCACTCCCCCCATCATAGTGATTTTCAAGCATTATGCTGGATAAAGTCAGTGCCAAACACATAATGAAGACAAGCCTCCCCCCCCCCTCCACACTCTNTGGTTCCCACCCATCTGTCTTCTATAGTATTTTCTAATAATTTTGTTAATGCATGCAGTAATTTTTTTTATTATTTCCTGTCGAAAGGGTTTTTACGGTGCCCTTGCCGGTTTTCCCCCTTCTCTTCTTAGTATAGTAGTTTAGCTATAAGTACACTTAGGGAGGTTCTCATGGCCAAAATCTGGCCATGGCAGCCCAATCCCTCCTTGTCGCGATGCATGTCTCCTTGCATGATCTCCTTTCCTTGCAGGTGTATGGGGCTAGCCCTGAGACACAATTAACTCCTGTCTGTAGCATGGGCACACATAACACTTAGTTTTAAACTAGGTTAGAAAAAAAAGTCTGGCGTTACTGATTTAAACATGGTATTTTAAGGTGTTAAGAGTAGCTAGTGGTGTCTAGTTAATATTTCCCTATTTTCTTAAGTATAGGGTTTGTATGAGTTAACAGGTTATCATAATATTTATTGTTATGATAGTGAAATGTATTGCCAATGTAGGGCAGTTTTAAGGCCTCGTGCATGTCAGATATGTGTGTAAAGGGATGTGCATTATAGATTATATTTAAGTATTTGTTTTGAATAACTTGCAGTGATTTAATTAGCAATTTAGCCGCATTTCACTAGACTTCGTTGCCGTACATCATTGCAGAATGTATTTGTGAAGTGTATATTAAAAGTTTGAGTCGCCTCGGAAGCCTGGTGATTTTGAAAGGGGGTAAAGTAGGGGTATTTTGCTGAGTGCTTAAGCTCGTGTTTCTTTTATATGGGTGGACCATCTGAACATGTTATCTATTTTTAGGCCTACGTATTTAGCTGTGATGGAGTAGGGTTTTTCAATATTGTTTAATTTTAGTGGTTAAATTTCTGGTTGTCTCCTGCACGAGATTATAAGTGCTTGACTTTTTTCTCTGTGTATTTTGATTTCTCCAGCGGTTAAACCACTGGCTCAGCTCGTCCAGTTGTGATTATGCAAACAGGTATGCATATTTAATTGGTTGTGTCCCTAGGATTGTAGGGTGTTAATATAACTTAGAATTTTAGGGTTTTAATCTAACCTACGATTTTAGTCTAATCTATGATTTTTGGGTTTTAAAGTATTAGTAAAACATACTAGACGTATATGAATTAACTCGCCTAGGTACGTGCAGGTACAATTCCACTGTTTTCGGTTAGTTCAACTACTGTCTTGGTGTACTAGAAACCCAACCAATAGTCTTCAAAACAATGTTAATTCTATAAACTGGCAAACGCGCAGAAACACTCGTATTCTTAAATCCTTCTTCGCCATTCTTCAATTACAAGCCTTCTCACGGACGAGTTTAGACGTCGCAAACCACGCGCACACATTTATATGCTTACCGCGAACCACACACTTTTCCATATACCAGGCGACTAAACTCAGTTCGCATCTGCGCAGAGAGTATTACATGGTTCTTCAACATGGCATCCTATGTAAACAACGCACCGAACTGCTCGTACTTTTACCTATTTTATTTAGTATGTTCTATTTATTTTACCATTACGCCCTCCTCAATATTAAAACGGTAATTTGTGCAGAACCCATTTATGATACTTTTGTAGGTCTATGACGTTTCCTTCAGAAAAGCCCCTATTCTACATAATTACCTGAAAATACACTGGTGCAACCTTCGATGTACACTGGGCGTTCGGAAATTACTGTTTCAGTTGAGTCCGTTGAATAGATTGATCGCCAGTTCAAAGGCCCTGAGAATTCGGTGGATCTGGTGGATATTCACCAAAACATCATCCGATGAATTTTCTAACGCTTTCTCTGAAAAATAAAACATAACACACCCACAACTCGTAATTTTCAAGCATTTCAAAATATATGATAATAATTCGAACGTCGGGTTTTACAAATAGCCGACGAAACAAACTTTCAAATTTGTGTGTGATGGTATTAATAAGTGTCTGAAAGCAGAAGAAAAAAGAGCTAAAAATCAACATCAAGGTTGTTCTTAACCGGTGTACTCTACGTTGGTTAATCTACCACTGGTGATTTCATTGCAAAATTTGTTTTCAAAAGTTGCTTTTATTTTAAAATAAACTTGTATTATTATAAAAAAAATGTGAATTTAAAGGCAAAAGGAATTTTCGGAATGAGTTGTTACGTTCCAATAAAGTTATACGACCAAAAATCGAAAGATTTTACTCCATATTTATTTTATGAAAATTACAAATTTTCTACTTATTTTATAAAACATCTGTAGAAAATCATTTACACATAAATTATTTTGTCATCTGTCGGCAGAAACGTATATATTGCCAAATTTTGTTCAGTACTTTTCTTTGGTTGTAAGAAACGAGGTGTCACTGTTATTTGACTAGTGTACTGAAAGGAACATAATTTAAAAAAAATTTAATTTTTATAAACAATGTGTTTTTTGCTGTGCGATAGTCTACCTGCCGTCCGCGATCGACGACGCGGGCTATTATGATTCATGTTATCGCGTGGAATGTAAATTGTACGTTCATTGTACATACTAGAATGATTGAGTTTGCGTCCTGAATTCAATCGACCAATTTAACCAAAACTTGAAGTGAGGCCAAAAAGAAACTATGTCGGACACACATAACCTTAAGCCCATTGCTTCTTCATCTGATAATACCCATCGCCCGGTCAAAATGGACAAAAGCACAGCATTGGCCATTTTAGGAATACTGAATAAATACAATTTAAAGGTTTGTAATGAGATTTTACAGGTCATGGGTGATCGTTTCGCGTAGCTACTTTTATGTACATAAAATAGTGTAAGTTATATTTTATTTTGCTGAAGTTCCTGAGTTTGTTTACAAAAAGGTTATGTATGACTTACAACATTCCAAGAAATCGCATTCTGAGCAGGGTTGTGTTACAGAAATATTGTATAATTGACAAAGAACGTAAAATCATGCTTTTGAAGCTGACTATTTTTAGTCGGCTCTAAACAACATTGTTTAAAGCCAAATCAGCTCTCATATTTTCGTTGTTTCCAACTAAACCTAACCTAGTATTATCATAGTAGTTGGTGGCTATAAAAGTGGTTTTCTTTCGTCTTGGGAGAGAGAATGGATAGGGACCTCATGATGAGAACATTATAACTTGGTAGAAGGTATATCCTGCCATGTTTGACAAGGGCATGTATGGGGAAAAATTTTCAGATAATATATATATATATATATATATATATATATTTATTTGGTCTAAGTATGTTTTGCTATGGGAGCCCATTATTACATGTATCTTCATGTAATTATCATAACAAACATTATAATTGTAACGTATTTTAAAGCCTGTTTGGCTATTTTTTTTTAATAATACTTGTAGTTTTGATATAGGCAGTTTAAGAGGGAAAATTCATTGATGTATGATGAACAAGATAGTAGCATAAGTCTATCGGAATACTCATCTTTCCGAAGTGGAGTCTGCAGCGTTAGTTGAATAAAACCCACTCATAATCTAAAATCTGGCATTTCAGGACTCTTGCTTGTCCACTCACATTTATAGAACTTTGAGGCACTTCTCAACACCTCTCCTAAGCTTACGCTGGACAGTCTTGGCAAAAATTTACTGAAAAATCGCAGTACCAAAATTACGGTGGACTGCCTTTCATCATGTCTGATTTAAGAGTCCCGGGGTTCACACACGAAGACAATGACCTGGAAAAATAACTAAGATAACGTAATACCCTGTTATCACAAACTTAGATCAAAAATAGTAAAAGTTAATTTCTCTGAGTTGCAAAATAAACTTACATATGTTTTAAATAGGCTGCTGCAAGGAGAAAATAAAATTACAATAACTTCTACCACTCAATATAAACTGCACTCTGTAGTGAAATTACAATAGTTAAGAAAATAGTATTTATAAAGAAATTTAAGAGAGGTTGTCCTAAAGACACAATTCTAACCAAACTAAATGAAACGTGACCAGACTAAACAAATGTGATAAAATTAAAATATATTGACCACACATCATACATAAATGTACATGAACTACATAAATGTATAAAATGCAAATGTAACAAACAGCTTGCACAAGAAGGTGAATGAAAAACAGAACTCGCTAGCATGCAAACCACTTCCAAACAAGTTAGCCAGTCACACAATGCAAGGTGATGTGAACAAGAAGGATGTACAAGAAAGTGAACCGTGTGTAACAGACTTAGTTTAGGTAATTATCAATGTCTAATAGTGGACGTAAAACTCTGCAGAAATATACAATGTTGGTTATTTTACTATGAGCTTCACGCCTTTTGTAAAGTGTATGATGATCTGTTTTCATAGTGCTACTGTTAACTTAATTAAGCACTGTAATAAACTTACTGCATTCTTGCAACAGGTATTTTATTGTGTCTGTTCCAAAATAATCCTAACCAGTGATGATTTAAGTTAGTGCATTAAAATTGATGTTTAAGTGCTTGGAACTGAAGCAGAGCAGGTGTTGTTTCAGTCATTATTAGCCCTCAGAGTTAGTTTTCTCACTGAATTTTATGATTTTGTGGGGTTTCTTTTTTTTATATTTACATTCTTTAAATCAATTTGAGTGCTCTTTACTGCCCTTTGTATTTTATAATAAGTCTGTCTTAATGCACTTTCCTCAATCTTGGCTGCTATGCAAATGTAGCTAAAACAGTTATCAAATTGTGTTCTTGTGTTATTTCTTTAAGAGGGTAGTATTATGATTGGCACATACCCATTTGGCTATAGTTTGTTTTGTACAAACAGATAATAATTTCCAACCCGTAATAGGGCTGTCGTCCAGTGGCAAGTGCTTCCTTCCCTCATTCCTTTTCACTCCCCGGTCCCGTCCTAAATTGCGCAACTCCCTTCACCATCACCAACTCCTGCAACACATTCCACTGCCTCGCTGTTCTTACCAGTATTCAAGTCCCATTATGAAGCATGCATCCACCTGCTTCCCTCCTACACCAAATTCTCCACTAGTCCAGCTAGCTGCTTCTCACATGAGTAACCTGCCCTAAAACCATGTTGGTACACCTGCTGCCAGTTCTCTTCATTCCATAACCTCTACCACGCACTGTACTTCAAGTCTCTTCACCACCTTTCCTGTACTTAATTTGAGACTCGCAAGTCTGTAACTGCCAGCATTTTTCCTTTCCTCCCCTTGATTGTAAACCGGAACCACCAATGCCTCCTTCCAGTCCTGTAGCATCTCGTCTTCCTCCAAAGATCTTCTAAACGCCACTTCAAGAGACCTACACAGCTATCTCTCACCAAACTTTAGGGCTTCATTCCCTTGGTGCCTGTCAGGAAATAAATAAATGAAGATAGCATCTGGACCCACTGCCTTGCTACTCTTTGATCCCCCTGTGACCTTAGCTATCTCCTTCTCCATTATCCTGAGATTTCTGTACATCCTATTTCTCCTCATCTTCTCTTTGCCAAACATCTTGCTCCTCAAACACTGACAAGTACTGGGTTTGCAGCAACTCAGCTCTTTCCTTGTCTGTTGTTGCACTCAAACCCTCCTTACCGGTAGGTACTATTAAACAGTGGAATACCTTCCTCCCCTTCTGTAACTTTCTCAATATTTATACCCATACAACTTCTTCCATTTCTTTCTTTTCCCTTCCTCAATCATGCTGCCTAAGTATTCATTCTTTGCCTGCTTAATCAGCTTTCCTAGTTCCCTTCCCATCTGTTTCATCGGATCTCTCGTACTATCCGTTCTGTGCTCTTCCACCATGTGTGCATTTGTCTACACTTTCTCTTCGTCCATTTTATATACCGTCCATAGTACAAAGGATCACCCCTAGTCTCTATTATTTTCTGTGGGACAAATTTTTCCAACTAACGTTCTCCCTACGATTCCTCTCAATTTATTCCACAAGCTGTCCACAAGCTTGTCAGAATAATGAATTATGTGCATTCTGTAAGTGTACGAATGTCGGTTCTCTATCAGCATGAAATGCCTTTCTCCTTCCTGTTCATACTTGACACATGATCTGGTATAGTAGAATTTATTGTGCAAGAGGAATTGCGAGTTATGTGGTTTACAGGACACAGGGGAACTGCTTAAAAAGGAGGCCAACATCCATGATGATGGCTCAGGCGAAGTGGGACAAAGCGACTCTGAGGTCAGCAACATGTTGTCGGCATATAAGAGTGAGGGAGATCCAAAAGTATACGAAAGTGCATATGTTGAACTTAAGAAATTTGTTGAAGGAGTACTCGACGTATATAAGGTACCACTATGTGTAAAACTAATACAAGTAGTATAAAAGAGGCATATGGCTTGTTTGAGACTATGCACACTATTGTAACAGTATACCTACGATGATAAATTCAGCAGTTTGTTTACATTTTATCTGTGCTCATATAATTTGTTTTGACTATGAATTTTAATGCACAGTTTTTGCAAGTTAGAATTGTAAATTGTAGAAGCACCTCTCAGTTCTACACAAATTCATGAATGTTTTATTGGTTTTATTCACATTAAAATATGTTTATATATATATAGGATTAAAAAATTATTTCTCTGAGCATTATGCAGTATTATATGACAAATTAAAAATAACTTAGTATTGTTTCTTAGAATACCTGGCCAAAGAAGTTTATGATACTCGGATATTATCTTCTTAAGAGTATGGTTAGTTATAGTATTTTATCTATGATTTCGGGACAAATTTTTGTTTTGAAGCCTATGCTAGCGAGGACACTCACTTTCCAGCATCTGATGAAGGCAGTATAGCATAATGCAGGCAGCTGTTCATAATTTAAAATGTGTGTTGATCACTCGTAATGTTTTGAGAGGCGTGTTTTTCAGTTAGTTGTGAAGAGGCCACAAAGCGTTGTTTTGTTAACTTTGAAGTGACCGATCGCCGCCATCGACAAGTTATCCTGGAACGATGCTAGCTACGCCTTAGATGCAGTAAGCCAAAGAAATGTCCCAATTGCTTATGTTTTGGCCCATTGATGTTTTAATTTGTCTTGAAACTGAACTCGTTTTAATTACCAATGAATTTATTTTCGGCGAACATTACCAGAGGTCTGATCTTGGAGTTCGAAATTAAATGCTTACCACTAGATAAAATTGAACATTGCAGACCAAGTTAATTACTTTGTCAATTTCCAAAGATTTTCTAGCAATGATCTCACTTTATTTGTCATATTGCATGTTTGAGAGGGAGAGAGGGAAAGTGGTGATAAGGTCATTCTGATAATTATTAGCAGATAGGTTAAATGTACCAGAAGTTGACATTACTCCAAGAGTTGAATTTCAAAATTAGTAGGCCTATATCAATAAAACATTATTCCTTCAGTATAGTGGTGGTCACAATAGTATCTATGGATTCTGCGCTTTTGAATGTAGCAGTGGGCCTATATCAATAAAACATTATTCCTTCAGTATAGTGGTGGTCACAATAGTATCTATGGATTCTGCGCTTTTGAATGTAGCAGTGGGCCTATATCAATAAAACATTATTCCTTCAGTATAGTGGTGGTCACAATAGTATCTATGGATTCTGCGCTTTTGAATGTAGCAGTAGGCCTATATCAATAAAACATTATTCCTTCAGTATAGTGGTGGTCACAATAGTATCTATGGATTCTGCGCTTTTGAATGTAGCAGTGGGCATATTTGCTGGGTAAGTACAGAAGAAGAAAAATATTTTGCAATTGCATTTTTTGTATTTGTGAAGCTTCTGCATTTGTTGATGGATGCCCATAAGCATTTAACTACAGTAATTTGTGTCTGTATGGTACAATATGAAGTTCTTTTGAACTTGGGTTGGTTTGAAAGCACAAATACATATTGCTTAACAAAGTGAATAAAACTTTCATACCAACAGTTTTGAAGTGTGTTTAAGAGTGTGTCAACGTAAGGTGCCAGGTAACTCTCCATTGTACAGTTTCACAAGTCAATAATGCTACTGATATTTATTTTCAATATTACAAACAATAATAAGATGGTAACCTATTCATAGTAGCATATTAACATCTTAAAAATAAAAAATTAATTGGTTATTAATTTTATTCCCTACCAAAAAAAAATAAACTTTGAGCACCACATAAATTACTGTAATCGCAAAGCCCGTTTTCAGGTGCTGCTTGTGGGGAAATCAATGATTTTATTTAAAATATGTAAATTTGTTTCAATATTCAGACGTCTTTGCAATAAAAACATGCCTCAGAAGTTTGCGTAAGACCATTCATTAATGCCAAAAATTAAGTTTAACGAGGTGACTTGGGACATTTTACAGCAAATTTTTATTTCCATGTGTGTCAACTCTGAGTAAAAAAACTAATTTTATATCTTGCAGAGAGTTTTGATTAGGAATTTATGGTGTGTACAATCTTACACCCAGAGCTGCCACAAACACAAACCAAAATTCCTTTGAAATGTCCCAAGTCACCTCAGTTTACGGTAGCCTTGTGATTTCCGTCAAATGTGAATTCCATTTACATTTGCCCTTTGCAGGAAAAATCAGCGGTTTTATTAAAAAATATATTAAATTACTATAATATTTAGACATCTTTAGAATAAAAAAATAGCGTAAAAAGTTATGTATGATTACTCTTTGGTGCCAAAACTTAAGTTTAAACAGAGCAGATTGTAGCAGAGTGAACAGTGTTTCCAATTGTGAATTGCAGCACGAGCTGGGGATGATCCTGTATCCAGTGTTTGTACACATGTATCTGCAGCTCGTGTACAATGGGCATGAAGAACAAGCCATCAAGTTCATGGAGCGTTTTGGCAGTGATCAGGATGACTATTACCAGGAAGACATAACGAGGCTGTCGCACATCACAAAGAAGAACCACATGAAAGGCAATGAACTGTCTGAAACATTCAGGTATATTAGTTTTCTGGTTGAACTAGTGTCATCTGGTGTGATGACAGTGCTGTCACAGTACAAGATATGTATTTCTTACAGGTCAAATGAATTCACCATTCGCATGTCGCGCGACACNTGACAGTGCTGTCACAGTACAAGATATGTATTTCTTACAGGTCAAATGAATTCACCATTCGCATGTCGCGCGACACGTTGTCGATCCTGAAACGACATCTGCAGGAGAAGAAGCAGAGCGTGTTGTTGAACATTGTTCATGAGCGGCTGTACTTTGACATGTATGAAGGAGTTGTTCGCAACAAGCAACAGATAGAGGCAACGGCTGGCTCCATGGTGGGGGAAGCCGCAAGACAAGGTTCTGTCTGTTTATATCACACCATTATTTTTTGGTGATTTTGATGTACTTGTAAAATCTGTTAAAATACTCAGCGTGTAATGCAAACCTTGCGAATTGAGGGAACTCGTGTTAAAAATTAGGTATTCACCAATTTTAAGTCTTATTTTTTTTTTTATGGTTCTAAGGCAATAAAGTCAAAATTTCTTATGGTAGCATGTTATTGTGTGCAATTTAATTTTTAAACTTTATTAGTATTTTATTGGGATAATATAGTAGAAAATCCTGAACCTTTATTTTAATGGTTTACTGTCGTAAAAAATCAAAATTACTTCCGAATCATATTTAGATTTTCTCTAAATATCAAATTTTGTAGTTTAGCTTGCATAGGAACTTGTAATTGTAATAACTTAAGAAATTATAGTATATCGTAATGCACTTGTATAATTTTTCAAGTTAAGCGTTCATTCTTCAGATATGTATTTATCTCGTAGGTAAAGTAACATTGTGTACTGTACCTTAAGCTTTGTTTATTTTAATGTTGTTTTATTTGGGTGGTTCCCGAGTGTCACATGATCTGAGCTTTAAGTTTTGGGATGGCTACATGGTTTTAATGTGTATTTCTAAAACAAGACATTAGAGTAGAACCTCTATTTATCAACCTCATTTTAAGCTGCCATCTTTATACAACAACTCGTTTTTGAGGAATCATAAAAAATGTAGGTGATAAAATTTTAAAATGTGAGGGAAATATGGCGAAAAACTAATTTGTTGCACTTTTTTGGTTGCTACCAGTCGCCTTTCTCTTGGTGAGAGCTGTACGGGCCTGGCCAGCTCATATCTAAATATAGATACCACTTCATAGACTGCCAGTCTTAGTCAATACCTGTTAACTCCACCCACCCGCCACCCCTCAGGCGGGCGTGCAACTACCCTTAGTGCTTGTCCTGCCATTGTGCTCTCCCTCCCTTGCCTTCTCACTTTCCGTGTGTTATTATGATTTGGATTTCTCTTGGGTTTTGATCACTGTTTGTTGATGACTTAGTATGTTTGGATTTTTTGGACATGCCATCAACCGTGTGGAAGCCTACGGATTGACTCACAAGTACAGCTCTGGACTGAGAAACCACAGCAGGTCTTCCTCTCATTGTGACCTCCACCTCTCCCCCAATCCATCATACTTGAGGAAAGCCAGACATATTAATTTCCTTACCTCCAGTATTACCTCTCCCCCCNTCCAACATACACCCTTTTACAGAGTTCATCCCTTAGTGTTCATTAAACATAATAGATGTGTAACCTTCAGTGTATGTATACTGTTAATAAAAACTAGAGTTTCAGTAACCGGGGTTTTGGAAAGTAGTGTCAGTGCTTCTGTTTGTTTGTAAATATAGCACAAAAAGTATGCAGCATCCAATGTTACAACGTTATTGGTTACAAGGGTGGTCGCAGATAAACTTATGTGGCACCATTTCATTCGGAAGACGGGCCATGTTCAGCGTTAACATTTTTGTAATTGACTGGCAACAAAGATTGTCACAAATACCTTTCTGTGGTAGAATTTTATTCGGAAGATATCTGTTTATCATTATAAATTAATATTGCATTGAAATATTGTCAGATTTATACACAAGAGGCCACCAAACTCTGAATTTTTGATTGGAAGAACATAGGCAGTGTCCAATGCTAAAGTTTTTGTGATTGATTTGTGACAAAGGAGGTTGCAGATACCCTTCTGTGGTATCAATTTATTCAGAAGACGTCTGAATATTGAGTTAAATAGATATTCCATGCAAAATTTGTGTTGATTTTACGCCATAGACAATTTAACATAAAGTTACGATGCTTGGTAAATCATTTCACAACTCGAGGTTTTTAACATTTCAGGAGACATGGGGAAGCTAAATAACATTCCTCTGTGGTATATTTATTTTTCAGAAGACATCTGCTAATTAAAATAAGTTTATATTTAATTGAAGAAACCTGTCATTTTCATGTTAGTTAAACACAGACTTTGTACAAAAAATTGCAAATTTTGATGTATTGCGGTTGGGTTAAAATCTGTCCAAAATTCCCCAAAATATTTATAGCAACTGACCTGCCATAAGGACCTTATTTCTGAAAGCTGGGAGGTGTCTTTTTAGTAAAGTTCTACCATATATAACTAAGTTTCTGCTTTGGCGGCTCATCCAAACAATATTGTTAGTGGACAGTTTATCTCTTTTCATTTAGTTTGTAATTTGACCTGTCAGCAGTAGGGTAATATACTGCTAAAATTTTCAGTTAGTGTTAATCTTATCATGAGCAGGCAAGATTAAGGCCTAAAAACTCTGGAAAATTGAGTTTTGGAGTAATTGAACCCAGCTGTCAGTCAATGCCAACTACCATGACACTGTTAACTGTAACCATCGTATGCTGTAGTAAGGCTGTCGAGTTATGCCCATTTAGATTTCTTTGGTCTTCTTTGGTTTTGTGCGGAATATGTATGGAATTATGTTGTGAGAGTTCTGTGCTGACCCAGCAGTCTGCATTTGTAAAACATTGTGTTAGTTGCAGAAGCCAGCCACTATGTAGGGAATTCATGAACTTGCCAATCAATGTAATGGTCCAGATAACAATTTGTTAAAATTTGAACTAAAATCGTAAACAAGCATTGAAATGGTTTTTGCATCTTCCAGTCATCTGTAATTGTATACAATAGCGGCTTTTCTGAAGGAAACCTAGTAGACCCACAAAAGTAACGTAAATAGGTTCTGCACAGCTTACCTTTTTAATATTGAGGAGGGCGTAATGATAAAATAAGCAGAACATCGAAAATAAAATAGATAATATACTAGGGAATTTGGCCGCTTTGTTTACGAGGGACGCCATGATGTTTGGCTGTGGATGTGTAGACGTTACCGTATGTTAGTTGCAGTTTAGAAGTAGACAGTGCGGTTCGTGGCGAGTGGTGTGTGTTTTTGCGCCCGTGAGTTGTGACGTCCGAATCCGACCATGCAAAGGCTTGTGATTTAAGAATGGAGGGTGCAAGTACGAGTGCTTCTGTGGGTGACAGTCGTCTATGTGGAGTGGGTTACTTGGACGTTTTAGTAGATCATGGTGTTTTGTGGAGTGAGGTAAGGTGCAAGTCATGCACGACAGTAGTTGAATTGGCTGAGAACAGTGGAATTGTACCTGCCGCCTACCTAGGTAAGTTAATTAATATACTTCCGGTAAGTTTTACTGTTACTTTAAAACCCTCAAATCCTAGATTAGAATAAAATCTTTCGTTAGATTAAAACTCTAAAATTCTAGGTTAGATTAAAAATGTAAAAAAGTGATTCACTCATCGTGAAGTTCGGTTCAGTTAGGTTAGGCGGGCACATATTACGAAATTGGGTGGACAAATGTTAAATTGAGGTGTTTTTGTATTTTTTGTGGGTGTATTTTTATTGATTTTACCCCACAATTTTCTTGATCTTCATAGTCCTCCCCACTATCACATTTATGGTTTATATTGGTAATACATTAATGCCCCTAGTATATTCATGTTCTGCGTAATTAGTAGAGTGGAAATATACCACTTTCCGTAATTTTTTCTTTTATTTTCAGAAAAGCCCCTATTCTATACAATTATGCCCAGTCATCTTATATTATATAATACCCAGTCATCTTCTGCAAAAGAATCTTAACTACTGTAAACTGCATATTCACCTCTGCAATTAAAAGAAATACATTGTACAAAGGAGGAAGGTGAATTACTTGAAATCAATTAATTTAGTTTGATAATTAATGACTGCCATAATTTTTTGTGTCCTATTATTTTCACAAATTTTATTGGCAGCATTACATTTCTCCTTAAGTTTTAAATGCAATTTAATGAGAGGAATACAAGTTTTTTATGTATGTTTTGTATTCATTTGTGTATTTTGTCCACAGTCCTTCCTATGAGGCCAGTTCAATGGTAAGCAATTTCAGTATGAGTAAATGTCTAGTTAGTGAATTTCTGAAGTTCTGTTTTCACTTTGTCTTGTGCCTATACGTCTCTTGTGTTTTTTTTTTTTTTGAATCATTTATTGAGTTAATGTAACATTCAGATGAGTTAGTTCATGAAAACACAAATCTTGACTACCCATATTGCCAGGTAGGTAAATGAAGTGGGTATAATTTTTTTTCAGCAACTTGCAACAGTGTCTTACATCATAATTTAGCTTGCAGTGACCCAATTCCTCTTTTCCTGGCCTTTGCATCAGCTTTTATACTTTGAGGCCAACTCTCAAAATGTTGTGAAAAACTTTGTTTATCAATTCAAAATGCTATTTATCATGTCACGTTATAATTGTTCAACAAATTTTCATTAACAACCAACCTATCACATAGCCCACTGTGATTAAATAAGCATAGTAAATTGCATTTCTCCAGTCTAAAAACATTTATACATAACCAACATGACAACAAGATTTCACAGTGCATTTGCAGTTGAATACTCTTTATACACTGGGTTCTATCTCTGTTGCCTGATTAAGACTCGCAGGGTAGTCAGAGAGTAACCCCCTGGCAGACTAGCTTCTTATCTTCCTAACCCCTGGAACTTGACTTGGGTCCGTTGCCATACCTTGTCCCTAACTGCTGGTGATGATAGTGGCTACACCCATGATGAGGGCATTGGCACGTGGGCATGTGCTAACTGAAGTTGCAAAATATAAGGACTGTGTGGGATAATCTCCTGTCTCCAGTAACACTCCTGCTGCCTGGCTGGTACCCTCCATGTCCTGTTGGCACTAAGGCTCCTTCGTAACTTCACAACGTGCTACACACAAACTATCAAGCCACTGGCATTGTGATGCACAACCATCATCTGGTTGCCCCTTTTCTACCACAATTGATAACCCCTACCTGGCTCTGGAACACTTTTCCAGCATGGTTACTGGTTTTGGTACATGAAAAGCACGATCCAGCTTACCACCAACAAGTATGGCCTAGTCATGATCTTATTGTTATTCTGGATGATCCCTACCTGGCTCCATGCATCGAGCACAGTCCAGTCATGCCCTTCCTGTTGTCATCCTGGATGATCCTTTTCTGGCTCCAGGACATGCAGTGTACAATCCAGCACGTCACTCGTACAGGGATACATACGCAAATGACGATTAAGCATGCCGGTGGCACTCGGACATGCAAGCACAATCCAGTTTCTTCTGCTGTTGGCCCGGGGACTGTGGAAGCTTCCATGTGTCCTTCACCGTGGTGACTGGACCTTCTCTCCCCTTCCTGGCAAGAAATGTTCCAAGCATCCCAGAACCTCTGGTATTTAGCTACTTCGAAGGATATGCTGTTAGCCTCTTCTCCAGCCACACGGATACCGTACACCCTGGCTTCTGCTCTGTATTAGAGCAGCTAACTCTACGACTATAACATTGTCGTCCCGTTAGACATTTACTATTGGCACCCAGCAAAGTCAATCCAGTTGACAACTCACTGATAATTGCCAAATCAACTGAGCAAACTCACTAAATGAAAATAAGACCGCTACTTAGCTGTCTTCCCAACTCACTAAACCCCAACGGCTGGCTCATTCTCCATGAATACCCTGCAGCTGGGAGTGGCACTTAGGGGCTGCTGTGAGACATTTGGTTGGCCAATCCTAGATATGCATCTCTTGTTCATTCCATTTGCTCTGCACGTGCTGTGAACTGCGCTGTAGAAACCACAAATTAACTGTGTGCATAAAGTACTAGAAGATTGCATAAAATAATAAAATAAATTGCAAGGAAAATCACTTAATTAATTTTGAAGATAGAAATATTAAATGGGCAGCCTGAGTAATTAATAAGGCAGTAACTGTGCAGGGAACACCAAAATTTGAATTAAGAGGCAGATGCAACACAACACACATGATACAAGAAAATCGACATGACACTGCATTTAACTGCACAATGAGAACACACAAAATTACTGCATTTAATTTAATAAAGAAAGGAAATAAAACATATGGAAACCCTTAAAATATATAAAAATGCTATAGTGGTACTCTGTGGAATGATTGTACCAAAAGAAAATCAATCCTGTATAAGCTATTGCATTCTTCGTTACAATATATTTTATTGGGACTAAGGGGAAGCTAAAATGTCTCTCTCTCTTCTTTGCTTTGAATTACTGGATTATGGTTTCAGTCAAAAATTACTTACTGCAATTTACTGATTTCAATAGAAATTAAAACTGGGCAAAAATTTAACTACCAAAGTTCAGAATTTATTGAATCACTTTGGTTAATTGCATGGTAGTGTGTCAGAGACAAATGACCTTGCCTGGACAGTCTCTGGGTAAAATACAGATAAAATCCAAAATAAATAAATGATTGAAATTAGGGATGGGTCGAATAACAAAAAATATTGGTTCCTGTTCCGGTACCGATCCTACAATTTAAATACCGGTTGCAGTATTTGGTTCTCTTTTTAATACTTGCCATTTGCTTGCAACTTAATTAAACCAATGCAAGTAAAATTCATTAAATGTTTTATTTAACCGTTATATGGAAGAATTGAACCATAACAAACTGTGAAGATAAGATTTCATGTATACAGATAAACTTCTTGTATTAAATTTATTTAATGTTAGTAAATATGTAACAAATTATTCTTTTTTTACATTAATATGTGGTGATTGTGATATGTTTGGAAAATACTTTATTAAGTAACTCGTGGCTAAAAAAAGCCAAAACATTGTGGCGTGGTGTATGATAACACTAACCTATGGTGGTCGTTAAAAGAACATCAACAACTGAGGTGGGCAGCTGGCTTCCTTTTTATTTTTGCTTCTTTTACACATTGACTGGGTGGCCTTCTTTTTTTTTTTTGCTTTTCTTTTAGTGATGGGTTTTTTTTTTGCAGTGCTGGAATGTGACACCTCTAAAAAACCATTGCTTCTTCCTTTCTCCCTCTCCACACCCTCTGTGGAATTTGGTTTATCCTTTGGCTTACAGGGAAACAAAGAAGGCTCGGAGGAATGTATCAATCGGCTAGCAGTGTTGCTTACTGGAGAGGACTGAGGGAGAAGGGAGAAGGGAGAGTAGTGATGATGTAAGAGCAAGACATGAGATAACAGACTTTTCCCCTACACTTCCTTCTAAACATCACCAAACAGTTTACACTACTACTCCTTAAGAAAAAACTGTTGTCGTAGGGTGGCATAATGTAATCGGTGGCACCAAGGAGGGTTTGCGGAGAAGGGGGAGGGGGCCTTATGAGGCCTGGCCAAACACTGTGGAGGAAAAAAAAGGGGGGAAAGCATATTTCTTGCCAATAATAAATCTCGTGCTGTTTTACATGTTGTTGTCTCCTGTATATCTACAACATCTGCTGGTACACGAGTAACGTAGCCTAACAACAAAGCACTAGTAACATAGAATTCTCAGTGAAGACGTTGCGGAATAGCAGGAACACCGAAATAGTACAATAGGTTCCCCTTGGTCTGCACACCCCTCACTCGTCACATTAGCCATTTGTCTCGTGTGAGTACAGTGTACTTTCCCAGCTGCTTCACGCGTGCCTTGTTCTGTGCAAACATTTAGGCCATGATGTGATTTTAACATTGTGGCTCATTAAATTATAGTGTTAACCTTTAACAGTAGCTACTGCAGATACTGTTAACTGAGTTTGTGAGTGTCTGTGGAACAATAATGGAATACACGCATAAACCAAGCTGTGATTTGTACAGCTCATCTCGTGAAACAGAAAACATTTCATGTTCACAGCTGAAAACTGCAGATAATACTGAAAAAGAGGAGTTATTTGTTTCTGATACTTTTTTTTCGGGAGTTGGGCATTGCAGTTAATTTGTGTTTTACAGAATGTGGAAAAAAAAAAAAACTTATTTTTCTGAATGATTTTTATGTCATGTTTGCAAGTGTCTTTTGACCTTGGAAAATTACAGAGTGGCTACTTACATGCATGTCTTTTTGAGAGCATTGTGTGTGCAAAGGTCCCCTCTAAAATGTCCAACAATCTACCAAGTAATGGGGAAAGGTTTTTTCTGAGGACAATTTTATTTTCTAAATATGAGAATGGGGGAAAAGTGTTAAAGAGACTGGCTTGTGTGGAGTAAAACAAATAAGTCACTGTTTTGTTTTCCTTGTCAATTATTTAGTTGCAGTTATGTCAGTGATATACCTCAATCTCGGAAATGTATTTTGTGTAGTATTGAGTGGTGGAAGCAAGAGTGTTAATTGAACAATAACAAAGTGTGAAGACAAGTTTTAATGTATACAGATAAACTTGTTGTATTAAATTTATTTAAGGTTAGTAAATATGTAAAAAATGACTCTTTTTTTTTACATTAATACGTGGTGATTGTGATATGTTTGAAAAATACTTTAATTAAATAACTCATGGCCCTCAAACCAAAACATTGTGGCATGCTGTAAGATACAAGTAACCTACAAAGGTTCGATAAAAGAAGGTCAACAGCTGTGGTGGGCCGGATTTTTAATATTTTTTTTTTGCTTCTTTTATGGTGTCTGGGCGGCCCTTTTTTTTTTTGCATCTTTTACACAGTGACTCCCTAGTTTTTTTTGCCATGCTGGAATGTGACACCTTGGAAAAAAAACGTCTCTTCTACCTCTCTTCCCCCCCCCCCACACAAAATCCTTGGCAAAACAAAGAAGGCTTGGAGGAATGTATCGATAGGCTGGCAGTGTTGTTTACGGCGAAGGGCTGAGAGTTGAGAGAGAGAGAGTGTGTTGATGTAAGAGCGAGAGATGAGATAACAGACTAATCCCATACACTTCCCTCCAAACATCACCAAACAGTTTATGACAACCACTCCTTAATTGTTTTTCCGTGTAAAGCATGCACCCCAGAAATTTTTTCCTTTATGTTGGGGGAAAAAGGGGCGCTATACATGAGTAAATACCATAGTTATTTTTGTAACAACAGAGTTTTTCCGTTGCTGTGTAGAACCAAGAACCGAATAATTGTTGTTAACCTAAAACCGGTTCCGAGTCAAACCTCAAGAACCGGTATAAATTGGAACCAAAGAACCGAACCGACCCATCCCTAGTTTATTCCCAATTGAATAATAACATTGCTTTGAAAGTAAAATACTGTACTGGCGAGATGTGTTCCACAGGATATTGTGTGTTGTTTTGTTCCTTAGTGAGAAAGGTCTTGCATTTAGGGGCACTTCTAGCAAAATTGGAGATGCCAATGATGGCAACAGTTTAGGAATTATTGAATTGTTAGCTCAGCATGACCCATTGCTAAGAGGACATGTAACTTAAGTACACAAATCTCAACGAGAAGGCAAAAAACTCCAAGCTCACTATCTTCCTCCTGAGTCACAGAACAAAATTAATTGAAGTTTGTAGTGGCAGGGTTCTTCAAGCAATACGTGCAGAAAGAGAGAAATCAAATTATTTTGCGTTTTTGGTAGATGCTACACTTAATACAGCACATACTGAGCAAACAACTTTTATTTTAAGATATGTGTTGGATTTTGAGTCATCATTTAAGATTGGGGAGAGATTTACGAGTTGTCACTTGCAATAAGAAAACTGGACCAGGTATGGCAAATCTAATCATTGGAGAGCTGGAAAAACATGACTGCAGGGGACAGGGATGGCAATGGAGCCAACATAGCAAGCATGCACAACGGTGCACAAGCTATCATCTATGAATTGAATCAGTTTGCTATATATTCAAACTGTGGTGCATATAGTCTAAATCTGTGTAGGCTGAATGCGGACAGTGCTGCGAATTTTTTGAAATGATACAAAAAGTTTATATCATCTTCTTCTCTTAGTCCACAGCAATGGGAGAGATTAGAAAAAAAGAATTTGGCCATTCCTTTCGCAGCCTTTCAATTGCAAGATGGTCAGCTCGTGTCAATAGTGTTAAACCAGTTGCTGCTACACATTTGCCCCTTATCTAGAGGGCACTTAACAAATTTAAAGATTTAGATTAGCAAGCTGAATGCAAAACAGGACTGATGGAAATCATGCAGTACCTTAAATCCTTTGACTGTTGTTTGATGGCTACTCAATCTAGACGTAGGAATCCCAAATATTCATAGTTGTTTTAGTTCTTCAATCAAACTATGAATATTCTGGATTTCTATGTTGAGATTGTATCTCGTGCTTGTAGAACTTTGTTTTGAAGTCAATTCCTACGAGGTTTTGCAGTCAAACGGTAGCCATCAAACAACAGTTAAAGGATTCAAGGTACTACGTGGCTGCTGATCTTCCATCGGATACAGATTTTATGGCGAGAAGAAGAATTAAAAAAAAAAAAAAAAAAAAAAAAAAAAAAAAAAAAAAANAAAAAAAAAAAAAAATTATGATGGAATCAATGTTGGCGCCTGTACTGGATGAAGGCGAGACACTCTGAGAATGGGAGTTTATAGAGTAAATGTTTTACAAACTTATTGACTCGTTTGTTTGTGGCAGTATCTGGATATGAATGACAATGACATTAAGAGCATGTGCAGTACACTGTGTGAAAAATATTTTGAGCACATAAATACAACCAGTCCTCTACTTTCATACATAATGTGTTCCTGAAAATGTGTGTGAAAGTTGAATCATATATACGCATGTAATAAGAGGGGTTCTGTTCCAAAGTTACAAAAAGATTTAAAATAAAAAAAAAATTTTATTTTGATAGAAATATAATATATTTAATTGCTAAACATGTTATTTTTAACAAGTATTTCATTGAAAATGACTAATAAATATACATGTGCAATACTTTCTTACCTGAAATGTTGATTTTCAACACCTGTATACGTATTTTATTGTACGTACTATGTGAATAAATAAGATAGTTAAATATGCTTCCTACTTTCTGTAAAATTGTTGTGCAAATGTAACATTAAAACTATGTAAAAGTTTTTCAGAGATTCGTGTATTATTTCAACAGAAGCACTAATTTGTACTGTGCCAATATGACCGCCATATCTAAACATGCATAACACGTGATCCGCGAAGGCTGGAAAACATGGCAGGCAGTGTTAAATGGCAACAAACAGTGCTAAATCAATATGTTGGTAGGTTGCTATATGTATGAAAGACCAAATTGGCTGTATGAAAGTTGATTTAGAGGTGATAATCTGTAATGTATGAAAGAGAGAGTTGTACGAATCTCGAATGTATGAAAATCGAGGACTGGCCTGTATTAAGATAGCTGATGAAAAAACATCTCAAAAATCAATTGAAATCACTCCAACTTTAAAACACACTTCGGAGACTAAAACTGGACAGTTTATTTCCAAATTTGTGTATTGCTTTAAGATTGTTTTGTACAATTCCAGTTGCTGCTGCTGAAGCAGTAATACCCTTCAGCAAAGTGAACGACATCACAAATGTAACGTCGCAGTCGCCAAGATCGACAACTGAAACTCACAGCTTGGTTTACTCAGCAGAAGTATGAGACTTAAATAAAGGCATCATAAAAAAATAAAATAACAAGTGTCTGACAATGTGCTCCAAGATTTATTTATTTAATTTAATGCAGTTCACATTCTTCAAAAAGCAGAGACACAAACCGTTTGCTATACAATGAGCCACGTGGATTACAAGAACAACAGCGTTGCAGAGTTCATTACTAATTCACGTTGCTAAAACTTGCGTAGCGAGGAAATTGCAAAGAAAGGAGATAACTTTTTCTTCTGACACCCTGATAACCTTCCAAACAGGTGGAAGTAATTATGTAGAAAATGAAAGTGCGAAAAAATAGGTTGAAAGAAAGAAGTTCGCAGGTGCTTGCCGGTGTGGTTGAAATTGTTCATTGAAAGTCCTGCTTCAAGTGGCTTCCTCAAAGGTTGGTGGTAATCTGTAGGTGGTGGCGGGCTAACCTTGCCTGTTGCAACACAACAGCTGATCTTATCTGCATCTTTAATTCATCAAAAGTATGTTGTTTCACCTCCCAAACCTAAGGCCTCCCTTCATGTGCTACATCTCTTATCTGTCACATAATTCACAAAAATTAGGTATACCCTTCTCAAAATTATCAATCTGCCATAGCAATTGATTTTCACTTAAGGGAATTGAGCAACCCGAAACCTTTCTACACTAAAAATGAAACTCTTTACTTAAATTATTACACTAAATTATTGCACTCAACAACAAATTCTTTGTTTATATCATTAGTCAGCAATTTGTATACAATTCTGTAAAATTACATCTAAATTTTGGTTACTATTACTTGGGGTAGCTAATGTGGGTACATTTTCCAATCTTATCTTTTCTGATTAAACCCCTCAGCTTTCTAGACTCATTAATAACTGTACAATTGTTTCCCAACTTGTTTCTGCTTGTTGCCTAATTTCCTGCTTTATCTCCTGAATACCTTACTGTAAAGACAAAAGGAGATTGTAAATATCTGACTGATTATGCTGAGTTTCCTGTGAAGATTCCGGTATGTTTCTAGTAGCTATTTTATCTCCCGTAAAGTTGCTATCAGCTATTTAATTGAAGATTACCTCACCATCTGAGCAGTGTGCCATTTCTATCTCTAATTAATAATTTATTAGGCCTAAATATATTTTGATGTCAGACTGGCTACGGCCTTTTAAAACTAAACAATTGTGTGACATTACATATAGACATAAAAATTACACTGCCTACCTAACCTAAACAAAATATAAACAAAAGAAATGCTGGCAAATTTACTTGGACTGATAGCTTCATTGGTGAATCCTTCTGCATGGATTGTTGAATTTTTACTGTGATACAATGCTGGAACAGGAACAGGTCCCTGGATCCTTGTTGTCCGGAACTGCGTGGAAAATCTTTGCCACAGGTGGGCCAGCCATTTTTCTGTTGCATCTCTGAAGTGTTTACAAACCTTGCCCACATTAGGTGCCATTTTTTTAAATGTTGCAATTGCCAAAATAGATGACTGAAAATCACAGCTAAGTTTACTCACTCAGCAGAAGCATGAGACTTAAATAAAAGTGTTGAATGTCCTCTGATATTTATTCAAGTTAATGCAGTTCACATTCTTCAAAAAGCAGACACACGAACAGTTTGCGATACAATGGGCAAGGCAGATTATGAGAATGGCATTGCAGAGTTTGTTACTAATTCACATTGCTAAAACTTGCACCGCTAGAAAATTACGAAGACAGGGGATAACGTTCCCTCCTGACATGACACTCTGATGACCTCCCACACCAGCGGAAGTAATTTTGTAGAGAATGATAAGCCGAAAAAAGAAGTTGAAAGAAAGAAGGTTGCGAGTGTTTGCTGGTGTGAGCAAAATTGGTTATGCTCCAAGATGTTTCCTCGAAGGTTGGTCGTAATTTGTTAGGTGGTGGCAGGCGCTCACAGCTCATATCGCCACCGTGCTCTACCCCCCACCCCTCACATCACGGTGCTAAATACCTGACCAAATAAGAGCATCGCATGGTACAGAATCCCTTAGGACACTGGTGTAAACCCCGTCACAACCACTATCCCATGCAAGCCAAACTACTCCAAAATTAAACAACTAAATTTCTAGAACATACTCGAAAGGACAGAACTTCTATAAACATCCCAATACCCCTCATCAGTAATCACTGACACAACCTCGACGACGACATTAGAGAAATCAAACTCATGACAAGCGTCTGAAATACTGAAAAACAATGACATTTCCTCACAAAACAAAAGAGAATTATTTGAATGCTCCTATTAAATCAGTATTAACTGTATCATTACAATGTACATAATTCAACAATGTCAAGGATGACTGGACTCAGCTTGCCTGTCCTAGAACCTAGTATCACTCTGTCATTGAGCTATGATGATGATATTAATGATTTTGTATTAAATAAGGTGCGGAACATAGACTTTAGTCGACTGTCAAAGAAATTTTCAAAAAGTTTATGCAATTAATCAAAAAAAATTTCCTTGGTAATTAAATATTATGTAAGAATTTCTAATAGGGATTTTTCCCACGTTTTATGGCTTTCCGTGCGATAGTATTATAAATTTTGACTCTCGCACTGTAGTCCTTTCTTTATTTCTGTATGTGTAGAACTCTAGAATAACACATTTTCAAATAGACTACAATTCTGCACTAAAAAAATGGAGACTTCCATTTTGATGTGCGCGTAACATTACTGCACATGTTGTTCTTAGTTGGGCAAATACCTTAGTGGATTATGTGTGCATTTGGAATTTTTATTATACTTGGTTGTTTCAGGGGATTTTTATGTTATTGCTGCATCAATAAACACCAGCAAGTAGTGCATAGTTCCACTGTGCAAAATACAAGGAAATGTACCCCTGACAAGATACCTTCAAACATACTAAGTGTAACTTTTGAACTTCAGTCATTCTTACAAATTATATGATTTTTGGTTGTGTTTATTGTGTCCATTGCCCGTGCAATAAGGTTGTTATATATTAGTTAGTATAGGTGTGCCATAGCACTTAAGATTTGGTAAGATTTATCTCTCACGAATGCAAGGTCTATGATGTTTTCAGCAGTGATCTATTTTTGATGCCATTGTGAACAGATTTGCGTGAAGGTCACTCCTTCCTTAAACACCACACCCGCTTAAAAAGACAAGTTAGTTAGGTTGGGCGCGTATTACCAATGTTAGCAGGGAGAATAGATCTTGGAAATAATCCTAGAAGGTGCTCAGTTTTACATTTTTGGAGTGCAAAGTGCCACGAAGATCATCCAAGTCTTTGAACGTATTTGTTGCCCAAGTGAAACCACCACGAATACATCAGTGCAGCCTGTAACAAATAAGTGGTAGTAAGCTTCCTGATTCAAAAATTTTGTCAAAATTAATATCTTTCTTGTTCATTTGAAACCAGAGGCTAGTGCGCTATGTTTTCCGACTGTGGTTTGCCAAGGAACTTATTTCAGACTGTTTTGTTTGAACTTTTCAGCCAGTTTTAACTCAAATTCAGTTAAATTTTAACTAATAACATTTTTTGGAATTATTTTTTAAAAGTCAAACTATACTTTAACAGGACAGAGCTTTTCGTTAATTTAATTCAGTGAAGTGAACAGCAACAGATAAACTATATCGGCTTCCCTCTGTATTTCCTCGTAATCACATATTGTAAGGAAGTATGTAGAAACATTCAGAAACATATTTTATAAATTTTGAAACTTTAAATTTTACACATTTTCTTCTCTCAATGTGATTTCTGTGTGTTGTATTCCTTTCATGGTCTAATTACATTCAGTAAAATTATTTTGCATTTATATTTTATAGATTTTCTGCATGTTAGGAAGGTGTTTGAGTGCCTGTTGAGTTATGAAGTGTCCTTTTGTGTTCTTGTTCAATTTGTTTAATGAGTCTTGTGTGTATGTGTGCGTCATTAGTTTCGTAGGGTTGTGGAGATAGAACTTTTTTCTTACGAAATAAAAATGAAAAATATGTTATAAACTTAAGTGAATCTGAAACGAAAATTAAAAATAGTTTTATAACAGTTCAGTCTTAATAATGAAAGTGTAGCGGATTTCATTCAATTTTAGCAAGTTTTTCATTATGACAAATTTGTTGCAGAACCAAACTAAGAAAATGGAAGTATATACCACAGGGGTTCTTACTTCTTGCCTATATTTAAGTTTCCATTTTATGTACTTATTTCAGTTATAATGAAAACAAATAAGATGATATACAGACAAAAATTGTCTTTGCTGGAACATTCATTAAACATCCAAATATTCATTGATATAGAGGATTTTTTTTAAATATAACTTCCAGCCAGCAAATTTCTTACCAAAATGAGCATGAAAGTTGTAGTTTTTTGTTTTTGTTTTACTACAACAAATATTTGCACAACCTTACTTCTAAGATTAGTCACACCTTTTTACTTATATCTATTTTATTCTAATTTTCTGGCCAGTTGTCTATGCTGTTTTCTGAAATAAATTGTTCTATATTTACTTACACAGAAATTGGGAAAGCTAAAGTAACGAATTAAACTTTCAAATCAGTTTTGCGTCAACATGATTGACTGTGTTTCGTGTTGCCCAGACAACAAGACGAAGGTGTACTATGGACTACTGAAGGAACCAGATATTCCACACATGCAAGTGGAGGAAGAGGAGGAAGTTGAAGCAGAAGGTGGAGACAAACCCAAAAAGAAGAAGCAT
Organism: Clitarchus hookeri; assembly: GCA_002778355.1. Classification (NCBI taxonomy): domain Eukaryota; kingdom Metazoa; phylum Arthropoda; class Insecta; order Phasmatodea; family Phasmatidae; genus Clitarchus; species Clitarchus hookeri. The sequence continues at coordinate 84,355 of NQII01004411.1, forward strand.
AGGAAGGATCCATTATTCTCAAAGAAAATCAAGTCCGATCCAAATGCCCCTCCCGTGGATAGGATGCCATTACCAGAACTGTGAGTGTGCCTCAGACATTAAAATGCAAGTACAAATTACGTGACATTCTTTTTACCTGTTATTGACTCCTGTTTTAATTGTAACCTCTTGCCAATACCTTATATTCTGAGGAGACACCCCTTGTTTAGCATGGTAAAGAAAGGAGCCTATTTTCACCAGAGTATTCTTGACAAGTTGTGTGATAACATGGCGTAAATTCTAATTTCCTACTGTTAATAATGGTACATTCACTTGATCTATTGTAATTTTTGGTACTGACTTTGTGGAAATATCTTTGCCACTTTATGGCGCAATAAGTATTCATAACATACAGTATGAAGTATCATGAATTCTTGCATGGGTTATTAACATTTTCTAAATGTTTACCAATTGGCCTGCATTGGGACATAAAGTATTTTTCCGAGCACGTTGCGTCATTGTGGGGTTTATTTGTTGGTGCCAGGTGATAGTAACTTTATTATAGGTTGTTCACGGTAACTGAGCACTTCTGAAAGCCCTGCTTAAGATCTTCTTGTACGCACACTGTGTATTCTTCCGTCATATATGACATTTCCATTAACATGGGCCTCATCACTTTATGCGTGCATCAATCAAGTGAAACTGTGAAATTATTAGAAAAGTTAATATTTTACAAATTTGCTTATTATTACAACTGTGTGTATTAAACAAAGACAGCGAAAGAATACATTTCAGTGTCACAGATGTTTACGTAACACTTTTAATTCAACCTAAAGACCTGGAATTGCTACTCCACCGTTAACAACTTTATTGGGGCGCATGTCTGTCGGTGAGCCCATTAAAATACATGCAGGAAAGAGCAGTGACATTTTTCGAAGGTTAATTTCAAAAGTTCCCAACTAACCATGAACAGTCTACAGGCAGCTGACATCATCACAGTTGATCAGTGGCGGTGTAATGCTATCATTCATACAGCGCAGTCAAGGGATTAGTGGTTTGATTTTTGTGAGGATGCAAATGTTTCATCAAAAGGAATTTGTTAGCGCATAACACACCCACCCAGTTAGAATTCATTGTGTTTGTTTTTCACATGTTGTAGCAAAGATGTTGACAAACTTGAGAAGATAAGGGCATTAAGGGAGGCTTCAAAGCGAGTTACTTTGGGCCCAGATACTCTCCCATCCATCTGCTTCTACACCTTGCTCAATTCTGCACAAATGTAAGTTGTTAGATAAGTTACAGTTAATAGTTTCACTAGTATTATATATTCATTATTAACCAATGTTATCATAATTGACACACTGTCTTATGTGGTAGTGCCAGGAAGGAGGAAATGGTGAAAAATGGGAAAGGGGGTTAAAAAATCAAGAAGATAATTCACCTTAATACAGTATGATATCATTTGATGACACATTTATTTATACTGTGGTATGCAGAAGAAATTAATATGGCTGAAATTATTTAAATATATAATTTAGCAAAACTTTTATTTTTATATTTAAATAATGTTTTAATATATGTTTGTGTTTGCAAATTCTGAAAATAAAAATTTAATGAACTACAATGCATTGTATGGGTGGCAAAAGCGTAGAAGTAGTGTTTGTAGTAAAGAATATTTTGAAATGCCACAAGCAATGTCCGTTAACCCTTTTGAGGCTCGCCTCAGCTGCGTCCCCCTTCGCGCCAAGCCACGCCACCACCAAATCCTACGTCGTCAGCTCCATCACCCGTTAGCAGAGGGAAGTGTGTTGCTGCCTGGTCGCAGCGCAGGCAACCGTCCTGTATGCGCACCTGCCTTGCATGCTGCCTTGGACCAGCCTTCCAGGCAGGGGTGCCAAATGCACAGCCTAAGGAAGCAAGCTCTCTCCTCCATTGCCCCCCCCCCCATCCCTGGCTAGACAGGTATAAGTAGGACTCGTACAGGCCTCTCGAGGCTGTTTCTTGGGCGATCGTAGCCACGCCATAGCTCCGGCAATACTCCGTGTTGGAGAGTTCTCTACCGGTCTATGTAGTCTACATCAGCTCCATGGACCCCTGCACCCTACCCTAATGAGGCGGTTCTTTTTCTGCTGCAGTCACTCCTGCTCACTCGTCGTGCTGTCAAGCAGTCATCCTGCAAGCTTCGCCTTAGAGACCATCTTCCCTCTCTCTCTCGCTCTCGAGACAAATTCCCAGTTTACGGATAGGGAGTCCATGCTGCAATGCTGGCATGTCCATGCTGGTCGCCTAGCCATTTGCCCCACCATCCCCACATGAGTAAACTATCTTCTTGGCAGTTAGGTTACCCTGCCTTTCAGGCATCCTGGGCACAGGCTGTTATATGAGGTTTATTGCAATAAACCCACATAAATCAAATCTTGTATACATTTTTTAAATTTTCTTTAAAGGATTTTACTATATTTTTTGTGATCAAGAAATCAATATGTGCATTATTACTGAAAGATTTTGTATTTGGTTTCAGTCCATTGCATAAATTATGTGATAAAATCAGAACTTTCTTTCTCTAATAGTACTTAATGCAGAAAGTGTAACAAATATTAAACCTTAATTTGAGCATGAAGTGAAGTATTCTTTGAGGAACACATTTTGCTGTTGTAGCGTCACGTGTGCTGAAGTGGCAGAGGACTCGAGCCTGCTCGCCGTGGGCTTCAGTGATGCTCTTATCAAAGTGTGGACGCTAGTCCCTCAGAAGTTACGTGCCATGAAGAGCGCTGAGCAGTTGCAAGACATTGATAGGGAAGCAGGTTTGTCACGTTGTTGCAGTGAGTTTGAAAATTAAGTGTGATTGACTGTAATTTTTTACATCATTTTCTTTTTGGATGTAATAGTCTTGTCATACAACATGGTCTTTGTTCTGCAGCCATGCCCAGGTATGATGGCAGTAGTGAACAAGACAGTTATTACACAAACATATTAAGTATTTCTGTATACAGTGGAACTGCGTTATTGCGAGTATGGCCTATAGTGTCACGTCCGCCATTGCGATAGCTTTTAAATGCACCATAATTTGCCTTATCATTTGAAATGTACTTAATTTCATTTATTATGCAAGTCTGTTAATATAAAGCCTTTCACTATAGCGAAACTCGTATTCTTAAAATGTTATAACACGTTGCATTGCAAGTTACATCCACATTTGCCATGCTCGAGCCAGCCTTTGTTAGTCTGTGTCATGTGGCGTCACTCGCGTCGGATGGAGGAGCGGGGGAAGAGGTGCATGCGGGTGTTGTAGTGAGGAATAAGGAGGGGTGCGAAGGGGAGAGGTATGATCGGAAGTGGAGCTAGTAGTGAACAAGAAAAGTGGGAGGGGGGGTACGTTGGATATAGGCTTGGAGGGGGCAGACGGGAATGGTACGTACTGTTGAATGCAGGTAGGAGGGACGGCGAGGTGCTATCAGTCTACCTCGCCTTCTATGTTGTGGGGGTTGGAAGACTGCCGCTTCTCCATGTGTCAGGCATGTAAGAGGAAAGCATGATTACATCCAACAGTTGCTAGACAGTGTTACATTTTTTATGATGGTTCGTGCATTTTTTACATCTTATGTTGAGCGGATTTAAATCGTGAGCATAGCATGTGTTACAGTTTTTATAAACCTTAGTTCTGTTTAAATAATGGAGTGTACTAATAAAAGAAAAACACTTGACTTTGCAACAAAGTTCAAAATCATATGCGAGGTTTTAAAATGTACGTGGCCTAAATAAACACCCTTTTAGTGTAGTTCATTATATAAAAAATGCAACAATATTTGTGTGTTGAATATTTCCCACATCGGACAAGCAGCGACACATTTATCCCATTTAGTTATTTCGTGTAAGTTAAAATTGAATTTAATTTCCGTACAAACAAAATTTTCTACTGCATCAGCAAAACACTTTCTCATAAGAACCGCAAAACAATCACGTGTCACAAAAGACGTTAAAACGGAGTTCCTCACACCACCAATAAAATAAAACGTATCCATAACTAGTATATTGTGTGGTCGTAACAAAAATAAAACAAATTTGGAATGGTAACTAGCTATAGTAGTCTACATACTGTTGTATGTATTATACTGTTGAGTTGAGCAGAAATATCAATAGGGCATGTATGCAATTGTGAAGTACAATCTATGAGATGTTATTACAAGTGTACAAGACAGTGAATTCTGCACGATAAAAGTAGTGGAAAAATAAACGTGATGTAAATGTTGTGCCTAAGTATGTAAACATATGCTGGTAATTCCCACTTTTCATTTGTTGTAATGTCTGTTTTCAATGTTGACATTTTTCACTTCCTTCAAAATATTATTCCTGATTGTCCAAATATTTTTCTAACCTACCATAAAGCTACATTTGTTTATGTTTGAACAGATATGTGTGTTATCCGCGGATTAGAACAGAACGGGAAAGTAACGTCTATTCATGGTGCCAGCCCTTCCCGTAACGAAAATTTACAGTGTCTACACATGGGACTGGAGGAAGTATATTATTGATCTGCTGTTTGCTTTGTGAGCATGAGAGAAAGAGAGAAGTGTGGTGTGGTGTGGTGTGGTGTGATGTGCTAAGAGGGGCGAGACGAGGGACGGGAGGAGAAAGACAGTGGTCAGAGGATCGCGTGACGGGGAGAAGGGGAAGCAGGTAGAGGGGCGAGAGACAAGAGGAGAAGGTAAATCGGGCAGAGGTGCAAGAGACGAGTAGAAAGTCAAGGGAGCAGAGGGAAGTAGGGAGGGAAATTAAGTGATCTCTAGTCTTTGTGTGTTTGAGATAGAGAGAGAGAGACAATGAGTGAAGTAGCGCGCTGATTGGTAGGTAACTAACTCCCTCATGCCTCTTCCACAACTTCCTGCCGGTTGTTACATAATGTCGCTGTTGGACGTCTCAATTTTGTTTGTATTACACTGCATACGCGTAGTTTACGACATTCGTTAAACACAGGATCTACAAGGGCAAATACAATAACAAAAAAATTATGGAGCACGGTAAATTTTGTTATAATGATAACGAGCTATAGCGATAATTTATTTTGCTATTGCAGACTATCGTTATAACGCGGTTCCATTGTATTTTGACCGTATCATTATAACTTGCTTTCTTTCTTCTTCCTTTTTCTAGACATAGCAATAACATGTCCCTCCAGTTTTATATCATTTTGTGCAAACCCTGCACTCCTACTGTTGCGTGTAAAACCTCATTCATAATTCTCTTTCATCTAGCAACTGCTACCATACTCCTGAGAACTGCATTCACATTGCTCTTAATTTTCCAGCATCCCTATTGTCTGCTTTATGTAACCTCATTAGCTGGTGTTGCTAATGTGTAAATTTTGGATTACATTTTCTTGTTTGAATCCTTCCTAAGTTGTGTATGTGTGTCGTGATTTTATATATAATGTTCATTGGATTTAACAAACAAATACGAATTTGTAGTTGTGAAGCACAGAAGTAAAATGAGCTTTGTTAGGACTGAATGAGTTTTATTACTGCAGTTGTAATGTAGTGCTTTTTTTCTTGTCCCAGTTGTAGTTGTTATTTAGCTACCGCACCAGTTAGGATGCATGTACCCAGGGGTGCAACAACTTAAATTTTCAAGGGGGGGGGGGACAGTAATTTCACTGTCATTCTTTTCTTCGTTAGGGACACACACACACCAATATGAAACTTGTTCTCATTTAGAATTGTTTCCATTCAATAATATGCACTGTTGGCTTTCAGTAACAGTTTTTTAAGATTTTATATTCATGTAAATTTTAAATGTATCAAGAAATAAATTATATGTCAAGTGTAACAAAATTATATTGTGTATAAATATCAGTGTACTTCTATGATGTAATGCTTGTTTGTTTTTGTTCGCCAATCATGAACACGTCTATCATACCTGTCCATGGTCTAAGATGTTCATCATTGAAGATAAATGCCAACCAGTTAGACGACACCTTCCCTTAAATGGTACACACTGTTTACACAATGTTTAAGTTAGTAATGGGGTGTTTTATAAATGTAATGGCATTCTACTGAGCAAACTGCAAATAAACAAATGTATCAGATCAGTCTCAAATGAAAATTGTACAGTCTTATTTCTTGTTATTACAGCTATTTAGTAAAACAAACAGTAGCCTATTAACGTGTACTCCCATAGCTTTACTCAACTTTGCACGCAATAATATTATTTATGTTCACAAACTCTACTTCATCTACTAAAACTGAGGTGCCCCTTAGAATCAATGGCATTGTATAAAGTCAAGTAAATACAGTATCATACATATCCTTGCTTCCTCACTGAAGTCCTTAATGGCCTTTGCATGTCTTTCTTGTTACAACACCATGTCATCGCAGCAAGTATCCTTTCTACACTTGTTGTTTTTCTCTCCAGCTAATTATAAACAAATGAACAAGCATTTTTGTGCTTCGCTTCATTTCTTTATTTGAATTATTTTGGTCATAATGGTTTTAGTACTCGCATGGTTTCTCTTACTGTTATGTATACCCATTCTTCGCTCTATTTGTCAGCTGTTATATCAATAGGCAACCATGCTTTAAGGTGAAAATAGCATATTAAAACCCTTTTCTTTTTGTAAATAAGTGTGTGTTGTTTACACTTCCAGCAAGATCATTTTCTACAGCATGTGTAGTCACTACACTCAACTGTTTGTTTCTAAGACCCCTGGAATAGCAACCCTCTCAAAATGACTTTATGAAACACTTATTGGAAAGGTTCTTCCAATAGCAAACCTTTAGAAATAACTACTATTTCTCTGGAAAAGGTCTAAGAATCGAGAGCTTATTGTACTAACATTGACTCGAAATATCAGATTCATATTTTATGGTCGATTCAGTTTGTTTGTATGTGGAGTTTATACATTGTGATGTAGAGTGATGTTTTTGAACAGTTGATGTGCTGGTGCGGATGATGGATGACAGATCTGCTGAAGTAAGTCGTACGCTGTACGGCCACAGCGGACCTGTGTATAGAGTAACGTTCAGCCCAGATAGGAATCTCCTGCTCTCTTGCTCAGAAGATACTACTGGTTGGTTATGTTAATCTTTCACATATAATTACATAACATTTTGCTTATTATGTAAATTAATTAGATTTAATACAAAGTAAAATTGTGTAAAAGTTAGTTTTGTAGTGTTGATAAAGATTGGTACTGTAGACCCCTGACTCGTTAGTATCCACGGTTCCCGAGAATACTGTTGCATAATTGCTATTGTCGCAAAATCAAAATATATCAATTTTGACTCTAACAAAATCTACGTTTTATGTTAAATGCTTTTTTCGTGTGGAATTTGTTTATTTTTCTGTGTTGTAAAAAGTTAAATATTGATTTAATTCAATGGGCAGATGTCTTCCAAACAAAATGATACCAGAGAAGCGTATAGGAGTCATTCCATGAGAAATCTTCCAATTATAAAATATTTTGTTGCTGCATGATTTTAAAAATACTCCAAAAAATATATATATGTTGTTTTTACATTCATACAGTTCCATAAAAAGTATTAACTAATAAAATAATTTTTCAAATATTTTTTTATTTTTAAAAATTATTTTATAATTTAAAATTATGTCAAAGATAATTTTTAAAGGTTTTTTTTTAAATTATTTTTTTTGTGGAGGGGTCAGAAGACGGTGGGGAGTATCCCTAAAACTATACAGTAATGGTTTTAGTTTTCCTCAATATCTAAGTTTCTATGGCATGGTTTGGCACAATTCAAATACAAATTTACTGGGAAGATTCTAAATTTTATTTTGGTGTGTTACTTTAATAAAACAAAGTACATCTAAGATACCAACAGTCAAAATGAGGAAACATTTTTTTTCCCCCTACATTAATTTCTTTTTACGCCATTTTAAATTAAACATCGTAGCCCATAATTTTTTATATTATTCTTTCCATACATGTTAACATGATAAGTTTCACGAACCCCCAAAAATATATTCTCCCTTTAAAAAAATGTGAAAATAAGACTTTTTGAAAATGATTTAATTTTAGACCCTTATTTCAAAAAGAGATTAATCAAAAATGTTGAAATTATGCACTGTTGCAGTTCCATGCTCCCTTAGTTACAAAATGGGTATATTTTGTTAAGGAAAATTTAATAATTTTCTGTTTGTATGCTGTGCCTATCTGTGCCAATAAAGTGAATTAATTTGTTACTTAATGTACTGTACAGGCATATATGACACAGATGAAAGGCTGGCAGAGAAATGCAAGTATAATTGTAGGCTGCTTGGGTAAAGGTGGTGTGACCTTGAACAAGTCATTACTAGATCAGCCGACACCAGATTTGTCCTGACCTGCACCCTACTCATAGAGTGTCTCCTGTCTCAGTTATAATCTAGCCGCTACTGGGTTAAATTGTTTCTCTGTTTTGAAGTAATGTTTTTTTTTCAGCGCATAATCCAACCATTACTTTCAGATATATGTGTGAGTGCGTAATATAAATACAGTATATTTTTACAAGGAACTTTGTTGCTGTGGTCCCGTCTATTCAGTTTTCCCATAAGTTCTTTTTGGAGTGTCCTATCTAAACAATGTTTAAAAAAAACTGCATGCTACGACTCTTAAACCTTTAATTTACTGCATCCCTCAATCAGATATTCTGTCCAAAAGCCAAAATATATTTGGGACAATTGTTTAGCTATGAAATACAGTGGATTTTTGATAATTTGTTCCCCTTATTTACGTTTTACTGTACTTCATGTTGGTACTTTCACCAAAGATTGTGCTCATCATTCGTTTTTGAACACTATGTGAATGCAAAACAGTTTGGATAATAAACACTGGTGCTATTGATAGTATTGTTAACATCTCGCAAGAGTTTTTCATGTTCTAAGGACTAATCTTATTTTTCTTATTACATTTTTACTGCATCAGTAGGTTGACGACAATGAGAAATCATCTCGTATTCTTATTCTTCTTACAAGTTTACTGCATGCTTAGGTTGGCGACAATGAGAACGAATCACACAATCTCCAACACTGTATTCAACAATCTACGGTCTTGTTATTGTAAACAGAATTTGGGACGAGGTTATAGCTGTGGCGGTATTCTGACAGGTGCGATTGTTATCGGAAACTATCGGCTGCAGGTGGTTAGAATTGTAAAGGTTTGAAAAATACTTGGCTAGTAAATGATTGGCAAAAATTGTCGCAAATAAACTAGTTGTGGTAATTTTAACAGAGGGATTTAGCATGGCTCGTCCGATGAAGGAACAGTGGACAAAAATATTCTACCGAGCACATTAACAGGTGTTACACGAGTCTGTTTTTCCAGAAGCTTGTATGCTGTTCAGTTAGTATAGTAGCACACAGTTTGAAGTACCGTGGCACGTGTTGGTCGGGATGGAAGTGCGTGATTATTGCGTGGCTTGCAGTCAGGTTGTGGAGTATGCTGACCTGGACAGCGCTGGTGTGTTACAAGGGCCACATGTATCCTGTGTGGGATGTCAAGTTCTCCCCGCACGGATACTACTTCGCCACAGCCGGCCACGACAAGACTGCCCGTCTCTGGGCCACTGATCAGCATCAGCCACTCCGGATATTTGTTGGTCACTTCTCGGATGTCGATGTGAGTGTACGGCACGGTGGTTGTAATAAATAAAGATTCGTTTTCTTAACAACTACAGTTTTAAAATTTTGTTTTCATCTGTTGTGTGGATAATATAATTTTTCCACGGGATCAACTATAGCACACCTTGTCTGGGAAAATGTGGTATTTCCTTTTAGAATTATTAAAGTAATGCATGAGCATGAAATAATTTTCAAGTTTTATTTCATGATTGCTTTTTGGTTTTAAATTCTAAGTTTTGATTTTTGTTTCTATGATGCAGGCATGTTTCTATTTTAAATGTTATCTATGGATTTTGCAGTGTGTGCAATTTCATCCAAATTCCAACTACGTGGCAACAGGATCCAGTGATCGTATTGTTCGTCTCTGGGACTGCGTAACAGGAAATCCTGTGCGGTGGATGACTGGCCATAAGGTTAGTAGTTAGCCTCGAAGATTGTAGACATCCATCTTGCCATTTGCTCCAGCTGTACAAATGCTTCTGGGTAGGTGGCTTACCTTCATAATAGTGGAGAAATTGAATTCAGTGTTGCCAACAAAAAATGCACAGTAAAACCTGTTACAACATTCACTTAAGTGCCTAGGTAATTTTTTTTTGAATAAAAGAAAACTTGCAGTAGTATCTCACTATTGCAACCCTTTTTATTATGATTTTGAAACCCTTTTGCAAGGAACTGTAAAAAAAAAAAATTGAGGGAAATCTGTTGAAAAATAAGTTTGTTGCACTTTTTTGAGGACTGTACATTTTTGTTTCTCTTGGCAAATGCTGTACTTGGGATATCTAAAAGTTAAGTTAAGGAAGTTACGGAAAAACAGAAATTAGGAGGTAGTCACAGAAGTCATGATAATTTCGAAAAGCTCGCTGACTTTTTAAGTGTTCAGCTTTTTTTGCCGTTGCAGTCAGTGTTTGACTTGTCTGTACATCTGCCAGAGACAGGCAGAAATGCTGGACAGGTAATAAAAATAAAAATAGAACCCGAAACTGTTTTTACTTTTGTATGCCGTGAATAATATGGTCCGAAGGGGTGTGTTTTTCACTTCCTGTTCTCCCTTGTTTTATATTGTCGGTATGTTGGAAGGAAACATCTCTGGCTTACACGCAATGCTACAGTTATACAGTCTAGGCGTTGCACCGCAGTGCTTAGATTGTAAACAGTGTGTTTGAGACACAACCTAATGACATCAGTGGAGAGAATGTACTTCCACCTCAATTCTTAACCCCCTCCTCCTCTTCTCTTTTAAACATCATGGCTCAAGCAAACAAAACCCTGTCAGATCCAGCCCCTAAGCCGTCAGCAGCCACACCAATCCATTAATGACAGCGTAAAAAAAGGACGGTGAGAAGGAGAGCAGTACACGAGAGAGAGCGACAGAGACAAAGAATACTTACTGACCCCTGTCAAGCCTTTGGCTTGCAATACTTATAGCTTTACGCTGCTGCTGGAAAGTGAAAAAAAATGCCAGCATTTAAAGAAATAGTACAACTGAAGCCACAAAAGTCCATTTTGAAGAAAACCAAAACTACACTTAACAGAAACCTTCACCATGGCTGAAGAAATTATCTAATAACCAAATATGGTAAAATTCTGATACAACATACTTCACATAAATGTATCTTTGACTTAAATGTACAATTCTAAATTTCTGCCATACCATATGTAAACTATGTAAAAATATTTCACTAAACATAAAAAATTTACATTAACTTTTAGTACAACAAAGATTATTTTACCTCGTATCTTCCAAAATCGGAGTAATTAAATGTTCATATGCAGGCTTTACATTAAGGAATTGGTTTTTTTAAAAGCACTTTCAACCTAATTTACACTGTTCTGCTTACCAATACTCAATACAACACATTAAAAAAAATGCCAATTGCAGAGTTACGTTCAGTTACGTTTATTTATACGCTACAAACGGTTAATTCTCTCTGCCTACTCGTACCACCATCGAACCTCGGTTGTTGACATTGATTAACGAGTCATATCAGTGGGGTTCTACTGTCTACAGTAATTTTTTATTGAATGACAGGTTTGTGGCATGATGCAAAGGTAACTTATAAAACAGGAAACTGTTAAAAAAACAAAAAATACTGTCTAAATTTAAAATTAATCAAATTTACAGTTTGCAGGAAAAGACTGGTATTTCATAGGAGTCTTCTCCGTTTGAATTTGGACAGATTCTGACCCACCCTCACCCCCTATATACAAAAATCGCATTAAAATTTTACTTAGGCCATTCTTTGAATTGTTTTAGCAGTAAAATCACACATCATATTTGTTAAGTACAGTCAAATGGTTACAGTGCATTGACTCATAAGATCTATGCACTTTTAACATAAAATTTTACTTATTTTGATTGACTTCAAACCCAAGTAAAAGATTGCATCAACATTTAAATTAAATATTAATGAATTTTCCTATTTTGAAGTCATCCGATATAAATTATTCCTACACTAACACACAGACCCTCCCCTTGTCTCTAAGAAGAGCCTAAACACATAGTCCGCCAAACAGCTTCAAGCAGTACGAGCTATGGTTTTTATTGGCCTCTTGCAGGAAAATAAGTTAATTTATTATTTAAATGATAACTTACTATCACTGGTCCATCACCCAGTCCTTTGCATATATACTCGAAACATACAGGTGGTAAAAGGTAGATGTGCTAATGCAGTTGCAATTAGCATGGCACCCTTCGCTGTCACTCTAAACAAGCAATCTCTTGACCTTGTCAACTATAAACTGCATGTGGTCATGGCATGCACACAGCTGGTGCGAAGGACGTCACCTACTTTCCAAGAGCACCTGCGTGTGACAGAGAAGCGAGGTGGTTGACGTAATGTGTTGTATCCAAAACCGTAAATAGAATCATACCATAAAAAAATGGCGTAAGCAGGTCGTAAACAGGCAATGCAATCAATTCCAATCGCAACCATAATCAGAAGAAAAGCTATAAATCAAAGTTAAAACAGCACAATTGAAAAACGTGTCAAAATGGCATGTGGCATGGTCAGAGGTGCACGTGGTTGGATGACAGCTAGATGCTAGGGGCGGGAGGGTAACTAGGCACGTGAGGAGGGATGGTCTTGTTGGGGAGGCAGGTGTGAAGAACAAAGGAGCCCTTCCTGATGTCATGTGTCGCGCAAAGTCTAACTCACAACTCAAATCACCGCCGCCGTAGTTTTAAACAAATTTTAACTCTTTTTTTTTTTCTTCCCTGTGTTTCAGCCTACATTTTATTATGTTGTCATTGCAATTTATTTAATTTTAGCAATGATATTTTATTCTTTTCATTAATTTTTGGGATTTTTTGGACGGTTCCTGAGAATCTTTTCTTTTGATCGCTGTTTTCGATACCTACATGTTCATTACATCGGGGCTCAACTGTAGTGCCTTATTTTCTAGTAAACTGTAAACAGAATGTCTAATCGGGCACAGCTTCTTAGACGGACTTGCAGCCTGGTTTTTATCATAATTTTTACAGCAATGTATGTTTATATATGCAGTTCTGAGGAATAATTTAATTACATGCCTACATTTTAAAATATTATTTTGTGAATGAATAATGTAAACTGCAAACAAAATGTCTCCAGCGCTGCATCATAGGACAATTCACTACCCTGTTTTTATGCTAATTTTGATACTAATAATTTCATACCTAATGTTTTGAGGCTCTCCCTCTGCCTCTATCAGATGGAGGCAAATAATCCTAATTTCTCTTCCCTCTCTTATGTTGTGGAAATATTTTAGGTTCCGATTTTATCTATGAAAGACTAGTAGCTCCTTTGTCGCTATCCAAACTAGGAATATTAGTTTCCTAGTATCTAATTGTTGGAAAAGAGCTTAAAAATAAAAACAAATAAGTGCATAATGTTTTATTTGTAACAATGCCTGCAGGCCAGCATGGGCAAAAATTGTTGACCTTAATGGAAGGGGCAGACAGTTATTTGTTTGTGAGTGGTGGTTATTTTTTTTTAGCTTTCCCTCTTCGGAACAACGAAGAGAATTACAACATTTAGCGACCAAAATAAATTCAACAATGTTAGGTTTTGCTGTATTTCCTTCAAATGTTTTAATTTTTTAACCAAAATTTTTGTTTATCCTTAAAAAAACTGTTTTTACTTCAAGGAAATTATTACAGGGGTCGTTTTGTTGAGATTTGATTGTACGGGATACCAGACACAAAAAGAGCCTTGCATTAGTATGCCAGGAATGCGCAAATGATCATGCACAGTAATAATTATTTAACATGCAGAAAATTACAGCTTTGACTGTGTGTATATATTATATGCCTTTGTACCAGATTCAACACGTTCAAGTAATGTGTGCAATTGGGACACAGTAACACCCTGAATGGAACGCTTTCTTTTTCAGCTTATGCAAGTTGTTGGTGTGTTTCATTAATGGACCTGGTAGGTGCATGATTATACTATTATGAGGGAAGAACTGAAGTTTATTATGAAGACAGAACAGATATTTAACACACTTTTTCTAAGTTACAGTAATTATAAGCTATTGGCGAGGGAGGTCCTAATCAATTACAAGATATGACTAACCTGAAAATTAACCATCGCCGTAAGCTGAGAGGTGAGCCGGAAAGCGACGAGCGGCACGCCAAGCTGCATCTTGATGGCTTCATCTCTGCGTGGGTCCACAGACAGACAGGCTGACACACAGCGCGTGCAAAGTGTTGCCATATTATAGATTCTTGTGGCGTAATTGTCCCAAATACAGTGCCGCCGGGAGGGAGCTCCACTGGCGCTTCGTTGATGTGGTTTATAAACTATTATTGCTGTAATGTGTTTGGGATTTTTCGCCTGGCCTGGATACTAACGCATTGCTGCTGTTCGCTAGGCTCGAACAATTTGCACACTTTGGAGCCAGAGTACTTTAACATGGGGCACTGTATTAAAAAAAGGGTTATTTTGTTTTAACATGAGTGTTGATCTTTTTTGCTATGTGCAGGCCCCTATCTACTCGCTGTGTTTCTCAGTAGAGGGTAGGTTCCTGGCGTCTGCTGGAGCGGACTGTCGGGTGCTGGTGTGGGACTTGGCACACGGTCACTTACTGGCTGAGCTGATGGGGCACACAGGCTCCATCCACACCCTGGCCTTCAGTCGAGATGGCCACATCCTTGCTTCAGGTACGTGCAAGCGCCGTGCGCACTCTTGAGCGCTGTTGTAGGAGAGTGATGGACTAATACAGTGGAACCGCGCTGTAACGAGTATGGGCTGTAATGATACGTTCACTATGGCAATAATTTTAGAATGCACTGTGTTCTTGCATTGCTGTATCATTATCACTCACTTTTCCACGAGTTCAAACACCTGCAAATGCTTTTATTTTTCGACTTCAAACATGTCCCAAATAGAGGTTTAAAGAATGTCAACAAGTTTTCCTTCCCTTGTACAAATGAAAGGAAGGGATAGGAATGTGTCTTTTCTCACTTCAATACTCTACCATCTCCTCACTCCTTCCTTGACATTGCTGGCTATTGTCCTGTTGCTAGCCGGAGCTGCAGTCATGGTCAAAGTATTGATCACAGGAGGCAGCGAGAAGAGGGAAGGTAGCAGAAAGTACCAAAGCAAGAGAGAGAGAGATATGATTGGGGAAGAGCAACACCATGTTATGCTTATTAGTAGCTTCATCTACAAACAATATGTGTCAGCTATCAACATACCTTACTTTTGGAAGGAGGACAAATAAAAACTGCTGTTGTATGAAATAAAAGTGCTTGCTCCTACACACTGCAAATTAGATTAGTTGTAAAGGGAGCGTTCAAGTATTACGTAACGCAATAAGGGGGGGGGGGGTCTTGTAAAACGTTACGATGCGTTACAGGGGGGGGGGGAGGGTTCGAACGTCGCGTTACGTAACATGTTTTTTTTATTTTAATAAAAAACTAGGGAATTAAAATCTCCCAAGTTGGCAACCCTTTTCGTTTATGTTTTACGGGGAATCCCTCAATTGTATCGTACTCCATTTATATTTTGTTCTCCCAAGTTGGCAACCCTTTTTGTTTATGTTTTA
>NQII01004411.1:105936-196122 GCA_002778355.1 Clitarchus hookeri
CCCACACACACACACACACACACACACCATCTAATTTTTAATACTCACATTTTGGGTTTATGTAATGAAATGTTTTTCGCTTGCATCACATATTCTTGTGTGTGAAATTCCCAAAATTAAAAACTTTACACTTGTGGAATATCCATTACTAATATATACATTACTTTTATGATGGGTATGTGCATGTACGAACACATGTACACACACACAGTGGAATGTAAACATTGCATGTAAACATTGCCATGTGACTGCCACATGGCAATGTTTGTTTACCCTTTGGCAGAAGGATACGAAATGGGCTTGAAAGTAGATCTTTAGCAGGGCTTCAAGAAAGTCTCTTCCAGTCATGAACCGACTATAACAAGGATCGACTAGTCATTCTAGTAGAGTTTTTTCCCGTGCAAGTCAAGTCACTGTGTTTTTGGGTTACAAACAAACAAATATTTGCAACTAACAATCACTTCTCGTGGCTCGCGAATCAATAATTTTACGTTGCTAAACCATTAAAGTTTTGTCGTAATGATAGCAACTCTGCGAGATGCATTGACGCCAGGTTGTTTGTGATGTTCAGCAAAGATAAACGCTGACTTGTCGCAACACGCCCCACCCCACCCGAATTGTGGCAGCGCGGCGCCACTGCATGACAGATATCATCAGTCGACAGGTACAGTATCAGGATGACACAAATACATACAACCATAGTATTTAAACATGAAAAGCCTATTTATCTTATGGCACATCACACATTCAGCAGAAATATGCATAGATATGGTACACCGACCATTATTTTCCTCATAATTACTGTTGTTTTAAAATAGTATACACAAAAAAATGACTTGTCCGCTCACTCGGCGACATGCAGACAGACCAGACTGAAAGCTACCCTCCCACTCCACTCCTGTAACTGTTAATTAATTATTTTTTTCTATCAGCATCAAGTGACTGACATTACTCTTCCATTTATACCTACCAGTCATTTACTCCTCAGCAGGAGGGAAAAGGCAAAGGCAGTGCTGTGAATCTTTTAACCAAGCAAATTATTATTTTTATTGGTAGAAACTAGTCCCAAACTTTTTTCTTGGTAAACCACGACTATAAGAGCAGGAAGTTATAGTCNAAGGCAGTGCTGTGAATCTTTTAACCAAGCAAATGATTATTTTTATTGGTAGAAACTAGTCCCAAACTTTTTTCTTGGTAAACCACGACTATAAGAGCAGGAAGTTATAGTCCATTCTCGGTTACTTCCAACTTTTCTGAAGCCATGCTTAAGTTCTATATCCAGAATATTCCTCCGCCTCATGCAAACAAAGCTTAACCGAGCCAAGAAAATTAGACTACACAAAAGGGACAATGCACACCGCATTTTTGTGCACTCTGTGTAAAAATATTTTGCATAAGAACTATTTCTTACTACGTATTATCAATACACCTATTTTCTCCACAGATTCAGTATTTGTTTTCCGTCAAAATGCTTGTTCAGAATCTTATCAGTTGGCTAGTTGCTGTAACGGATGCAAATAAGTATGCCTGTCGGAATGTGTCAGATATCGAGCCGAGTGGAGTATGCTTATATACCTAGGTGCATTCCTAGGTTAGGACACAGCTTTAATGACACTTGAATCGACAAATTTAACATACTGCTTATTTGTACGAACAGTCACCTTTGTAGTAGATCACAAACTCCAAATTGTAAACACTACGTCACATTGGATACCTTCGTGCGTCTATCATACTTCTCGATTCTTGACTAGTGAACAATCGTTTTCTGTCATATGAGAATGGAATGAAAACGCTACTATGATGTATGACAATTCATGATTAATATCAAATTTGTAATTGTAAGTGCTGACAGTACTCGTATTTTATCATGAACACCTAAACTGTAGTAAAATAATAAATTAGAATTAAAAACAATGACAGTTATATCATTTTTATAATTCATTTTTGCAAAGATAAATAAAACAAAATAGTAAGTAGTTGATATCGCTGCAAATTTCAGCAAATACAGAATTCTACGACAGAAGCGAACGACATGCCATGGTCGCCACTAGTAAATCATGAGTTGGGTATTCACAGCTGCAACCAAAGCTGATTGTGCGCGTGGAGACAGGCTCACCTTTAGCAGAACATGAACAAACGCATGGGTGAGCCGAGGCCAGGGTGATGACCTACTTTTTGCCGGCTGCAGAATTGGCAACACCGCACGGGTGGCAAGGTATTTTGACTGCTGCATTGCTTGCATACCCTCAGTTGAGAACACTAGCGCTCCTTTGCATCAGCCCAAGAACTAACGCACAAAACTGGTCAGACTTTTTGTTTCCCAGGGCTAGATTGGGTTGTAAAAGAGGTAGTCATAATAAATGGGGTTGGAACAGTCAGGTTCTACTGTGTATTGTAAGCAGGTCGGAGAAGTGCTTAACATTATTTTTTTTTTTATTGGTTGTTTAATCAAAGTTATGAAGTTCAGAAGCTAACTTGACATTTTGCAGGTTCACTCGACTGTACCATCAAACTTTGGGACTTCACACAACTTTCAGAGGAGGTTCTGCTTGAAGATGTCAACGTCTCCCACAATCCAGACATCAAGAAAAATGGCTCGTACCTTCTGCGGTCCTATGCCACTAAAAATTCTGCTATCTTGGCACTTCATTTTACTCGCAGGAATCTGCTGTTTGGTGTGGGCATATACGACTGCTAGCGAGTGCTTCTAAGTGTAAGGGAAATGCCAAAGTGTACTTTCAGGGAACAGATACAAAGTAATTGAACATTCAGCATGAGTGATGCTATGTTACGTTATGTTTCTCTTCTAATGCCTGTGCAATAATCATAATTTAATTTTTTGCAGTTGTTTGTATGTTATATGAGTAAATGTTTCTTTTACATTGTTAAAAGTTGTGTGTTATTTAAGTACATTAAAATCTGTAAATTAAGACCTTTCATAGTTCCCAGGAAAATAACCGCTACTTTGAAGGAGTAGTTTGACTCTGGACCAATTCTAACCCACTTTCGCCCCTTTTATGCAAAAATTGCATTAAAATTTTACTTTACGCCAATTTAACACAACTTTGCTGCTAAAGTTATACACATTGTATTTGTTAAATAATGTGAAATGGTTCCCATGGATTGACTCATAAGATCAAATTGGACTTATTTTGATTGATTTTAACCCTCAAAAAGCCAAAAATTGTGTCTGTTCAATTGTTGAGAGCGATTTGGGCGGCTCTTAACAAGCATTTGAAAGGTTCAATTGTTGCTGGAGCAAAAAAATTATGTTATTTTAATGAAATATATGTATTTTAATATTTTGAAGTCTTACGAGAGAAATTATGCCCAAGACAGACATATACGCCCTCCCCTTGTGGTAAAAGAAAAGCCCAAACACAACACACTGAGCAGCGTTTAGCGAGCGCTAGCTATGTTGTCGCTGGCTCCTCTCAGGAAAATCAGTTTTATTTAAATGTTAACTTATTATCACTGGTCCATTACAAGGTCCTTCACAGGCTTTACACACACTCAACATTAGAATGGTAAAAGGTAGATGTCCTAATGTTGCTCTAGCTGAACAAGACTTGTACCAGACCAAGGGACTTAACCATAGTGGAGGGGAAGGCTGCTTGCCCCACTTCAGCAGCAGAGCTGTGCGCACATCTGGCCCAATTGATACCATGTTCTGCCTTGCCACGCGTAGCTTTCCATGCTTAGTGACTGCAGAGCGCAGTCTGATTGCCTTGTATGTGGGGTTGTCTGAATATTTTGCCAGCCGTTATTATTTCATTTTTGTATTTGTTTTCATTAAGTATAGTTTATTGTAGGTGGTTTTTTTTTTTCAGTGCACAATGTAATATTGGCACATGTAAACTGCTTTTTAAAATAGCCAGGTACAACTAAAGTGAAGTAACTCAGCACAACAATTATGTTTTGAAGTTTAAGTTCATTTGTTTCGGAAAACGCATATGCTTCTGCAAAAAAAAAAAGTAACTTCGTATCAGGAAATGCATGTTAGATTTACAAACGGTAATTTTTTTTTATAAATACAATTCAAAACAGTTATTAGAATGTTTAAAATGTACGTTAGAAGGTTTTAAATATACGTAGTTTAAAAAATGCCATTTCATTTCTGTTTTGTAGTGTATGAATAACAATTTATTTATAGAAAATACAAGTGTTAAGTGCACAAAAAAAAATGTTTACTTACCAATTATGTTTATTACTCGTATCTCTATGAACAGGTGATATATTTATCTCAATTTTATTCTGTGAAGTTAAAACTTTTCAAAGTTGTTATAATTTTATATGCAGTAATTTTAATGTTATTTCCATACAAGCAAAAATTTTCCAGTGCTCCGTCAAAACAATATGTAATTCCAAATGATATAGTAGAACCTTACTGAAATGACCCCTTGCTATATCCTGAAATAAGTTCATTATGACAGGTTGGTCACTAATAAATATTTTGGAAAATTTTGGAGGAATTTTTACACACCCCTGACCCCATACGTTAAAATATGCAACTTTTTGCATGAAGTCCATGTTTTATCACAAAAATTACAATTTTTTTAAAATTAAGTATAAATTTATTTTAATAGGCAGACATCTGAAAATAATATAACCGAGAAGCATGTAGCCTCTTTTTGTGTCTCAAAATGTTAAAAAAATCGAGCAGCATGAGGATTCAGCAAGCATTGTAAGTCCAAGTGATTTTTGTGTGGAATATTAATTTGATTGTCGGGTGTCTTCCAAATATAAAGACACCACAGGAGGGTATCTGCAACATCCCTTGTTGCCAAACAATTACAAAAACTGTAAGATTGGAAACGGAATATTTTTCTGAGAGTAAAAATCCAATTTTTGATGACTTCTTGCAAAAAAAACTGAGAATATTTCAATGAAACATTAATTTATATTAATAAACAAATGTATTTAGAATAAAATTAACACCACAGACCGGTATCTGCAAACTCCTTCGTTGCCAAACAATTACAAAAACTGTAATGTGTATACAACTTAGTTTTTGCTAAGTAAAAATTTAATTTTTTATGGTTTTTTGTAAAAATAAAAACCTAGATGATATTTCAACAAAATATTACTGATATTAATAAACACACATCTTTCGAATAAAATTATACTACATCTGCCAAGTAGAACACAGTGGCAGGAAAACACAATTGTAGTCGCGAGTTCTGTAATGGGGAAACATTAGGCCGTCTGAAGCGTGGACAATGGGTGGAGTCAGTAGGTATTATGTTTCCTTGGTTGCCTAGGGGGTGGTAACTACTTTTAGATATGCCCTATATCCAGTACAGCTCTCACCAAGGAAAATTAAACATGCAGAAACAAGTACAACAAATAAATGTTTTTGCCAGTTTCCCTCAAATTTTTTTATGGTTCCTCAAAAACGAGTCGTTGAATGGGGTCAATAAAATCAATACAGTCTTAGAAATCCCCCACCGGGCCCAAATACAGAGCCCCTGCGATATTATCCTACACGAGTACTAGACTGAAGTTAGCTACAGTCACTCTTTCAGTGCCTGCCACGCAATACAACAGAAGTTGAATATGTGACAAATGCTGCGAATCCAATGCACAAATTTTTGTTTATAAAAATTTGTTTTCTTCATTAGCATAAAAGCTGCGGCAGAAATATGTGTGACCACACTACTTAAGTTTTATAAGGAACATTCCTACCTTTTAAAATATTGTTTTTTGAATGTAAAAAATCTTATTTCTGTAGCATCAAAAATATATAATTCAGTGTTTTCAGTTTATTACATTTTTTTTTATGTTTCATATTTAAACTGCGAATGCTGCACCTAGGCCCGCTATGCATTGAGTTAATGAGTTGCAGCCAAGATGAACTAGTAATTTTTGCCCTCCAAGTAAATATTTTTGTTTTGTCTGTAAATTGTGCTTAGTTATATGTTTAAAATTGTTAAGACACTATTATATGTTGAAGAGAAAATAAAAAAAATAATATTAGCATTTTAAAATTTATTATTTTTTATTTAAATAAGTTTGTAGTGTTTGTTTAGTTCATTAACTCTGCCAGTTTGAACTTTTGTGAAACAGCACGATCTACAATTTATAGAACAATTAGCGAATTGGCCCGGCTTCGCCCGAGTGCAATTGAGTTTTACAGTGATACACTAATAAATAAATTGGGAAAAGACAATTCATTTATCTGAAAACAGAATTATAAAATTATACTATGTTGGTCTAGGTTTTTAACTGATTACGGCAACTCAAAAGGAAGGAAGGAAATATTTTTTTACTCGATAGCCAATAAGTAGGGTATTGTTTTTGGAGTGTATCTGTGCAACTATTGTGTAGTTACCACATTTACGCTTTCCAGCTTCGATTGGTGAAATTCAGTTTGTGATGAAAATCAAAACGTGAATTTCATCAAGTTGTAGCTTTATAAATAAGTGAACCTAGGTACTACTTTTTGCGCTTGGCTGAGGGATCTTAATCGATCACCAAAGTTAAGCAACGTTCCCAGCGGCACACATTTGGATGGGTGACCGTTTAGTGGCATAACATCTGAGCGCTTCCGGACTTCGGAGGGCACGTTAAATATTCGGTCCCGGTTGTTATTGATTGATAGCAGTCGTTAAGCCATTTCAGAGGTTCTTGGGCGGCCTGATAAACTCTGACACCAGAGGAAAAAAAATATTTCTGTCACGTTCCCAGCTGTTGCAGAATTACGTTTTGTTGTTATTCCACAGGAACCGTACCATTTTCTGAGATAAAAAAAGTATCCTGTGTTCTATTCCAGAACCTAAAGTACCTACATACAAAATTTCATCAAAATCCGTTCAGCCGTTTTGGAGCTGAGTGGTAACAGACATACACACAGACTTAAGCATTTATAATATTAGTAGGATTTCAACGTTCAATAATAATAATACTATTAATAACCCACAATTGGACTACCGCCCGGTGGCGAGCTCTCTCACCTCTCACCTCTCCCCTACCNTTAATAACCCACAATTGGACTACCGCCCGGTGGCGAGCTCTCTCACCTCTCACCTCTCCCCTACCCGATCAAACTTCACTTCCACGCCCTTTCTGAACTTTGCAACGCACACGCACAAGCATAGACTGCCCACCCCGCTCTGTTCTCTACACCCTCTCACTGTTGTTTCCTCTCCCTCTAAACACCCCCTTACTTAGCTGGCAGCGTAACCTTCCCCACCTTCCCTCTCCATTCTGACCAGCCTTTCAACTTTCCTCCTGTCCTTCAACGAGCTCCACCCCATTTCTTTCATCATCACTGATGGCCTATAGTTCCCTTTGTCCTAATCACCCTGCACCTGTCTTCTTTCCACCTTCTCTAGCTCTCTCACCTCCACCTCCACGTACAGGTCCCATACTGGTGCCGCATATTCTAACATCAGCCGTCCCATTGTGCCATATGCCTTCACTTCGCTGCTGACTCCCTTCAGCACCCTTCCCAACATCCCCAAACCCCTTCTTCCCTTTGCAAACACCCTCTCTACCTGTTTTTTTCCATCTGAGGTCTCCCTGCAATACAATCCCTAGATACTTACATTCTACTGCTTCTTCTGCCTCTTGCCCTGCTTATCACCTTCTTCCTTGTCAACCTCACTGCCTTTAGCTTCATTTTATTCTCCATGGTCCGCAACCATATCCTGTCATTGTCTGCCTGCAAGTTTTCACCCCCTCCCACCACTGCATATAACACACAATCATCTGCAAACAATATTATTTTTCCCCTAAACCCCAAACCCACGTAATTTACCAGAATAGTAAACAACAAAAGGCCCAGCACAGATGTGTCCTTAAATATTGGTTCCAGTATTTGGTTCTATTTTGAATACTTGCTTTTTGCTTGCAACTTCATTAAGCCAATGCAGGTAAAATTCATTAAATGTTTTATCTCGTTTAACTGATAAAATATATTAAACCAAATATTGTATTTTATTAAATGCCTATCCTTAAAAACTACTTATGCAAACATTGGTGCTAAATAAATTAATATTTATTTTCTTTCAATGGCAATAGTAAGTCCCTGTAACAAAGTATAGCGGCCAAGAAAAAAATGCTTGTTACAGGTGAATTAATGTATATAATAATAATTTTGGCATATCTGCAACTTGTGTTTGTTGTGATAAGTTTCCCGTCGTAGTTAACAACATAATATATTAAGTATATCATCGTCTCTTCTAAATATTGTGCTATATTTATTGATGTGTAGGAACAAGAACTGTGTGGTGGTGGTTAACCTGAAACCAGTTCCGAGTTTCACCTCGAGGACCGGTATAATTGGAACCGAACCGACCAATCCCTATTAAAAACCCTTTACTGCCCTAAGATATTGTGTCTCGTGTTTACACTAGCTGCTGCACACAAACGTAAGTATTTGAATTCAAGGATCAACAGTGCTGCAGTTCAGTAAATTAATTGGGCATACTTTCTATTTCTAGTTCAGTACAACGAGTGAGAAACCGTTCAAATTAAATAACATACATTTTTGGAACATTTTAAACTTCAAGAATATAGGTGACTTGTAACAATGCACACAGTACACTAACATTCCATGTAGTGCTGAGCCGATACTGATACCGGTACGAAGCGATATGTGTTTGCTGATACATCCGATATCGATACTTTTTTACATAATATACAAGACAACTGAAATCATCAAAGTTTGATAATGCAACCTCTTTAAAACATACACAGACAACAGAAAAATATAAATAAATGAATGAAACTTATCTTTCTTAAAAATATTATTTTCAGGAAGACACATTTTGAATACAAATAAAAGTGTCATGTTTATTTACAAATAATGTGGAATAACTGTTTCATATTAAAGTTGCTGAAAACCATGCTTGCACACATCACAGAATTGGTTTTTTAGTTGAGAAAAATACTAAAGAAGTTTGGAGTTTTAATTTTTTTAAAATCAGTTTCTGCAATTTCTTTGGGTTGAGAGAGCTGCAAAGCATCTAACCATCACTTCCAGAACTGGGCAAGAAATACATACCTATCAGCACCCTGTGGCTCCGTAGCATCAGAGAGATCTCAGAGCATCTGCTGTACTAAACAATCTCTCCGATGCTAGCCTTTTTAACCGTATTGCAGCAACATTCAACTTTTTTTCTTGCATCGCAAAGAATTAACGCAGGTAAGGTATCAAATGTTTACTTCCTTCAGGATACAAACTCATTTGACAATGATTCATACAGGAATAAAATTGTAACATTAAAATTTAACAAAATAATGAAAGCAGAAAAGACTGAAAAGTAAAAATCCAGCCGAGGGAGCATGGAGGAGGCACAGATAAGGGCGAGATCCGGCCAGCGCAAGGAGCGGCAGCCGCAGTAGAGCATTAGGCTATACACCTGCAAATAATTACCTTGGCAACAAAATTGAGCTCTGACCAACTAATATTGCATTGTTAAAGGAAAATAGCATCAATGTTGAGTCAGTAATACTTTATATTTGAAACTTTGATTTAATAAAATATTCACCAAAACGAATGAAAATTTGGTCAGTGCTAGAGCCCGAGAGCACGGCCTCGCACATCGCATCCGAGAACACCGTGAATGGACTACACCCAGTACAGGGGTTGGGCCAAATACAAGTTACAATGAACATGACAGATGATCATAGCAAACAATGTATTATACAGCATAGCGTTGAAAAAAAATTCATTATTAATATTTAGTTTGTTACTTATTTTCATAACCTGTATGCATATAAGATAATTATTAACACCTATTAAGTCAGACTCTAGGAACAGCTGAACATCATAACCACGTGTGAAGAAAATGGCAAATAAATCTAACTATTAAAATAGAAAACAAAAAATTGCGATGTTTAAGTTTAAAGCACATGCAGATTAAATTTTGTGTACAGTACAGAGGCTTGAACTGTCTACGTTTCAAATTGTTAGATAAAAATAACTTTTGTCCTGAATTTGAGTTGAAACAAAACATAAACTTTGATCGCCTAGCTGACAAAGTGAGGCCAGTCTCTCTGGAACAGAAGAATATACTGCAAAATTAACAGGCCATTTTTGAAAAAGTGAGAAGTTGAAAAACTGCTGTTGTTAATGTTGTGGTGTGTATGCTGCTGTTAGATGATTTCAAATTTGTCGCGCAAGTTCTGATAATTTTCAATTACAACAAGTTTTGAATTTGGTGGCAGAGTATTAAAATTGCTCTTATCAACCCTGACACATACGTAATGCGTACCTGCCAACTTTTCTGATTTTAGCATAACAAATATTTTACGATTTTTGTTTCCAACAATCTAACAAAAACAATAACTATGTTTTGTTATCGTTTGCTTGTGTCAAGGTCCGGTGTTAGGGTGTTAAGCCAAGATTTTATTCTTATTTCTTATTGGCTGCTCTCAACCAATCACGTATTTTATATCATGCGCACAAAATGGCGAAAAGTAAATGTCCGTAAATATTATAGTATGCCATAGTTTTTAACAATTTGGTTGACATATGTGACAATTGTGATGCAGTAATGAGGATGTATCTTCATTTGAACCAGTCTTGGTTTTTTGGGACATCTTTGCCTATGGCTGTAACGGCAACGAAGACCAAGTGAAAATATGTGAAGTTGAACTATCTGGTTAGCGGTGTGTCAAAAAGTGCATACGTGTTTCATGGCTTCATTGTGATAAGTGAATTATGTGTATTGTATAATGTCGTTATCATGGGTGATAAGTCTGGCAAGCATTATTTTCAAACCTTTATTTTGAAGTCTGAGAGAGGAAACAAACATGCGTTTTGTAGCGTTTGCCGCTGTGATATAAACATTAACCATAGTGGCAAAAATGATATTTTAAAAAACACACGGTCCCAGAAACACATTAACTCTAAATAGTGCGAAAAATAGTGTGAAAATAAACCCCCACCCAAACACCGAGAGACTTCAGGTGCCATGTATACCTCATTTTTAGTCGAACATAATGTTCCCTTAAGTGTAGTCGACCATGCCGGTCCCCTATTTCGGAAAATGTTCCTATAATCAGAGGCGGCAAAAAAATGTGTTTGTGGAAGGACAAAAGCCACAGCAATCGTCGACGAAATGGCTATGAAGAGCAAAGAAGGTATTGTGCCCAATCACTTTTAAGTGTAAAGTCTAACCTGTTTAGTTATAATGTGGCGTTTAAAGACTATATATGTGCATTCAAGAGGAGTGTTTTTGTTATTTTCTAGTGTATCTTCAAACATTTTGGATATTTATTTGGACAAGGTAAGTTATAGTAATTGCTTTTGGTTTAAGAATGATTTTTTGCATATACTGCACATAATTTTACTGTCAATTTTTATGAAAAATTGTATAACAATTGTTATAAGTCCGTGGTGGACTAAAAAGGTTACAGGCAAAACATTGCGTCATTTTTCGCCAAAAATTAAAATTTTTATGTTTTTACTAATTTCTGTTTTGGAAAGTTGGCAAGTATAAGCAATGTCCCAAACACGTTTTTCACATCCGCATGAACCCAGTCAGATTTTAAAACTACACTGGGCGTTATCTTTATGAATATCTTGCAAGTTTTTTGTATTATCTCAACAAAATAAAAAACAAAGCGTAACTTGGTTTAAGCAAAAATGAGGCGCGAGGTACTGTTTTTTTTCCCCAGGATAATAACTTGAAATAGTAGTAAAATCACGGAATGAAACCAGCCTTGAAAATGAATATTCAATGGTTCTTTTTCAGTAAAGCAAAGTTTACCGTTAAGTTTGAGATAAATTTAAGACTGATAAGTGTAGATTTACTAAGAAGGCAAAAAAATTTTTACAAATTGGCTTGTACGTAGATGGCCACATTGTGGTCCACTAAATCTCATATTTTCTGGATGGGGGTGGGTGGGATGATATCTCCATTTAGCCACACGCTGAGAAAAATATGGGGAAAAAAGGTGTGGTTGAAGCTGATTACATCCATAGCATGGGGTTTGTTTCAACTGCTCGCTGCCACTGCCTGCATAGGTGCATCATCACCGCCACCACACTGACTTTCAATTGAAGTAAAATATGAAACACATTTTTTTTCAGGCCCTTGCTCTGGTGATGGTGGGAAAGTTAGCTGTTTAGTGAATGCCCTTTTGTGTTGAAAATAATATATCATTACACAGTGCAGGCAGAATGGAGAGTGATTGAACCAAATTACTCGTGACACTCTTTTTGGCCTGACCACATGACTTACACATGGGTGGAGAACTCAAGTAGTCAAACTGTCTTCTGAAATCCACAATTAAAAAATGCTTTATTAGAAATTGGCACAATATTCAAAAACATTATTAATTTAGATTTAAATATTAGTATAAAATGTCGTTCATATATGTACTTATATTCTTACACAAAAATTTATTTGCATTAAAATAAGTAGTCTGTATTAACATTTTACTTTATAGAAAAGCTCTCTTTCATCACAATTCAAAATTAGTAACTATTACCTTAAAAGTGAAATTGACATTTCACTTTAGCACAAGTACTAAAAGGTTGGTATCTGCATTAACGACTTCTTTTTTCCACACTGTGCCATATTCTTTGTCCGACCAACATGATGTTACGACTATGTCTCGGCATGAGAAAAAAGTGTTACTTAACTTTGTGCATGTTTATTGACAAGTATCAACCTAAGAGTACTTTGCTTGTCCATTAGCCTAGCAGTCTATTTCACATCATTTTCCCTAATTAGAGTTACTATGATCTAATGGGGCAATTAGTGCTCAGTTCAACTATGTTGCTGTTGGAATGATATCTGTGTTTGGTGCTTCATGCAGCAGATAGTTCAAGTGGCAGTGATGGTAGTGGTGGCCGTGGTTTCAGTAGTTATTGTTACCGGTGGCAAGAAGTGGGCCCGTACCTGGGCATGAAGGTGTGCCACCTCCTCATCATCTCGCTCCAGTTTCCTAATCAGTTTTGCAAACTGCATCATTCCTGCAACACACATGGTACACACTCACACAACTATTTTTATATTTTTAATTTTGCTTGTGGCTTAACATTCTGTTGATAGTGAGGTCATTGGAGACGCGATATATGGGGAACAAGCAAGGAACTGAATTGGGCGGCCTGCATTGAGGAACAATCAAATCTCAACTGAATTTAGAAAATGACAGGAAACCAAAATCAGAACAAATGTACCAGGAATTGAACCCAGGTCCTTTGTGTTAATCCAATGTGTTACCACTGCATTATCTTGCTTGTTAACAATTTATTTTCTAATTCTTTATATATAAATGAAATTCAGATGAGAAGTAAAGGCCACAATATTTATTTGGCAATATGCATTCGGAGGTTTTAAATTTTCAGATCTAATCTCATGGCCATATAATATAGTTAATAATCGACACTGTTATATATATATATATATGCATGCGAAAGTGTGTTTGGATGTTTGTTTGTCCCTCTTTCACGTCACAACGGATCGACGTGATTTCTTAGAGAATCAAGTCGGAAAAAAGTTTGCCACCAGCCGCTTTCTTGCAATGCGCTGTCTAAACCGTTAAAGATGGAACAATATCGTGTAGTAAAGAATTGTTTAGAATAAAAAGCCCTAAAAAAAACTCCCCGGTAACATATATCTATCTATAACAGAGAAATACTAATAAGCGTTTTTACCAGAGATAAAATTTTTCCCTCCTTCATTACCAAATTTACTGGGCGCATGTCTCTATTCGCCTGAAACAATTTTGGGAAACCACGGAAAGCCAAAATGAGAATGGCCGGACTGGGATTCGAACCTTGGTCCTCCAGAACGTGAATGTATTGGCTTGCCCCTGCGCTACTTCGCTCATGCCGTACCATGAAAGATCGGTGGCTACGCTTCTGTATTGCAGTAAAAGTTGTCATAGGCTACTTTTTATCACAAAAAAATATCTCATTCCCTCAAAAAAATTTTTTTGTAAAATTTGCACTTGGGGTACAATGCTGAGTCAATACTCGATATATTGATGTGTCGATACTTATACATTAATATGTAACTGAAAAATATATTGGTCCTTGCTATATAGAGCCTAACTATTACAGTATATAAATGTGAAAGTGTGTGATGTTTGTTGGTCCTTCTTCCATGTCGCAACGGAGCAACGGACGTCAATTTTGGCACAGAGATAGTTGGAGGGCCGGGAAGTGACATAGGCTACTTTTTACCCCGAGAAAATGTCTCATTCCCTTGGGGAAATTCTTATTGGAAAATGAAAAAGTACACAAACGCAATAACAATGTAACGTTGCAACAGATCAACGTAATTTCTTGAACAGAAATAGTTGGACGGCTGAAAGTTGATATTGGCTACTATTTATCGCAAGAAAATATCTCAAAAAAATTACTTTCGCGAGTCGGCTTACCGTACGCGGACGTGGAGAGCAATGGTGGCGGCGGGAGGTGGGGACCTTACGAAAAAAAACCTAAACAATAATTCCGTAGTCCATGCGAGTGGAGCTGCAGGCACAGCTAGTAATGAATATTTCTGCCTAATAAAATAACTAATGTGTGTATCCAATACACATTATTCTCAACTCTAAACGTAGTTCCTCACATGCACTTGTACAATTATCATTTCAGCCGTGAGACTACAGTCCCGGGAGCCATAAATGTAGCAAGCAACTTTGTTTAGTAATTCATTTCTTCTGGATTCTAAAAAATGTGTACACTGTGACTCACCATTGGATTCTGCCACCAACCATTATGTTTAAACTCGTAATTAATAAAAAGAGAACTGAAAGTATTACAAATGGGGCAATATGGGCAGTCTATTTGAAGTCTTCCATTCTACCCATGGTGTAGAGACACAGTTATATACTTCAAGCTTGAAGGGGAATTGGGAAAGTTGTGCAGCCGCCAGAAACTACGACTGAAAATCACAGCTCAGTTTACTCACTCGGCACGAATATGAGACTGAAATAAAGGCATCACAGTAAAAAGAAAATAAAAAAATTAATGTCAGATAATTTATTTAGGTTAATGTGATTTACATTCTTCAAACAGCAGAGACACAAAACAGTTTGCGATACAATGAGCCAGGCTGATTAAAAGAACAGTGTCACAGGGTTCATTACTAATTCCATGATGTATCTGTCACGCCAAACGCGGACCCGCATGGTGGACGGGCAATCAAACAGCACAGTTCAAAGCCTAAGTGGCGAATTCCAAGTACGAGAAGTGGGGGCAGGCGCTCGCAGCTCATAACTACTATGCATTACCCCCATCCCTCACATCACTGTGCCAAAAACCTAACCAAAAAAAGAACATTGCATGGTATAGAATCCCTTCGGACACTGGTGTGAACCCTGTCACAACCACTTTCTCAAGCGAGCCAAACTGCGCTGAAATTAAACAACTGAATTTCTAGAACATACTCGAATGTAAACAACATCTGCGAACATCCTAATGGGCCTTATCTCTAATCACTGATGCAACCTCTACTACAATTTTATAAAAAGAAAACTCATGACAAATGCTTACATTAACATGATCAATAGTTTGACTTAAAAACAATTACATTTCCTCGCAAAACAAAAGAAAACTAAATGTTCTTTCTATCAGTTAGTATTAACTGCACAATTACAAAGTGTTGACAGGGTGAGGTAATGGAAGTAAAGAAAGACAGAGACAAGGTGAGGGAGGGAGACAGCAGGTGAGAGACAAGGAGGTTGTATATAGTAAACATCTGTACAGGCCCTAGTTGGGGTGGGGTTGAAGCCAGTTCGGGGGAGAACAAGGTTGAAAGAGGATGAAAGGAGACTGCATTAGCCAATAACAAGTGAGTTTTTACAAAGGTATTTGTAAGTACGATAATTTTGGGCAGTGTGTACAACAATAGTACAGCTCTGAAACAAAAAACTTTCAACGAGACATTCCATAGAAATATAAATTACGTTATAAACTATTTTGCTGTGTATAGCCACATCTTAAATTTATATTGGAAGAGGAGTAAACAGAATTGTTGTACAGACCAAAAAGCATTCACTTAATATATATATAGTATCTACTTTTTTGTATAAATATAAATATTGTAACATTTTGTTATTAACCTGTTATTACTCTTAACTTCACTGATCATTTTTATTTCTCTCATGTAGCATCTCTATACAGTAGAACCTCCATTTTAAGTGTGTCCATGGTTCCCAAGAATACCATCGTAAGATCGCTGTTGTCACAATATCCAAAAATAAGCAATTTGACCCCTAAAAATTAAAGAAATTACGTTTAAAGTGTGTTTTTTGCTTAAAGATTGTGTTTAATTGTCACTGGCGTAAAACAAACACTTTTTCAATTGAAATAATTTTTAATATAATAGGCAGGAGTCTTCCAAATAAAATTATATCCGATAAGCATATATTTACTCTCCACTTGTCATCAAAAATGTTAAAAACATTGAACGGCGCAAAGTTTTATGGAGCAGATTGCATCCACGTTTAATCCCCTCTGGCATAAAGACTAAATTAAATTTAATTAAATGATGTATGGATAATTAAAAATGTATGTCAAAAGAATAAAATATGCCCCCAAATATATAAATAACCTCTAGTCGCATGAAAAAAAAAAAAATGTGTAAACAGTGCACAACGAAGCTCGTAGCGAGCGCTGCGTTCATTTTCAATAGCTTCTCGGAAGAAAACCAGAGGATCAATAAAACATATATAAATATTATTTCAATGTGCAGGCTGTTTAGAATAAAATTATATTGCAACAGTATAAATACAACAACTCGTTGAAAAGAAAAGCTCAAGTGCCACATACTTTATAGAGAGCGTAGTGTATTGTAATTTTCAGCGTGCATTAATCCATTTTTGGTATCTTATTGCATGAAAACAACAGGAGTTACTAATTAAATGTTATTTATTTTGATGCCACATTAAATTAATTTGACGCAATATATTTCAAACCCCCGAGTTATTTGAGCTTGCTTGTACTAGATGAAAAAAATAACTTTTTAAAAGGACGTGATAGATATTATACATTTGTGATACAGTAGCGGAATAGGCGACTGTGCTGCCATCTGTTGGCCAGCGCATGCAGCTCTTTTTGGGAGCCACGCACACCCCCATGAAATGACCCGTGGACGAATTCCCAGAGTTTTTATTTTCTGGGAGCTCTCTATATATTTAACATATTTCCATGTGCAGTGATCTGCTTACTAATAATTTTGATTCTGCATGTAATCACCAAGCCTTTGTGAGGCTGGCTCACCATTTTGTGTTTCGTACAACTCTCCCACTCCTGCTACAAGGCAAAAATAAATTTTATTTATTTATTAAAACCATAGTTTTGTATTGGAATCATTTTTGCAGCAAATAATATTTATGTTAGTGCAATATATTGTCATCCAGGCGGGCGTGCTCAGTACCGTAGTTAATTTTTAAATAGCCTTGTTGGTTGTGCTAACTGTATACTACCGGATTTCTTCTTTTTGGTTAGCTGATGTAACTTTTAATTGTGTAATACTTTGTTATTATGAATGAAGTTGTGCTGTATAACAATTTCCCCGAATTCCTAATATTTTCAGTATCACATAGATGCCGTAACATTCAAACAGCTACTGCATAAGAATATAGCAATTTGCTATGGTAAATGTATTATTTTTATTTTGATATCTATTAACCTGAAATGTTTCTTTTGAAAAAAAAAATTTTTTAATTTAAATTGTAACATAATATTAATTTCAGCCCTACAGTTTATTTTCAGTAATTTTTAAGGTCACTAAATATTTATTTTGTAAACCACCCATCCATTTTATTTTATTTTTACATATGAGTCTATGGTATTATGTATTTTAACCTAGAAATCTTAAATAGTGAATTTGTATTGAGTTTTAATTTTCCTAACTTAATTTTGTAATTTTTCAAGAGTAATTAACTGTTTTTCACTTTAAATTATATTTTATTTCCTCTTTTGCTCCACGGGAAGTAGGATTTTACGTTTCTGCTTAGGATAGAGATAGTTGCCGGGATTAGTTTGCTTCTGGGATTTTAATTGCAAAAATCCTGGCGCCATCCTAAGTTAGTTAATAGCCAAAGGTCCCAGAAGTTACAGTCTAGGTAGGAGAATCCGAGCACGAGAAGAAGAGGGCCGA
Source organism: Clitarchus hookeri (assembly GCA_002778355.1). Classification (NCBI taxonomy): domain Eukaryota; kingdom Metazoa; phylum Arthropoda; class Insecta; order Phasmatodea; family Phasmatidae; genus Clitarchus; species Clitarchus hookeri. The sequence continues at coordinate 124,008 of NQII01004411.1, forward strand.
GATTCGTAGGCCTACATTTTATTTTTGGAGTTGTTCCGGCCGACATCTCATGCAGCGCCGCTTAGCGCCAGGCGCCATTACGAACGTGAGAAACACATCTACAGCCAGGTGACACCAACCCTTTATACGAGCCGGAGGGACTCGTCAATGTAATTTGGAACATTATTGTAGTAAACTACAATATGAACTCTCAAAATAATATTATTTTTGAAGATTTTTATTTTGATTTGATTATGTATAAATGGCAAACCAGTGTGTGCCACTCCATGGAATTAGCTAGTGTCGGGGCGCAATATTTAACAAACCCTGATAACTGTGTTATGTTGAAAACGAGCCAGAAGTAAATGTAAGAGATTTTTTTTAAAGGAGAAAACCTTTAATTTTTGTGAACTTTGAATTTTTCAAACAGTAAAATTTATTTTGTAATTTGGAGCATTTGAATTAGCATTGAAATCTCAGTTACATGAGGCAATAGTTAATTAGAGTTTTCCTATGGTAATTTTCAGGATTAATCAAAGTGAAACAGCATTAATATAACATTTTAAATATTTAATTTTAATTTTAATTTATTACTGTAAAGATGGTGGTAACTTGAAGTCTTTATCCTCCATGTTACACTGATTTTAATTTTCCTTTACACGCACACAATTAACATATTCTTTTAAGTCAGCACATAAATTTTAATTTTCCAGTCAGAACAAATAAAAAAAAAAAAAGAGAGATAATTTTTTTAATAAAATTTTGCAGCAACACATACTAATTTCGTTTTATTTTCATTGTTTTATATTTTATACCATCATACTTACAACTGAAATTTGTTTTCTGCATGATAAGGTATTTATTTTCCTTCCCAGAAACTGTTGGTACCAGTGCAGCATGTATGTCTGTTTTGTTAACAGCTAGCCGAGGATACTGTTCCACTGGTTCGCAAAGTAAATGGTAAGAATAAAGGTTTGGATCCCCAATACAAATGAAAGCGAAATGAATTAAGTTTTCTACCTATATCTCCTGCTCACACAAAAAACATACAATTTTCTTTCTCTCCACATAAACACATAATTTGTGCCCCTATTCACGTTATAGTTTTTGGCTTCGACAACGTGAGTATCTACAGATGCATGGTGTATTATCATTGTAGATTTTTGGCGCCATAATGAGGGGCCATAAAAACGAACTCCTTTCTGCATATAGTATTGATCAATTTCACATTTTCTTAAGATGGAACACAATCAAAGAGAAAGTTACTTTTTGAGAAGTTCAGTATTAGATGAGGACACTGTGTCAAATACAAAAGAGGTGCCTGCGCTCACAGATGTAAAAGCATTAGATGGTACTCCAAGAGACAGAAATACTAGTCAGGATGTTTTCACATCCGGAGGAGCTATTGAAACACAACATGAAATGAGTAACGCCTGTAGCACACACATCAGCTACCACAGCGACACCTTGTACTACTCCCCGCCCTTCGGAGGGAATAACGGTATTGCAATTTAGTGAATTGCTAAAACTAGCAAGTGACATAAAACAACAAATGGGTGCAATGGACACTCGCCTAGGACAACAAAGCGAGCAAATAGGTGTGATGGACACTCACCTAACACACTCGTTTTTCACAACAATTGGTTGATTTAAAGCATAGTATGGGTGCAGTAGATACTCGCCTAGATAGTGTAGATGCTAGGGTGTCAGCTGCGGGAGGAGGTAGAGTAACAAATACCAAAAGTTCAAAGCTTACCCAACTGAAAGAGGAAACAAATGCCAAGCTACAGCTCACTAATGAGACAGTACACAGTTTGCAAGCTGAGGTGCAGGAAACCCGTAGAGTGATGGAAAGTACCAGGGAGGAAGTAACACTCCAACGCTTAGGCTTGGAACAAAGGGTAGAAGAGATTGAAAGGCGCTCTATTACTGACAGTTCTAATGGTCGTAGTGAAATGAAAAAAAAAAACAGTAGAACGCAATTTGCAAAATGAATTAAAACAATTTAGCAGACACGTTGACGACAAAATAAACCGGGCAGCTAAGACTAGTCGCACTAATATTAAAATTATAAGCGGATGCCTGGAACAGAAAGACACTAAAAATGAAGTTAGAACACAACAGGCCGCTACTACTGTTTCAAATCTGGGTTTACCACAAGTATTACCTCAGGGGTACCTGATGAGAGGGCAGCACCTAGCTCGCACACCTTCACCAATCCTACCGCTGCACTACTACAGGCAATGGTCAAAAGAGCTCCTTACTTTTGCAGGTAAGCAAGGGGAGAATCCCGTCACTTATTTCAATCACATGGAAGAGTATGCTAAAGTTTTTGCCTTAAATGAGGGAGAGATACTAAGGTGTATGGGTCTTAGCTTGACATCCACTGCATATTTTTGGTGGGAAGTGTCCCGAGACAAAATTAATGACTTTTCGGAGTTTAAAACCATGTTCCTACAACATTTTTGGAGTGCGAAAATCCAGAGCCACATTAGGTCGCAGCTAGTACAAGAGCACTGGGATCCTCTCGTTGGGAGAAGTCAATCAAAGAGCATTTCAGTGAATTCTACGAGAAGACATGTCACCTATGAAGTGTGAGGAATTCATTGAATTAATTATAGCTCAGTTACTCCTTAATTATCAGAGGCAGTTTACGAGGAATGTCTATAAGGCCTTTCAGAATTTCGCCACCACCTCATTCGTGCAGATCGTTTGGAGAGACAGGCTCAGTCATCTGCTATATGAGAGTCCCCACCCTTGTACACTCAGCAAAATAATAGATATTTTAATTGCCAGCATGGGAGAAATAATCAGGGAAGCACAAATACTCGTCAACCTAACGAGCATGTAAATACCTGTTCCTAGCCGCATGACCAGTCACAGCACCCAGGTTTTCAGCAAAATAGAGGTTTCTACCATCGGAGATGGAACTGGGGAAGTTTTCAGCAAGGCCAACAAAGGTATATTCCAAGGTATTGGAGTTGAGGTCGCGGAGGATACCGAGGTAGAACTGGATACCAGGGTAGAACCAGAAACCNTTAACAAAACTAAGCAAAACCCTCCATCCCTTAAGAATGACAGGAGAAATAAGGATCAAAACAGCCCGCAGCCACCTTTGTCGCAGAGCAATCCACCTCCTACCAACCACCAGACACCTGCACAGAAGGTTGGGATTGTCCCATCAACACCTGCTCCTATGAATAATGTAATAGGCCCAACCCAGGAGGGGTATTTTCAATGACAAGAACCATTGGCTCCACGAGACTCATCCTTTCCTTAACCACCAATGCAACTTCAGTGGGTACCTATCATAAACCCAGAGCAGGTGGCAGTACGACAATTTAATGGGCCAACATTAAACTAGAGGGGATAAGTGAGCATATTCTCCAGCCCCTGATCCAAGAGGAGTATGACAAGGGGATAAATTTATGGTGTGGTAATGACGTGAACATGCAGTTACAATGGGGCCAACCAAAGCAGAGCTCAAGTCATTAACTTTAAACACTGTATTACTGCACGACTCATACCATGAACTTTTACTGCAAGAGGTGGATGAACCAGTAGTAGCTCTTTGTCCGGAATTGTGGATAAAAGTTTGTGGTGTACAAGCGCCAGCTCTTTAAAATAGTAGGGTAGAAATCAGTTGTATTAGCGAGACTTTGGTTGCAGACATTGAAAGTACAGGAATTCAGGTACAATTTTTGCCCATGCCCGGCATTAAAATAATTGGTGTTACATCTAGAGCTAGCCCTATTGTTAAGACAGTAGTAAAAATTGAAGGGATTGGTAGGCCAAACACTGCAGTTTTAATCATAAAGAATTTGGCAAAACCGTTAATTCTTGGTACTGATTTTTTGACAAAATCAGATTATTTTGCATATTGGAGGGTGGCTAATTACACCAAGAGATGGTACAAAGCAAGCCGTCATGCCTGTTAAGCGGCAAGTAACAGATCATTTTGTTGGTTCACTGCGGAAAGAATATTCAGTTTTTCAGCTCTTGCAAGGTCCTGTACAAGCAATGCCGTCATTGAATGAGGAAATCACACAAGCTGTGGCAGCAGTAACTTCCTTAACCGAAATACAGCAAAGACAGTACCATATGCTGACTTTGAATCAAGTTGTTTTTTCTGATACTCCAGGTCTGAACCGTCTGTATTAGGCAAAAATTAAAGTCACTGAAGGGGAACCCATTTCATTCAAAATCTTACCCTATTCCTGCTAAGTATTTGCCCACAGTGCAGGAATACTTGCAACTAATGCTCGACTGGCAAGTCATTAAGAGAGAAGCTAGCCCTTTTTCTTCACCTATGGTATGTGTTCCGAAGAAAGGTGGTACTGTCAGGTTATGTTTGACGCAAGAAGCATTAACAAGATTACAGTTAAAGATCATGAGTGGCCTATCCAAACCAGTTAAATTTTACGTCTTTACCAAGGTGTCAGGTTTCTCACTACATTGGATTTGACTTATGGGTATTGGCAGATACCATTGGAAAGCTCATCTCAACAGTACACCGCTTTTCTGTTTCGGAATTCCCAATACATTTTTCAAGTTTTACCATTTGGGCTCTGTGATGCAGTGGCAGAATTCACCCGTTGTTTAGACATTATGCTGAGAGAAGTATGCAAAAACTTTGCTAGAGCCTATGTGGATGACATCCTTATCACCTCTACCACATTTGAAGAACATTTGCGGCATATCAGTTGAGTTATTGATAAGCTTAAGGATGCCAGTATGACTGTTAAAATTAGGAAGTCTTTGTTTTGCAGAGGGAAACTGCCATTCCCAGGGCATATTTTAACACCAGAAGGCATTAGAACAGCAGTAGACAAGCTTGAAGCTATAACGCAGTTTCCGCCTCCCAGGAATATTAAGCAACTGAGAGCATTTTTGGGTGTGGTAGGCTTCTGCCAAAATTATTCTGACAGAATAGCCAGAGTAGCTTTACCCTTTTTCGCTTTGCTTAAAAAGGACAAGAAATGTGAATGGACTCAGTTGGAACAACTTAAGGCAGTTTTCCTAGAAGTACATATTTATCACCCCGTGCAAGGTCGTGATTTCTTGCTGTATACAGATGCCTCAAGTTATGCACTGGGATGCAAGCTAGCACAAACAGATGATTAAGGTTTGGAGAAAACTGTAGCCATGGCAAGCCGTACCATGAACTCAGCAGAGAGAAACTACACAGTAACTGAAAAGGAGGCTCTTGGCTATTATTTGGTCATTAAATAAATTTTCAGATCTGTTGTTGGGTGAGAACATTAGCTGTTGACCGGTGTAACATTCGTCGGCACTTGTTACCTGGCCGATGTTTACGTTGCCTCGGCTTGCTCAATGGTAGAATACGAGACTCAGTGAAGGGACGCCGATTAATTAAGAAAGAAGAAGTTCCAGGGTATTTTGTTATATACACGTTTATCTAACTATTGTAGTTTCACAGTTCACATACGAAGTTCCAGTGTGCAGAGTACAAACCTCTCACAGATAAATATAAATGTTCAGAACGGAGCCACAGTTGTTTACTTAATTATGTTCTTAAAAAAACTGACCCAAAGAAACTTAAAATGTGGCTACCTCCCACACCGGCAGAGAAATAAATTAATAAAGTCTAGTGGCCGATGTGGGGGTTTAGCATCGCGCCCGACGCGACCATTGTACAACGACTGCCTCAAACGACTGAAGAAAACTGCTCTAACGGCCCTCGCCGCCGACTCCTTCCGACGACTGACGAAACTGATGGAAGGGCGACAGACAGACGCGTCTTTTGTTCTGCCTCTCGCCCCCCTCTCCTGAGATAAGCGCCTGGCCACGCACGCTCTCCACAACGTTATCAACACTGCGTCGTAGGAACTAAAACTTGTCGACGCCACTAACATCAAGATAAACTAACCTCTCGTACGACAAAACTGCGCTGGAGGAACTAAAACTTGTCGACGTCTCCTGAAAAAGTTAAATAATGCTGACGCTTCATAAAAAACTCCAACGTTCGAAACGAAACGACAATTTGATAAAGCGTAAACAGCAGACGTCCACCCGATAACCTACAAAACACACGTCTGCCGGATAAACAAACCCGATAAAAATATTACGAAGCTTTCCAAAGCTTCAAACATGAAAGAATTTTACACCCGTGTCCCGAAAAATTAAGAATATTGCGTCATTACACCGGCCATAAAGCTTTGGTATGTTTAAAAGCAGGCAAAACATTTGGCAACCGTTTAACAAGAAGGTGTCTCTTATTAAAAGAGTTTGACATTGAAATTTTGTATATTAAAGGACCTGAAAACATTTTAGCTGATTATCTTAGCAGCATACCTGAAGATGTGGATGAGCCAATTCCAAGCAAGAAAGAGCCTAGAGAATTTGTAGTAGCAAGCCATAAAATAGTAACAGGAAATCCAGCCAGTAAGTTGCCACAGTTACTTGGAAATTTGAGTTCACAGCAGCAACAAGATATGTTTTGTAGTAATGTCATGCAAAAGTTAAATGACTCCACCAGAAAATAAGCTGCATAATATTTTTTTGCGGTGGTCGCAGCTCCTGCTACGGCGTAGCCATGCGAATTCAAATGGAGTTGCTGGCGCCGTCACTCTGGCACGCTCACTGATGTGTAAATCAGCTAACAAGCCAACTCAGCACGTCAGCTCCAACTTGACGAAATTCCAACCAGCTCGGAACACTAGACGTAAAACGTAGTAACTTTTCTCATGTAGCAACATAAACTTGGCGTGTCTATAAACATGTCACCAAATTCTATTGAAAATGTGCCACTAACAGAACAATCTGCAACCTTGGGCATTGAGCACAACACACGTCATATTAACTGCCAATCAAGCTTATGCCAACACCCGTTGTTTCGCGTTGCAAAAACCAACTCGCAGCCTAGCTTCCGTGTGCAATGACCAGCTGTTTTGCCATTGGGAACTTAGACAAAAATCCTCCAGGGTGCTACTCAGCCTGACGCCAGACAGAGCACGTAATACACCCACAACCTAGCGGCTAACATAAGAAGTGCCAAATTCCCCAAACTAGGAATATAGAACAATATGACAACAAATGTATATAAAATACAATTCTTATAAATTGCTAATATTTAATTACTGAATTCCAACCAGTTGGAATATTAATAATTATAAATCATATTATTAAAACAATGTCTATTTACGTTCATGTCCAAACGCCTCATTGACAATACAGGCATGCTAATTTCTGCATTTTAACACCAAAAGTACACGGCCCAACGTCCTGAGATGAACAAATTGTCTCAACTCGTTAGATCCATGCTCGTAAAATAGGGGTTTTACTATAATTATTTTAGACTAATTCATTTCACAGACTCCTAAAATAATTGTAGGGTCTGTGTTTTTACTTTCCATTCAAATTTTATTAAGATTGTCATTGCATTATCAATTTAACGTGTCATAGTTACAAATTATTTTGTGAAATTAATCTACGCATCATCAACTAACTGAGTGATCATTTTCTGCTTAACCATGCAGTTGTTTTTCCCACTAAATAGTTTATTGAAGAGATTTTTTGTTATGATGAATTATCATTTCATATTATTCAATTATTCCATATTTCAGTTATTTTCTTCCATAGAAGCCAACTCATACTGTACATTAAGTGTTTATATTTGTATATGTAGCCTAAATATTACAATATTTAGTATAAATTTTGTTATAGTTATTTGTTAACAATTAGTCAAGGGTATAAATAAAATGGTCACTATATTACGTCTAATCACTCAAAATGCTGCAGCTATCAAAATGTATAGTTGCAAAGTTACATTCCAGCCAGACTGTTAACAGGTTTAATCCAGTCGTTGAGCAATTTTTATAATTCATGCCCCTGCAGAATTTGTACGTACGCCAACTGATTGCAATAGTGTACAATGCTATTAGGCTGGTCATTTAGAAACAATAGAAAAGGGTTCAAGCATTTATTTTCTTTTGTATAGATCTGTTGTTGAAGATATATATAGTGTTTGATGTACTATTTACACTCAATGCCTGATAATTCACACTGACCATAGAATCCTCTAAACATGTCAGTCTACTATGTGAAAACCAGACCACTCACAACAATTCCACAACACTATGTAAAACTGTACTCCTTTCTCTACATTTCAGACACATCCCTCATCTATCACTTCAAGCAAACAAACTTTAAAGCATGTTACTTCTCATGCTGCAACTTTTCCATCATTTTACACAAACATTTAGTTAGTTTTTTTTCTTAAATTGTCTTACATTATTTTTAAAAAGTAACCAGTCAGTCATGGCAAGGAAGACACTGTGTGTCAATGCCCAAAATTGCACCTTGAAACTAGCGTATGACGTACAATAAGCTGTAATAGTTTGCCCGCATTATTGGTAAACATATTTTACAATACCGCATTTAGTTCGAAACTAATATCTAGTGAGATATCAATTCTAGATTTTGGGTTAAGTAGAACGAACAACTTTGAATTAAAACAGACTATGGTAATAAGTGCAAGAAGCTTCATCAGTTCTTGAGATACCCGTTATTTCAAATCCAAGTAAGTAAGAGCATAATCCAATAAATAGACACGGTTACTCTTCTGAAGCCAAATTTTATACAAATTCTTGAATTAGTTAAAATAATTATAGGATAGAAATTTTACATTACTTTCATGAGTTGCAGAAAATATGTAGGTGTGATGAAACTGTAGAGGCAATTCCAAGACAGCAACTTTTACCAACTGGTTAAATAAATATTTTGCCATAGTGATGCATTTCTGTCAAGATAGAACTGCCTGAGTAGGCTGAACCCTCGTAATTAAATTGCAAGTTCCAAGTTAACGCTGATGATGTTATTGCATTAACTTACCATTTAATTACTATTCTAGCAGCTCGCATGCCACTCTGGCTCCAACAATTTCACGGAGGAATGGCCGTTCAAAGCATCTAGTCAGCATTAGTTCTCCATTTACTTTACATACCATGCATTTGCCACAAGACGACCTTTTCACCCGTCACAGTTGTTTTGTTATGCTCTGCATGTTTACAATACTGCAAACAGAACCCTAATCGAAGAATACGGGCCAGTTTCTACACCAGATGTGTCCCACACTCTTAGTCTCACAGATAAAGGCATGTTTTATATTGCAACAAGAAAATTGAAGGACTTTACAAGGCCTGTAAGAGGCTTGTTCTCAATGTGTTACACCATCAGAGGGATAGTACAACTACTTACATCTAAATACATTTCTGCACACGAGAGTGACTCCAGGATGGTAGGCTGCTACCCACTGCCTACACTGTTACAGGCAAGCAAATACGAGATTATCTTCAACATTACACCCCGCAAATAGACACTGCCATCTTGCGATAAACACTGTTTTACTTGGCATTCCCTCTCGCCAATAGTCTTACATACCTTCTCGCCCTTCTGGAAATCCAAAGTTTTTTATCACACCCATCTGGATTTGCACAACAATAGGAAAGATGTACTGCATCATCTTCAGCATGTCATTTCCTGCATTGTCCTTGGCCTCCCCCAACCTCACTGCATTTTCTGGAAGGCTCAGTGCATCCAAAACACTTGTTAGTATAACTGAAATAAATAATAATTACAATTATTATGAAACATATATGCACAAACAATATACCATATTTGCCCAAATATAACACTATATTTTACTCCAATTTTTATTTTACTTACAAAAATATATAAGGGCATCTTATATTCGCATCTTAAAAATTTTAAGTGAGTGAAGAGATTTGGGCGGCTCTTAACAGCGAGGTCTTCAGAGCCGATGAGGATGATTGAGGTTATGGAGCAGCACCGGAATGAAAGGGTGGGGGAAACAGGAGATCCCCGAGGAAACCTGCCAACCAGCGGCATCGTCCGGCACAATTACCAAATGCAAAAATCAGTGAGTGACCCTGCCAGAGATTGAACCCGGTTAGCCACCATGACCCCTTAAATTTTGAAATCAATGTTTTTAGTTAAACACCTGTTTAATTATAGTAAAATCCAATTAACAATATAAAAAACAAATGTTAATACACTGTGCTTTATAATTATAAAAATATAAGGATGGGCAAAAAAAGTATTACTTCTTTAAGTTTTAATGCATTTGAGGTGGATGTAGTATACGGTTACATGCCGTCACTCTGCGTCCTTTCCCTTGCCCTCCCCTTTGGGCATGCAAAGTGCACTGTCTCCAGGACGTCATTAATAACCAGAGAAGCGTGCACAGAGATTGTGGGCGACAGTTTTTGTCTATGTGCTATTCATCTTTCACTCCTCAAGTGTGTGCTGATATCACTGGTAACCAGAGAAACGTAAAGTTACAAACAAGCAGCAGTGGATGATTGGCACGTGATCAATAAGGCTATCGGGATTCGTGCAACTCCCGTCCTTGGGGCAATGAATTACTAGAGTTATCACTGCAAGAATGTTCTGGTCATTGCCCTTACCTGCCTCAGCGAGGTTCAATGCGCAGGGAACCGTCTGGATTAGGCCAGCTCGTCTATATAAGAGACAACGGCCTCTGAGTAGACAGTCTGGGGTCTGGAGACTTGTATGGCTTAAGCACGAAGTGCGCGATACCAACGAAGTGACAAGCTGCAGCTACGACAGCGACCAGCGAGAGTGAAGTCTGCGGACTGCAGGCATCGGTACAGTGGAGAGCGAGACTGAAAGGCGGAGCTATTGAACTATATCCATGAGTGACAGTACATAATCGTGTTTTTGTATGGAAATTGCAGTCAGTGTAGGGGATTCTAATGTTTTGTACGGCATGTTAGCATATAATTAGCCGTGTCAAATTCAGAAGACCTAAATGAACTTAACCTAACGTCGGAATAAATAAATCACAGAGGGGGAGGTGTTTTTGTGTGCATGGCATGCGCGCGCCTATTGCACGTCCGTTTTGGGATTTAATCTTAGCCGGACACGATTTAATTACTGAAGTTATATTTTTTCATTACTTCTAACCTACTCAAATACACGCACTAAGTCCTACCTTCTTAACATAACCATTTGGTATCGAGATGTACACTACTACACCCAATATCCCTCCCAATGGTACTCATATGCCACTTTACATTTACACGATTATTAATATAGGTTCATAAATAAGTTACCACGAGCTTTTTCTGGCGTCAAATCACAGGGGTTATCGATTTTCGAAGCCATTGCTCTTCCCCAGAGCTTTTTTCTTCCACCAACTTTGTTTTCGTTAACAACTAAAACATGTAAAAGTACGTGGCCTTGGCTAACCCATACAGCCTCAAAAATCTCTATTTCTAATACGATAAACGTTGAAAACAAGGAAAAACGTGTTATCCCTTAATCAGATAGACCGATCTCCCTGGCTGCGTACAACCAATTCCGTATCCCATCATTGAACTGCTTTTCTGCCAACGCGTCTAGCAAAAACGGCTTGGGTAGGATTTTAAGTTAAAATACTTATTTGTAAACGAATTCTATGAGATGTATGAATACTGCGCGGCTCTTTTTAGGATAAATATTTATCTATAGTCTAAATAATTTAGTATCTGCATGTCTTGATGACATACAGACCTAGATTTACATCAGGAGTCCTAAAGGGACACTTCTGGGGTAATTTAGTTTCTAATAAAGTGCGAAAAATGAAATGTATGTATACTTCCTCTAACCAATTTGTAATGAGATTTCATTAAATTCAAATTGGTGAAATCATTTATTCATACAAAAGTGATTGTCATTTAAAAAAAATAAGAAAGAATCAAACACTTTCATCACTGTTGACCATGTGACTTTGAAAGTAGTGAATGATTGCGGTAGATCAATGTTGGGTGCATGAGGAGAAGACGAATAAGCCATCTACCTAATCTTTAGTCTATGTATTAAACACGAAAGCAAAATCCTCAAAACTCTAAAAAGCCATCAATCAAAAGTCAATTTAACTCGCCAAAACCTTACAACGCCACACAAGCAAAATGACGATGCTGGATTTGAAAAAATATGTACAAACATTGGCCTACCACCAAACCAATACAACAGTCAAAGGCACAAATTCAATGAAAATTAAAGTGTTTATTTAAATGTTAATGTTTTCAACATACGACCTTTCTTTATATCAAAAGGTTTTCACCAAATCTAATCTAAATGCTGCTAAACTTATTTATAGGTATAAAACCATTACAAAGCACATGTTTACAAAAAGAAGTATCCCAACATCAAAACCTATTCACATTGTTTATAACAGACGTATTAACAAAAACCGGCAATACTGCGTAAATGTGGCTCTAATCTGCAGTTTTTGATGGTGAATTTTTTTTTGTTAAGTGTGGGGGATGGAAAAACGATTACATAAGTTGCATGCATCATGTTACACTTTGAGATGTAAGTTAAACTTGTAAGCACGTAAACGATTAAAGTTTTTAATTCACGGGTGTATGTTTGTCTTAGCATTGATGTGAATAGAACAGGATGTGAAAGCATGGCATTAGTGATTTATACGAACTTTAAAAATACCTAGGAGATCACCATAATCCCCACAAGGCGTGTCTCTGAGACATGGACATGTTTATCTTGTATGTTCTATTCACATTTTCTACACAATTCTGAGATCAAAACTTTGAAAAATTACCCTAAGTAAGATGTGTATGGTTTTTTTTTTCCTAATTATGCTTTGTGTCACAAGCATTTTATACTTGCGTTGACATAAATGGACTTAAAAGTGCAATTTTGTTTGGATAAATTGTAATTTTATTTATAAATTATAATATTTCATTTATAATTAACATGAATAAAAATAGGAAGAAAATACATCTCATGAAAAATATTATTGAACGGAGTGCGCATGAATTATTTGTGTTGTTCCTGTGATATAATTTTCTACACTCAGTCAAGATTTGTTTGCACGAGGAGGAAGAATATCCTGGAAGCAGACCTTGCACAGGTTTTGAAAAGAGTTTGAAATAAACATGAGTGGTTTATATATGCAAATAAACTGTATGCGATAAACTTCAATCTGCTGAAAAAGTTAAATTATGTTTAATGAAAAAAAATGGCTAACAACATTCTGTTTTTAATTCAAACATTTTTACACCTTCCAGAAACACAAACTATGGAATAGCAAAACTCCCTAAATATTTTTGAATTAAAAAGCAATAATCGTAGTCAAACTTGTATTTCTCTTTCATCCACATTATCGGCAGAGAATTACATATGCGGTGCATTAATTAAAAATGTGAGCAGTCAAAATCCTGAAAAATAAAACACAATCTTGAAAAGTAAAAAGGACAACATTATTCCTATTGTAGCCAGTGAGATCATGCGCAGAGTCATGCAAGTCGTCATGACATTTCACGTGAACCACACGTTCACGAGATTCTTTGTGCCCACTCTGACTGCCGCAGTCGTTTAAACCGCACCAACTACACCCCATCAACTGGCTTGTAGGCCAGAGAGAAAGAGTGAAAAGTGCCACAAATTGTAAAATATCAGTATTCTTAATTTCACAAATATAAAAGGATCGTTTCCGCATACACAGACAAGGCCAGGGATGTTTTCATTGTATACTTGGCAATGCTGTGGCTTGTGTAATGCGGACGCGTCATAAAAAGTGCAATACAAACATTTTAAGATAATATAACAACTTTTAAAAGTGTATTTATGTAAGAGTCATTTTGTTTCCGTGTGTTTCAATTTAATTCATGTCAGTTTTCATTACATAATCACCTTTCAGTGTTATGTCGTGTTTCATCTTTTCGCCGCTTGGCTTCGGCATTCGCCACTTTTAGCGGAAGCCGACTCCATGCTCGCCCCAGGTCATCTCAGCTTCTGAACAAGACCGGCGGTTTAAGTCACTCGCTCCGCGAGGACCTCAGTACCGATATGTAAGCTGTAATGATCTTAACTGCAATAGTTAAATCTTAATTACCGGAACATTTGTATTCTATTTTAGTGTACTGAGGGGATAGCCACCGCATCCTCATAGGAGAATTTGTAACGCAATCGCGTTTTCAACATAAAACCACGTATTTTTCGCAGCGTAAGGGCTGAGGCTATTTTGCATATCATTCATACATTTATTCATTTGTAAACAGATGATGAATAAAAAAACTCAACAACTCAAATAGTGTTAAGTAATTGTAAGGCAACCTTATTAGCAATGATGTGAACCGCGCGTTCACGAACTCCCTTGTGCCCACTCTGACTGCCACAGTCGTGTCCACTGCACCAGACACACCACACCGATGGGCTTGTGGGTACGAGTGAGTGTGTGCATAATAGCATCAGTGTAATTACATCAGTGTTTCTAATTTATTTAGTGTTATTAATGGCATCAGTGTATTGCATCAGAGTATTTATTCAGTGTTATTTATTCAGTGTATATAACTAATATCATAATTGTCATTATGAAAGGCAGTCGACACAGCCACAGCCAGGGACATTTGACATTGTACACTTGGCAATAATGTGGCTGGTACAATGGAAATGTTTAGAATTAATATAATCATTTTATTGTGTATTTGCATAAGGAAAAATTATTTTGTTTTAGGTTAATTTAATTCATGTCACTTTCATCTTATAATCATTTGTAGTGTACATTGTGCTTCATCGTTTCGCCGGCCCCACGCTTCCTCCCAGTTCTCTTAAGCACTTGAACGCATCAAGACGTGTAAGTCTCTAGCACCACAAAGGCCCTCCGTGCCGACATCTTAAGCTGAACTCATATTCACAGCTATAGACTTAACTTAAGGAACCGGACCATTAATTTTATTTGTTATAGCGCCGAGGGAGAGCAGCCTTATTCTCATTGGAGAGTTGTTAAGTGCAGTCGCGTTTCACATTGTAAAGCCACATGGTCGCTTGCAGTTCCGGGCCGTTAAGGCCACGTGTTTTGTGCTAAAGTTGTGTGTGTTCATTAAGGAGTCGCAAGGAATAAATAACTCCACAAGCATCGTAAGTGTTTCATTTGTAATTTAATTAAGGCGTGCGAGGTGGCCTACAGCCTCAACATCATGTGTGACGGAGTGTTAACCAGAGTCCCCTAGGCTGTCAACCGAAACGATCCTCATTTCATCAGCTCACCCAAGATCTGTGGCGCTGGGTACATATTTTCTACATCATCAGCTCTGGTAACACCATGCGTCAAGTTGACTTCCCCAACTAGATACAAGAATTTCACCGAGCCAGTGCTTGACCACGTCAGCATCACCAGTGTTTCCATTCATATAGTTCAGGCGTACGAGACGGCCGACAGTCTCGTCATTATAGGTAAAGAGTGTAATTGTAAGTACGCGAAAACCAAGCAACTAACTGACAGGTTGCACCAGTATCCCTGGGCCGTCGACCGAACGACCACATCTTTAGCTAAACCAACTTAGGCTATGGAGCCGGGCAAAATCCAACATCAAACCAGCGTCGGTAACCTCACGACCACGTCACATAGTACCATTTTCCAGAAGTCGCCATTAAAATAACACATTCACATAAGCTGGCTATACATTGCATTGTGTGTTTCAATGAGAATTATTGTGATAGCTTTACATTTACATCATGTACTATACAGTACTGTTATTGTCTCAAGAGTGGGGAGAAGGAAGGATTGACTTATGGCACCAGGCGTGCGAATATTTGTAGAGTTGTGAAGATCGCCAAAGCATGAGAGGCTCGTCTTGAGTGTGTGCTGTTCGCCCACGAGGCTCCTCCTTACATCACCCTGCAATGAGGTGACATCATTGTAATGAAGTAAATTCCTTTTTACGATTTGCTAACGAAAGTGTTGGCCCTCTCATACACGTCAAAATATCATGCGAAACTGTTAGATAGCCATCTCACATGACAAGAACACAATAGGTTAGACATTGTTAGGTGCAGTGAAGCAATAGATAGAAGACCCAAAACGGTTACACGGCCATGAAGTGGCCGACAGTGGAATAAAAGCAATTACTTTCACTTAACTAAATTTTACTCACTGAAACTCTGTCCAAAGAAGAATGTACATGGGCCTATTGGCTAATGCGCGCTAGCAGCAAATACAGAGAAAATGGCATGTTGCAGATTAAAGAAAATTAAGTGCATGAACACCCCGGCGCGATTCGAGGTGGTGGGGTGGAGAGTGGCATGGCCCCTGGACTACGCAAAATAGAGTTGAGTTCCAGCAAAAATCAACACTATTGATTCACTATGATTAAGACAAGGAAGTTGAAGTGCCCAGGAGGCATGGCGTACATCAACTCTTGTTAAGCTATTGGAATCAACTGAATGAGCATGGCGGAGCCCGCTACGACCTGGGATCGAAAACACGCCAGTTATACGTAAAAATACACTTAATTTTTATTGGGCAAATAAACACGTATGCATACAAACACAAGTCACGAGAAAACATAATTACTCTTGTACATTAATTTGTGTTAGCAAATTAAGCATAAAAAGAAAATGCATTGGTATCAAAATGTGTAAAAAAAATGTGTTTTATTATGCTTCTAGGCTGACTCTCCTAGTCCGTTTAATGTTGATCTGATTAGTTTACATATAACACTAATTAAATAATTTTTACAAAAACAACTTGCACCCTTATTTTCAAGTAATATCAGGCGGCAACAGGTGGCTCGTGGTGGACGAGTCCATTCTTACCCCAAAAGGAGTATGGGTAGCAATGTTCGATGAAGCGTTAAACAAGGCACGTTTATATGAAATCTCAAATAAATATGGTTTGATATTTCCTTTTGAAAACCCATATATTCTACGGGTTGTTGACACACTCATATTTCACGCACGGCCCACACATGGTAACATGAACAGGGAATGAAAGGGGTCACAAGGGGTTCTCGGAGCACTGTAACCGCTGTGTACCCCTCGCTACATCCATTTCCCCAGTGGTAATCTTGTTGGGGATGTATCTTAGCAGTATTCGTCAGCCCGTCCTGTGCACTTCACCGGCATTGGAAGTCATGCAAGGGGTGGCCGCCGCATTCGGGCTGACTGTCCCCAGTAGAGGGCATGTCGTAGCTGCCATATCGTAGCAGGACGAATGGGCTAAGAGAGAAACCTTCGCTATTTCGACGTTTGAAATTATCTAATCAGCATCCACCATTTAAAAAAAACACTATCTCAAGTCACTTCTACAGCGAACTTAGTGAAGATGTGCTTATTTGCTGTCTTAAGCAAGGAATCGATAACTATGAAACGTGGTTCGAAATTGCGATTTCAAGAAGTGTCTACAGAAAAGAAATATTCATTCCTAAAGCTTACAAAAATAAGACAGTATTAGTGAAGACTGCCTTGTTTGCCTGTGCTTGAGACAAGCTTAAGCGATTTTCATGAAACGTAAATATGAATCTAATAAACCAAATAAGATTGTCTAGGTGAAGTGACGTGGACAACTCCTGCGTGGTCTGGCACGGCCACTGTCATCACGTCATCGGCCCACAGTCGCTGCACCAGGGCGGCCCGCGGAACACGCATGTTGTACATCCCGATGCGTGCCCGCGTCTTTCACAGAGTACCCCTAGAGAGATGTGTAATTAGGATAGGAATCAAGNGTTGTACATCCCGATGCGTGCCCGCGTCTTTCACAGAGTACCCCTAGAGAGATGTGTAATTAGGATAGGAATCAAGTGTTAGAATGTGTAGTAAATAGCATTATAATTTATCGCCTATGGAAAATGTTCGTAAAATTCGCCCTTAGAAGNAAGTGTTAGAATGTGTAGTAAATAGCATTATAATTTATCGCCTATGGAAAATGTTCGTAAAATTCGCCCTTAGAAGATTGTAAAGTAATCGCAGTTTAAATGCATGCCACGTGCATATTTAATGAGGTGTAGAGTAGCAAGGGTAGGGTATTTTAAGTGTTCTATATAATTTTCCGAGTGCTATTGTCTCTCTTATCAAACTAATTATTGACGTGGGAATTAATTAGTCTTTCTTTCAACATGGCCGTTCTGGTCATAGTATGCCCCAAAACTTAACAGACCTATTTTTTCCAAATTCTCTCCAAGGCACCACATTAATCATTTTTGTATTTAAATTAGTGCTTGTTAAAATAACTCTACAGGATTAAGAAAACTAACTCGGAACGTTTCAGTAATTTATATGTATATGTTTCAAGTTCTGTATTAATGAGGTCAGTTAATTAAACTACCTTGTAGAGTTAAGCGTGCTGTCGGGAAGGACGCTGCCGACTCATGCCATCTTCGGTAGTCTGATTCCACAGGACTTGAGTGCTGCACATGCGGCGTGTCGCGGGGGACTTTCATACTTTGTTCTGAACACTTAACTGGACTTTGTTCTGAACACTTAACTTGAATAGGTTAACGTTATGTACTGGAACCTTTATTTAATTTATCAACAGCTTTCCCCACATTCGCAGCACCCCTCCATCAGCTCAATTGACCGACCCCGCAGTATAATTACTCGTGTAAGTTTCCGCGCCATTCTTGGCCATTTCGTATAGGAACGGCCGCTGACAGACATTGGGAGTCAGGTCCTCTTTAATTTGCATTGTATAAATGTTAGNGCCATTTCGTATAGGAACGGCCGCTGACAGACATTGGGAGTCAGGTCCTCTTTAATTTGCATTGTATAAATGTTAGTGTGTATACTATTCGGCAATACAATTTACTTAAGTTAACCGAAACTTGTGAGTTCTCATTTTTGTGTTGTATCTCAGGCCCTGGCCCTATCCAAGAAGTCATCGATGCCTCAAGGAGGCATCCTTCATTTATAAGGTAAAAATGTGATATTAAGCCGTGCTGGGGAGCCTGAATACCCCGGATATATTATGTTTTCCTGTAAATTTGTACCATGTGTGTCAGNGCCATTTCGTATAGGAACGGCCGCTGACAGACATTGGGAGTCAGGTCCTCTTTAATTTGCATTGTATAAATGTTAATGTGTATACTATTCGGCAATACAATTTACTTAAGTTAACCGAAACTTGTGAGTTCTCATTTTTGTGTTGTATCTCAGGCCCTGGCCCTATCCAAGAAGTCATCGATGCCTCAAGGAGGCATCCTTCATTTATAAGGTAAAAATGTAATATTAAGCCGTGCTGGGGAGCCTGAATACCCCGGATATATTATGTTTTCCTGTAAATTTGTACCATGTGTGTCAGNATATTAAGCCGTGCTGGGGAGCCTGAATACCCCGGATATATTATGTTTTCCTGTAAATTTGTACCATGTGTGTCAGGGGATATATCCACGTGGTCTTTCGGCCGACGATCCTGAGAACTGTGGCTTCGTGCTCACCCAATGAGCTGGCGTCCATTATGTTCGAAATAGGAATATTGTGTAATAGGTAATTAGAGAATTGAACTCACTGCTAGAAGGCTCGATGATACCCTCTTAACATTTCTGATACTTGTTCTTTAATAATTCTATTCTGGTGAGGTTGGTATCGACATGGGCTGTGGTATCAGTGGTAAGGGTTATCCAGTTTTATGCCACAGTCGTGTGGCATAGCAGGTCGGCTACTGTAAACACATCCTGTCGTTCATTTAGGCGGCGCTGAATGGCTTCGCGGAATTCGGGTGGCAGAGCGTTCAACATCGTCTAACAGCAATTTCGTGGTGGTCCCAGCTGTTGGGAACCTGGTTATACAGTATGCGGTGTTCTTCCTGACCGAAGTGTATGCAGCATACAGCCGGCTCTACCACTGCCACGACAATCCTAAAATATTGTCTTCCCTTATGTCATCTGATACACCCACTGTCGTGATAGTTTCTATATCCCGTATCCGCACTGTAATGCTCACTTCTCACACCAGTATGTCGTCGAGTGGCTAGCTGAACTGATTTTTGTGTGGGCTCATTTTACAGACATCTACGAAATCTGTGTGTACAAAATTTTGCTATGATGAGGTGTCTATGAGAGTGCAACAAGGCTGATTGCTAATTATCACTTAAAATCTTATAAAATTGTTTGTGGAGCTACTGATTTGAGAAAGCAAAACCTATCAAGGCATTAGGACTGGTGATGTTGAAGTTGGTCTGGAACAGATCAGGCATCTCTACCCCATATTGCTGTTTTTTCCTGATGGTGACATGCCCTTCTCCTGTTCTTTAGCATTCATTATGCCAGTGCATTTGTTGTCTGTCGCACCAACGTCACGGGAAAGTTGGTTGTTTCCGGCCGGGCGTAGTTTTGGAGGGGGCGGAGTCAGTAGGCCAGGTACTGGAACAGCTTTGTTGGAAGTGCTGTCAACTTGAACACTTTGCACTGAGTTTGATGAGGATTTTACGCTTGTTGTGGTGCTAGATTTCTTAAAGTGTCCTTGGCATTTTCATTGTGATGTCGTTGTCGTGGCGCAGCTGGGTCGGGATACTGGAGTTGAGTAACATGACAGTCTCCATGAAATCTTGCTCGGAAGAGTGGGTGATAGATGCTAAAGCAGCGCTGTACTCTGCATGTGTGGTGCTTGCCACTACATCAAAGTGTGAGTTTTGGGTAGTAGGTGCAGATAACTCACTTTGGGTATCATTAAGTTGCACAGTGACTCTTCAGCTTTCTTTTCCTCACAGATCACATGGCTATGTGCACGTAGCGATGTGAATGTGCCTGCAAAGTGACAGGAAAACACGCTGCGGAATTCTGCCCAAGTTATCATGTATTGCAATATCCCTCTACACAATGTCTTCACATTGCCACCCAATCGTCCACCCACGCTGTTAGGCCAGTCCTTGTCGTCCACGCTGTAGAGGTTGAGCCCGCTAGTGCAGCCAAGGAGAAAGGCGGATGGGTTCTCATTGGATCGGCACAATTAGTGGGCAAAAACTGGAATTTGGCTGGAGTGGTTTTTGAGGCTGTCATAGTTGGTGTCCCAGTTGGGGCACGTGGAGGTGGGTGTGGGTGTGACAACGCCCACCAGAACAGGGACTACCTTGAGTAGGGGTATGGAGTTAGCAGGCGGTTGACGTGAACCGCACGTTCACGAGTCCTTTTGCCCACTGACTGCCGCAGTGTGCCCACACCAGACGCACCACACAGACAGGCTTGTGGGCACGAGTGCATTAGTGTTTAGTATTTATTCAGTATTGATGTATACCATAATTATCGTGTGTCAAAACAGTCATCACATACATAGCCAGCCAGGGACATGTGACATTTTCAAGTTGGCAATGCAGTGGCTGCTACGAGTCAATACTTATATTTAATATTAATATAATTGTGTTTAATTATGTTTATATAAGGTATATCATGTTTACATCTCATTAGCATTTTAAGTCGCATTTGTTTCANAATTATGTTTATATAAGGTATATCATGTTTACATCTCATTAGCATTTTAAGTCGCATTTGTTTCATCTCCCCACCGCAAGGTGTCGACCGTGCTTAGGTGGCGCTAGCCGATGCATTGGTAAGTCTAGTAGGCAAGATCACTTCGGCGCGAGCGGACGTGGTAAGTCTCTCGTTTCACAAGAACCTCGGTACCAGCCTCTCAGGCTGCAACCGCACCATTATATCATTCACGAAGCAACTAGTATTTTTTTTGTTACATCTCACCGAGGAGAGAGCAGCGTCACGCGCCTTAAGTAATTAAAATCCAGCAGTGTGTTTATATGACCACGCGGTCACCACGTGTTTGATCAAAGTGTTCAATAAAATAATTATATACACATAAAACTTGAGTGCATTATTAATTCAGGCGTGCGCAGCGGCCATACAGCTCGCAATTTCTTAATATCTGACGGTGTGTTACCAGAGAACCCCTGGCCCGTCGGCCAAAAATCTCATCAGCTCACCGCGGAGCTGTGGCGCCGGGCAAATCCATAATCATTACATTCCAACTCTGGTAACCGACCGCGTCACGGTAATGCCATTGTTGATATTCCCATGCATGCAGCAGCATGTGGGTGTGGCAGTAACAGCTTTGGCATACACTGCGAACACATGGAATACTCCTCCCTAGGCACAAATGTATTACACGCAAGTTTGAGGGACCACAAATCACTGTACATCAGTCAAAGTGTCCAGAGTCATTTATGCAGCACGGCAGGCATGGAGACATCATACCGTCAGCTGTTTCCTTCACGAGATCTTATATGCAAGGTATGAGAATAATACACCAATGAAGTGGATGGGGAAATAAACATGCCTGGTGTCTTTCACNAGATCTTATATGCAAGGTATGAGAATAATACACCAATGAAGTGGATGGGGAAATAAACATGCCTGGTGTCTTTCACACACTCATTTTATTTCACTTACCCTACGATGAGGCACGTACATTGTACTCCCCACTTGAGCTCGGGGAACACTAATGTGGTTAAAAATGGCAAAAGACCTACACGGTAATTAGGTGTAAATTACGCCTCAGCAATTTACGATTTTCTGTGGTATGGACTAGCATGCTCTCCAGGCTACAAAAAGTTAGTGAACTCCCTGAGAGGCCGAGCACAACTTTCACCCCATTCGGTTACTAGAATGCAAAAAGCTTAATACGCTCACGCTGGTAGATTTGCATGGCTTGCATGTGCAAAAGTATGGAGCATTTAAATAAATGCACTTCATAATTTATAAACTTACAATTAATGAAGAGTATGATAACATGTTAACACTTTTATATGAATACAAAATAAACAAGACAAGAAAATATGAATGCTCTGTAGAGCACAGTGCAAAGTAACGTTACAGTTTACATAATAAGAAAGAAAACATCTGAGTGGCTTCATGTCGGGCAACTCGGTGCCTGATTTTTAGTTTAATGTCTCGCTGAAACAAATGTACATATTCTCACCCTTTAAGACTTACAAAAAGGGTACACTGAAAAAACAACAAAGTATTTTATGATGTTTGGACGCTTTAGTTGTGCGTGTTCTATTACGTAATTCGGTTAACGTTACACAAAATAAACACTGGTCAACTTACGTTTGCTACACTTGACATCTGCNGTTCTATTACGTAATTCGGTTAACGTTACACAAAATAAACACTGGTCAACTTACGTTTGCTACACTTGACATCTGCAAAACGGCATTACTTTATGTTTGACCTCCACAGTTACAGAACTATAATTGAATTATTAATCAGCTTTAATTAAAAGGCCTTAATTACGTAGCACTACTTATCCCTGTGCATAGCACTTTAACCTTGACACTGCACTCGTACGGCCCTATAGTGAATACTGTGAAGCTCTGACACGCAGATTGGCAGTNAGCACTTTAACCTTGACACTGCACTCGTACGGCCCTATAGTGAATACTGTGAAGCTCTGACACGCAGATTGGCAGTCAACGGGACGAACAGTCGCAGAAAGGCATATCATGGGACAAGTTATTTATGTGAACAAAATACATTTACCTATTTTAATTTAATAAAACTGCCTTACAGATCGGTTGGAGGGCTTATACAAATATCTCAAAGCACTTTTTTATGCAACAGTGTTCTAAACATACACTGACTAAAGATATAGTAAACCACTTATTCGTCTTCTGCGCATTTTCCCAACATTGACCTACCTCCAAGGGAACACAAATGACAAAGTCATAAGGTCAACAATGATAAATGTGTTTGTTCATATCTTAATTTTAGATTGACAACCACTAGCATATTAATAAAATACTTTCACCAATTTAAATTTAATCGAGCTGCATTACATATCTTTCCCCTCGTCCACCCAAGAAACAGACGAGATATTCACATACCAACAGCCTGGAGACATCCGACATGACTGCCATCACAAATGTCACACTCCAAACCAGAATGGTAATAGAAATGTCATCTGCCAGNTGGAGACATCCGACATGACTGCCATCACAAATGTCACACTCCAAACCAGAATGGTAATAGAAATGTCATCTGCCAAAAATCGTTGCAGCATGCTCCTGGCACCCAAGACATATACATCCAATACTCAGCAGCCTCCTCAAGATCATGCTAACACCACTGACACCTGCTCCAATGCCACCACTCCTGTAACAAGCTCTACTGCCATGCATACCAGCTCCACCAACAGCACTTCTACCACATTCTCCACATCCACAACAGTTGCCAACATCAATGCCAACTACAGCTATCCTGCCAACTCCTCTCCAGCATCACATGTGGANCCACATCCACAACAGTTGCCAACATCAATGCCAACTACAGCTATCCTGCCAACTCCTCTCCAGCATCACATGTGGACTAGTATGTCATGGCAGTCCAAGAAGAGCACGCCACTAACTTCCAAGTCTCCTTCATCCCAGAAACTCCACCCACTCCTAAATGCCATCATCAAGATCAGAAGACAGAAGAAAGAAGAGGACCCCAACACATCACCACCACCACCACCACCCTTCCTAACATGCCAACCATCACATCACCTCCTTTTCTTCATCGCCCAATTAATGCTATCATCACCATCACCAATCAACCATAGGCAAACACTATCCGAGTTATCACCAATGGACCTCGACAGATTCAAACTCCCAAAATACTCTATAAAATGCCAAAATAAAACTGGCCCTTCTGACCATTTCATCACTAAAGCAAACAGGTTCACTCCGCTCGACTTCTCTGATTCCATCGACTCAGATTACCTGTGTTCCAGATCTGCCTCCCCCACTCCAAATGAAGACAGAAGATGTAAGCTGGCATGCCGATCAGTCACCACACAGCCTAAACCCTCCAATTCACCCAATAAACATCAACGCATGCCACCTTACCGCATGACTCATCATTATTGACGAAAAGACCCTCATCAACACAAAGAAACTGCAACAGGAACTGACTGGTACTCTTTGCATCTCATCCATCAGAGACAGAACATCGTTTTACACCTCCAACCCATGCAATCATGATTACCTGTTCAAAAAGCCCTACACACACGGGTTCACCCCATACAACTCACGTAGACCGGACGAGTAATCGGACCACGTCATCATCAAGCGCATCTCGCCCACCACCACCGCTGACAAAATCAAAGAAGCAACCCATCCATCATGGGGGTACCCGTTCACCAACCAGAGGGGCACCACTCTCCACCATCTCCTCTGCAGATCCTCTTTGGATATTGATGCCCCACCCACCTCAACCATTGACTTCCAACTCTTCCATCTATCACCCCATAATTTTGGACCTCCGTACTATTACAATCACATCTGGTTCATCCGACTACATCCCCATAGCCGGTCTTCTTCACTACTTTCCTTACACCAGCCCCCAAATGCCCAGATACGACTTCCGAGTAGCTGACTGATACGGCAACCAGAGCGCTCTATCCGATTCCCTCAACCTGCTAGACTAATTTCAGTCTCCACAGGACATCAACACCAATAGTCATGCTGACCTATGCAATCAATCAGGCCACTACCTCAAACACCCCCCTCATCTCCCATTCATCATCATTGCCCCATTTCCTCTCGACATGCAATGTGCCCTGTCCCTGCGGAACCAGTTCCACGGCCGCTTGCAGACGACCAGCCTTCCGCAGCAGAGGAGATTTTATCTCCTCCTGCAGGGCTGGTGCCGGCAGGTGGTCAGGAGGTGGAAGGCAGAACAGAAGGCTCGGAGCATTAAGGCACTATCATCTTCATCTGGGTCCGTGTGGACATACATCAAGTGAATGAAATTCACCACAACCATCATCCCACCCATCGTCACGCCTCTCACCGNGGGTCCGTGTGGACATACATCAAGTGAATGAAATTCACCACAACCATCATCCCACCCATCGTCACGCCTCTCACCATTGCCGAAACTGCCGAAGAAAATGCAGAGGTAATCTCACAACACCTGGAGACCACTTTCACCTCCGTTCCAATAAACGACATCTCATCAGACTTCTCGGAAGACAGGTATATCCATCCCATCTCACCCCCCCTCTCCTGCCATCCTTCATTTCACCTCACCACACCACATGAAGTCTTCGCCGTTGTCACACATCTTCGTCCTACAGCTGGACCTGCCTGTAACTCCATCCTGGCACCTCTCCTGAGTCCTACTCTACAAAGTCACCGTCTACCTCACAAGACTCATCAACACCATCGTCATTCACCACCATATCCCGGCCACGTGGAAAAGCGCCATCTTGCTCCCGATGCCGAAACCCGACAAACCCTCCTCCAGCCCCTCCTAATACCGCCCAATCTCACTTTTCCCTATCCTATCCAATGTAGTGGAGAAAATCATCCTCAGTCGCCTCCTATCTGCAGCCACATCACTTCACTTCCTCCCAAACCACGCTTTAACACCACGTTGGGAATGCCCAGTCATGCACCCAATGCATCTTGCGGCTGCACCGCAGGCCTCACTCCACATCAAGCAGTAGCAGCGACAAGACTGAGTCGAAGGGATGCTCCACACCTCTTCGGCGCTCCAAGTGTCTCCGCCATACACAGCGTGCATTTTGCACGGCATGCGGGAGGCGACTTGCCTGTCTCAGCAGCCCACCTCTCCAGCTTCACTCTGCACCCGAGGCCTGTACCACCTGCGGCCTCGGCTAAGGCCACGTTCACCAACCTGCTGCAAGACTGACGTTAGCTAAATTCAATCCATTACTCAGTGTAGGATATTACAGCTGGGGCTTCGTTTATTTTGTTCTTGGGGGGCCGGGGAAGCTTTAGTTTAATGTCTTTCATGAGACGGCACTAATTGGTGGTACTTCTTATGACACCATTATAATTTTGAATTGCATATTGTTTTGACTGAGCAGTGGAAATTTTTGTTTTACAGAAATAACATTAAAATTAATACAACGTAGAAATTTTAACTTCACAGAAAGAATAAAATGTGATAAATATATCACTGTTTATACAGATGTGAGTAATAAACACACTCAGTAGGTAGGTACACATATTTTGCAAAGTTAACCTCAAACACATAGCATTTTCTGTTTAAAAGTTATTCTTACACTACAAAACAGATTTGAAAAGGCTTTTTTTCTTGACCATGTACACTTAAAATATTTAAATTAATGTTTTGAACTATATTATTTAAACACTTGTGCATATTACAATATTTAAAATTTTTTTCATTATAATATTATATCTGTCTACAACTGATGCAAAATTATTTAACTGCAGAACCATTCACCTGTTTCCACTTTTGGAATGTAAATATATTTGTGGCACTTCAAGATCGCAGAAAATGAGCTACTTTACAAAGCAGTTGGCACTTGTAAATATTACATTTCACTCATGAACATAAACTGAAAAGGCCCTAGTATACTAAGGGCCGGTTTCATCCAGATAACGATATTTTATCAAGTTTAAGTGCCAAATTATCTCAATTATCTGCCTTTTATGTCTCACCATACACTTTATCTCGATTTCCTATGTATATTGAGATAAAATATTTTAACCACCAATTTTGCTGGATAAAATCACTTTCGAGATAAAGAAGTAAAATATAACCAAATTGACTATTTGCAGAAAAAATTGGAAAGTGATAGGGAACTATTATTTGTAGGTTATTTGCCTAACATTAAACAGTAATAAATACAATATAATCTGGAAACAGTAGCAAAATTAATACAAGAGTATTTGGGAAAATGTTGATGTATGAAGACTATTTTGGGAAATAGTAACTGCAGGGTTATCTGTTTTCTATTTAAAACACTTTTATTAAATTTTAATACTTGTTGAATATTGTCAGATTATTACAGTTTAAGTTTATTCGCTCTATATGATTCAATATACAATAATGCACTTAATTTAAGGTTATAAATACAGGCCTGGATGTAAAAAAAACAAACATTCAAAAATTAAAAAAGAATAATTAAAATTATAAGTTATTAAACTATAACTCGACCGCAAAAATAACAGTAACTTATTAATCATATACAACACTAAATTTAAGCCTGTATTTTCAGAGGTTTAATTTTCGCTGTACAGTGTTTATTCCGGCATGTTTTCCTGAATACGTATTTTTCTTCAAATAAGTGTTCAGTTGTACTATTTGCCTTTTAAATAAGTATGTTGTAAGGAAAATAAAATTTAAACCATCGATGATATAACATATTGTGTTGATTTCGAAAAATTCAATTTTACAGGGACGTGAAAATTTATTTTTCCCTTTGTAACATTTCAGCATGACACCTCGCTTATTTTAGATTATGCTGATACTTTCCATTACTATTTCTAACAAAACAGTTTTTTTCTTTGTAATATATTTTTGTTTTGTTGCTTTTTTTTCTCGTGAAAATACTATCTCAACTACTAAATACTATTCACTTTATTAACGTAAAATACCTAACATTTTATGTTGACTGAGCCATCTGGGTTGTTTTCATGCCAAACCCAGATAAAAAATATCTCGATTTTCTCGGAGGATAACGCAACAGTTTATCCAGATAAAAATCAAAGTTTAACTTTTTATCTCGATAAAATTATCTGCATTTTCTACAAATTTTATCTTAGTTGGTGAAAATGGCTCTGAATGAAACCTAATACAAAAAATTAATAACTGCAGACAAAATATTTCTACAACAGCAGACACATGCATATTTACAAGGCAAGTAGTCTGTGCTGCAATCTGTGGTAGCTAAACGCAGTTCCTCTGCGTGCGCGCGCGGGGTGTGTGCGTGTGTGGAATGGCAGTCTGGCAGAACAGCAGTATCCATGTGGTGGGTGTCACCAGAAGAAGGATAAGCCAGCTGCCTTCCCCTTACCTGTCACCCTGGCGAGGTTGCTTCGTTTCCCGCAGTGCGTGCAATACTTGTACCGTATGACAGCGAAGGAAGCCATGCCAATTATAACTGCATTATTTTACCACCGTATGTTGCATGTGTATAAAGCCTGCGAAGGACTGGGTAATGGACCTGTGATGATAAGACAAAGAAAAAGTGTTTGGTTAATGGTTAGGAAGGGATTGAAGCAGGAAGTGAAGAGGATAAGTGACAGGGTGATAAAAATTAAGATATCCGTTTTAAAAAGGTGAGACTAAAATGTACATAAGTGGGGATGTGTGATTAAAAAAAAAAAAAAAGAAGAAGTGTGTGTGTGCGCACGCATGCGCATAAGGTGGGATGGGAAGGGAAGAAAAGAGAAACTGGATGGAAAAGTGGACACAAACTATGGAAGAAGACAGCAAAGGTAACAAAGCGGGTATTGTGTAGAATGATTATAAATAAGAGAGGGGTTCGAAAGGATGTCATCATGGTATATAAAAATTAATATGAAGTTCGGGGAAAAAATCAGCTCAAAGTAATGTGGAAGGAATATATTCAGGACCTTTTAAATCCAACTGGTGTAACAGAGGAAGAGAGGGGAGAGGAAGAGAGGGGTGTGGAAGATAGGGGTGAGGAAGAGAGGGGAGAGGAAGAGAGGGTAGTGGAAGAGAGAGCAGAGGAAGAGAGGGCAGAAGAAGAGATAGCGAGGGACCAATAAACAGAAAGAGACCTAATGTGGCAGAGGTGGAGAAAGCACTGAGCAAAATGCAATGTGGAAAAGCACCAGGAAAAGATGAGTTGAGTGTATAAGAGGTGAGAGCAGCAGGAGAAATGGGAAAAAAGTGGCTGTATTGGGCAATGAGAGTAGTGTGGAATGAGAAAAAAAAAAACCCAGACAAGTGGTAAAAGGGCATAATTACACTTATTTTCACGAAAGGAAGTAGAAAAGAGTGCAAGGACTATTGGGAAGTTTCAATGATGTGCCAATGTGCTAAAATAAGATAGTGGGGAAAAAGAGGATAAAAGAGAAGGAACAGCAGTGTGGCTTTAGACTAGGTCGATCCACAATAAACCACATATTGCAGTAAAGCAGTTACAGGGACACCACCTTGGATATGTGAAGGTCTCGCACATGGCATTCCTGGGCATGGAAAAGGCATATGATGGTGCATGCAGAAGTATGGTGTGGGTTGCAATGGAAAACAAAAGGGTAAAAAAGGCAATAATAGACAGAGTAAAGATGTACTACGGAAGTGTGATCTGTGTGAAAGTAGGAGAAGAAAAATCTGGTTTAGAACCGAGAAGGAACTTGAAACAAGGAAGTGTACTTTCACAGTTACTTTTGATTGTGGTTATGGAAGAGTTGGTGAAGAGAGTAGTAGGAAAACTAGTGAATAAAAAACAAGGATTATGGCATTTGCAAGTGATCTGAAGATATGGGAAAACAGTAAGAGCAACTAGATGCTGTGGATGAAAAAGAAGGAAATTATGATCACAACCAGACAGAGAGAGTGGATACATACTGCAATAATGTTAGAAGGGGGACAGGACAGCTAAAGAAGTCAAGAGTTTTAGGTACTTAGGAAGCATGGTTGAGGAAAGTGGAAGAAGTAAAAAAGAGATAATTTAACAAGCAAAGCATGTAGAAGGGTCCCGGAGGCATGTGAGAAGTTTAGTTTGGAGCAAGGACATCCTTCAGTGATGCAAGAAGGGAATATACGACGCATACTACATACCTATACTTACGTGCATTGCAAACATTGTCAATGAAAAAAGGGAGATGGATAAAGTGCTGGCAAGTGCAATTACATTTCTGAGAAGCAGATTAGGTATAACTAAACCAACCTTTTCCTGGGGACCATAAAAGATCATAATTTTGGGAGTTGACTATTTTTTTGGGGTAATTTTGATAAAGAAATTTTTGGGTCTCTACAATTCAAGTATGGCAGTAAAAAAAAAATTCTAACGCCATTCTGACAATACCTTTTAGGAAAAAATATTGTGACTGTAAACACCCTTAGCTGCAGNAAAAAAAAATTCTAACGCCATTCTGACAATACCTTTTAGGAAAAAATATTGTGACTGTAAACACCCTTAGCTGCAGCTAGCCAATGAATACTTTTAAAGTAGTAAAAAAAAAAGCATTTACTTATTACACAGACAAACAATTACAGTCAACTTTTTCAAAGACTCCTGGAATAGCAACCCTCTAGAAATGGCCTTTTTCTGGGACACAATAAAAAATATTAATTGAAAAGGTTTTTTCAATTACAACCCTTTTCCATAGGAACCACGAAAGTTGTTAGAATCTCGAGTTTACTGTATGAACAATAAAACTATGATTATTGTACTGGCATTGTAAAGCAATAAATAATACTGTACTGAATGTTCATTGTCTTTGCAACTGTTCTCTAAAATACACTTTGGCATTTCATCTTATGCACACAAGTACCTACTAAGAGTCATATATGCCCACACCAAATAGCAAATTCCTGCGAGTGAAATGAAGTGCTAGGACTGCAGAATTTTTGGCGGCAAAGGACCGCAGAAGATGCGAGCCATTTCTCTTGATGTCTGGATTGTAGGAAATATTAATATCTTCAAGCAAAACCTCTTCTGTAAGTTGTGTGAAGTCCCATAGTTTGATAGTGCAGTCAAGAGAACCTGCAATATATCAGGTATATGCATTATTAGCTCCTAAACCATAATTTATATACAGTGATATATATATANAAGAGAACCTGCAATATATCAGGTATATGCATTATTAGCTCCTAAACCATAATTTATATACAGTGATATATATATATATATGTATGACACACAAAGATATATACGGGGGTTGATTCAGAAGTTGTCGCAACTATTGTTTATATCCTGAAAATGATCCAACACAGGAAATGTACTGTGTACAGTTGAAAGTGTACGACAAGTATGTTTTATAGGCGACACCACATGGGGTATGGATGCAGGAATGTCCGGCAAGGAACAGAGAGAGACAAACATGGCTGCTTGAAATCACTGTTTAATTGGCTTATTCTCGCACATCCTGTATACACTCATCTTAATGGGTACATAGTGTACATGCACACACTGTTAAACATCCTTCAAAGTAGTCTCCGAGCTTGTCCACGGTTCTTTGGTAGCGATGAGGCAGACTGGGAATACCATCAGCTGCACGAGATCCGTCAATGTGCGCTACCTCTCGTCGAAATGCTGCGACCATGTCTTGTTTGTTGGCAACGCGTTTACCACGCAGTGGCCTCTTCACTGTGGGAATAAGATCGTAGTCACACTGACTAAGATCAGGAGAATAGGGAGGGTGTGGCAACACCTCCCATCCCCAACACCGTAAACAACGTATAACACTACTTGCTGTGCGAGGTCTAGCGTTGCCCAACAGTTTAGGACATTTTTCTCTAACCGCACAACGAAGATGATACCGCAGAAATGACAGGTACTAAGTACTGTGCATTTACAGTATAGCCCTCACGAACCGGATGAGACACTACAACACCCCAACTGTCATATGCCACAATGATCATCAGCATTGTGGGCGACTGGTTTTGTCGTACCTTGTGTCTCGTGGTGATCCAGGATGACGCCATTCATTGGACTGTAGCTTCAATTTGGGTTTGTATGCTTGTGTCCATGTTTCATTAGTTGCAATGATGCGGTTCAGCATGCACTGTGAAAGCGTTCCAGATTGATACGACATGTCTCATATTGGGTCCACTTCTCTACCTCAGTTAAGTGATGTGGCACCTACTTGGCACAAATCTTCCGTACAGTTAAGTCTCGCTGGAGTATTTGGCGCACTGACCATGTAGGAATACCTGTATACTGGGCTAATTCCGTAACAGTCCAGCGAGTGTCTTCCATTAGGCACTGATCGACCACAGCCACTCGTATGTTGCGGTCAGCAGACACAAAATTTCCACTGCGAGGTAGGATGGCTGTTGACTCTTCCATGTTTGAAGGCCTCTACCCACCTTGCCTCTGTACAATTACATAGCACGATTACCCAATGCTTCCCGTAGTTCTGCGTGACATTTGCGTGCATTGCGGCCGCGGCGTACGACTACCTTAATGTATGCACCCTGTTGGACTTTGGTTACGTCCATTTCGCACCGCTGTCATCCGACTGGCATAGGCAATGTGCTCACGGACGGACGGATGCACTTATATCCCATCTGACAGCAACAGCATTTCGACGTGGGGTATAGCACACACTGAAAAACTGTGGACAACCTCTAAATTCCTTCCTCATAAATTTTATATAATTTTTTATAGGTTATTAATTTTAAAGTTTGACCCGTTTATTTTAATAAAACTGAATATCAGCCAAATTTGGAGATGATATTTTAAAATAAACATGATCCAATATATAATTTTTGTAACAAGTTTCATATATGTAACACAGCCACCTTACAAGGTGCACTCTCGACTACCATGTTTCAACTATCTATTAAAATTTTTATTTTTTAATTTTAGTCTCTAAAACTTATTTTTCTAAAAGTATATTAAATTTTACATTAAATAAATTAAAGGTGAAAAAACAATCTCAAGAACTACTAAGCAATATTCTTAAACCAAATTAGTTGGAAATAAAATTAAACCAACAAAGTAAGATTTGGATTATGATTATTAACAGAAAATTTAAATAACAACAATCAGAAACTAACAGAATTTAAACCTATTACAGATCCATTTTGTGATAATATTATGGTTGTAAGAATTGTTAATTTTATAGATTGTAATGGAGATTTAAAGAATGGAAAATTCTTAATTAAGAAACTAGCATGTGGTGGACATAACAGTGTTTTAAGAAACAAATTTTCTAAATTTAATTTAGCTAAACATGGTGTAATAGCTAGACTTCCATATTTGTTTAAATTCCAATGTTAACACTGCAGATGGTCTAGAACAAATTATAAATGAAGATATAAATATTATAGAGAAAAAATGTGAAAATCCAGTTGTTATTCTTTATAAAATCGAACATTATTATTTATTAGTTCTAGATTAACACAAGATTTTGCTGGAATCTTTAATAAAGAAGAGTTAATTAATTATATAACTAATAATTTAAAGTTTTGAATGCAAGGCGAATATAAAAGAAAGATTCTAACCTAATTATTTATAATNGTAATAGCTAGACTTCCATATTTGTTTAAATTCCAATGTTAACACTGCAGATGGTCTAGAACAAATTATAAATGACGATATAAATATTATAGAGAAAAAATGTGAAAATCCAGTTGTTATTCTTTATAAAATCGAACATTATTATTTATTAGTTCTAGATTAACACAAGATTTTGCTGGAATCTTTAATAAAGAAGAGTTAATTCATTATATAACTAATAATTTAAAGTTTTGAATGCAAGGCGAATATAAAAGAAAGATTCTAACCTAATTATTTATAATNATTATATAACTAATAATTTAAAGTTTTGAATGCAAGGCGAATATAAAAGAAAGATTCTAACCTAATTATTTATAATGACAACACAGTTGGCAAAGATTGTTTAACATGGTTCAATAGTAATTCTAGAGTTAAAATTTATTACAAATTGATTTGCCAGTTAACAAGTGCTCGAGTTAACAAACAGCTTGGAAACCATATTATAGATTTTCTTAATTGTCCTTATAAAAGATTAAAGCAAACATTCGCATCCAAGCTAGCAAAAGAAAATGGAACAACAATATTAGAAGTAATTTATAATTATATACAGAGTAATCTTTAAAACAAAGAAAAATTTGATCTATTAAAAGATAAAATTAATATACAATAATAAAAAAATATTTTGAGCATGCTCCATTTTATTCTGTTCCATTATCTGGAATGTGGGAGAAATTAACAAATAGTTTATAAAACATTTGCTGTGTTGTTAATAAAAAAAACTGATTTCAATATGTTTATTAGGGAAATAAGAATACAAAAAAATTAACTGGTATGCAAGTTAAATTGCCAGAAAGAGATAAAGACAGAAATAAAATTATAAATTATGTTTTATCTGCATATATAGTTTTAATATATTATCAATGAACTAAATAGAAATAATAGAAGATACAGATAATAAAAACATTATAACTGTAGACCAGAAATGTTTTATTAAATCTGGAGAAGCTAGAGAGTGATAGAAAATATAAAGCAACAGAGTTTCAAATTATTCATACTAACTTTGATAAAAAAAAATTAATTGTATCCTAGATGACTAATATAAAATTGCATTGCCAGATCTATATACAAAAATGATAGATGAAAACACTATAAAACAATTAAATGAAATACCTATTCAGGCAACATATAAAAGTTTAAAGATAATAAAAATTGGACAAACTAAGCATATGATAGAATTTTCTTAAATTGAGACATTATACTGTTGTGGTNTTTAAAGATAATAAAAATTGGACAAACTAAGCATATGATAGAATTTTCTTAAATTGAGACATTATACTGTTGTGGCAATTAATTTTCATTTGTTTGAAAAAAAATGTGATAAGATTTTTCCTAAACCGGTTAAGTTATTTTCAATAAGACTTGTGCAATTTGTACCACATTAAAAATTAACTAATTTTAATGAAAATTGGCTATTTTATTTGCATATTCAACAAAAATTTAAGGAATTCTTGTAAATTTGGCTGTGCCACTTTTGTGCTACCTCGTCGCAATTGTGACTATTGTATTATTAAAATTTTTCTTTAATTTATGCTGCTTTGTACCACTTTGTATTTCGTTAAATTATTGATAAAAATTAATTAATTTAATAATAATTGGCTACATTTTNTTTGATAAAAATTAATTAATTTAATAAAAATTGGCTACATTTTTAATGTTTCTCTTTGCATCCCACTGGTTCAACTTTAACATTGCACTTATGGGGAAATAAAATTTAGCCAGAAATGTGTAAATAAACATGATTTTCAATAGAATATCAATTTATTTTGTTTATTTTAAGAAAATTGATGATTTTATAAATATTGGTTCAGAAANATGATTTTCAATAGAATATCAATTTATTTTGTTTATTTTAAGAAAATTGATGATTTTATAAATATTGGTTCAGAAACCCTAAAGTGCATCCACTTACATTGCTTTGCAAATGCAGTGGATTTCTGAGTGCCCCGGGTTCTTGGGCCACAGACTGGCGAGAGTTTCATATGTAATTTTTTATCCTGCTTCCTTCAATAATGTGTTAATCAAAAGTAGCTACATAGAAATAGCAAACGATAGTAGTGTTCGACAAACACAAGTAGAAATACAAACCCTTTCTCCCTCCACCCAACACTACTTTCTTATCAACCCAGGTGCTTCAAAATTGTGCCGACAGCCAATAATAACACTAAATATTAAATCATACAAGACAACAGATAAAAAAGGGGAATTGAATAAAATGGTGTAAAGTAAGAGAAAATATGTTTTAATCTTTCTTTGTTCATAGGTAGTTGGAAGACATTCTACTACACTGTTCATCTTACCAACCCTCCCACCACACCTTCAGTCTACCAGCTCAACACGTGTCACACTGAAGGCGACTACACTGCTCACTCCCTAGGTCATTACAAACATTTGTGGAGCAATACGACTGTATTACCATACTTATGTGCAGCCATTTTGTAAAGACTACACCACTGGCTGACATCAGCCACTTAAAATGTCTGAATAAAACTGAGCTACTCCATAGAAAAACAATCACCAGTACTGAAAATGGGTGCGTACCAGTATGCAATTCCAAAAAATGAAGCCAAATATAAATTTCAGTCAACTCTCTATTCTACGAACTCGTGAACAGCGACCCTCTCAAAATAACAACCCTTTTTTTTTTTTTTTTTTTTGGAAACGGTGAAAAAATTTATTTGAAAGGTTTTTCTTATAATGACCCCTATGAAATAACAACCCTGTTCCTGAGAACCGTGAAAGGTTGTAGAATAAAGAGTTAACTGTACTTATATAAATTATATTCCTCTAAATCTCACAGCACCCTAAGAGGCACAGCATGCCAGTTGGGAATGACTGTTGTACAGTCTGAAAGGACAGGAAGGCATACATTACATGTGACATGGGACAATCTTGCATGTGACAAGGAAAAATTCTCAACTGGCAAAAAATATTTACTTCAGAATTTGTCTGGGAGTCGGTAACTCTCCTGCGACAGCGCTTGCACGTACCTGACGCAAGGATGTGGCCATCTCGACTGAAGGCCAGGGTGTGGATGGAGCCTGTGTGCCCCATCAGCTCAGCCAGTAAGTGACCGTGTGCCAAGTCCCACACCAGCACCCGACAGTCCGCTCCAGCAGACGCCAGGAACCTACCCTCTACTGAGAAACACAGCGAGTAGATAGGGGCCTGCACATAGCAAATAAACAAACTTACCAACCTACCTTTCTGTACAAAAATGCAAATAGTTATGCTGAAGTTCTTAAAAGGTTAGATGGTAGGCGAGTTTTGACGTCACGTTGACAGCGGTACCATTAAAGATGGAATTACAAACAAATTAAATACTGCTGAGACAATTACAAATACACACGTGTCTTACCTGGAACTCGAGACCCAGAACACCTGGTACTGTGATATGCAGTGCAACCAACTGCATTACAGAGGTAAAATTCGGAGCATTAACTTTCGTTGTAATAAGTCTAAGTTTTGGTAGATAGGTAGACAGTGTTTACAACCTAAATATTTACAGGAAAATCATTTTGAAAACAAGTGTGCGAGTCAAATAATGTAAATAATGTAAGTTTACATTGCCCACCATAGCACTAATTGTGGGCACAATTTGGTGGAAATAAGTTGACTGGTTTGTAAGATATGGCATAAAAGATTTATTTTCTCTTTTGGTGCTAATGTACAAAAAGACCTAAAACCAGGCTCTGAAAAGGCATATCCGATGCCTCTAATAGATACGAAGTTTGGTTGAATTTTATCAAATGACTTAATAGATACAACAAACTTATCTACAAAACTACATTTACACCATTTTGAGAAAAATATTTGACCAATTAATATTACGTAAGTTTACATGGCCTACTTGCTTATGAGAAAAATTTGGTGGGACTTAGTTGGTTCCCTAGATATGGCATAAATATAGAATTTTATCACAATGCACAATCTTCCGAAAAGGTGGTCAAAAGAGGGTCTCTATAAGAATATTTAATGCTTCTAATGGACACTCCACATACAAAGTTTAATTGAAATTGGTTAAATTGTTTAATAGGTATGACTAACTTCTAAACTTTTGTATGGCAGTCTTATGGTAAATAATGCCAGGCACTGTAGCACTTGTGTGCAAAATTCGGCGAGAATCTGTTGATTGGTCCCCGACATGTGCCATAAAAGCTCAATTTTCTCATGTGATGCTATCATCAGTAATGGAGAACAAAATGGTCATTTATTGGCACATTCCATATACTGTACTAAATTAAAATATATATATATATATATGGCCGCAATTTTGAAAATAAGTGTCAGACCCACAAAAAAAAACCTGTTTACATGACCTACCATAGTACGATTTGTTTGTCAAATTGGGTAGGTATCAGTTAATGTTTCCTGATGTATCACAAAACTTTATTGATTCATCCAGCTTTATCTTACNCTGATGTATCACTAAACTTTATTGATTCATCCAGCTTTATCTTACAAAATGATGGACAAAATAGTTCCTGTGTAAATACATATGATTGAAGTAAAAGAGACTGCCAGTGTACAAAGTTAATTTGAAATTTTGAAAATAGTGTGTAGCCCACTCAAAAAATGTCAGTTTCCATGCACTACCATAGT
The DNA here is from genome assembly GCA_002778355.1 of Clitarchus hookeri. NCBI lineage: Eukaryota > Metazoa > Arthropoda > Insecta > Phasmatodea > Phasmatidae > Clitarchus > Clitarchus hookeri. Next base: position 162,333 of record NQII01004411.1, read on the forward strand.
AGTACTTGTTTCCAAAATTTAATACCACTCGGTTGATTGTTTTCAGAGATTTATTTGTGTGCCACTGTGCCCTGGGTAGATGCCCTTGAGGATTGTAATAAATATCTAGCATACAAAGTTCAATTGCAATTGCTTACATGGTTTGGTAAATATAACGTAGTAATCTAAAATGTTGATATACCTGGCATTTTAAAAATAAGTGTTTGACTAACTAAAATATGTCAGTTTACATGATCTACTGTAATATCACTTGATTGCCAAATTTGGTAAAATTCAGTTCATTTCTTCCCTGAGATATGAAATAAAAACTTTATTTTTCATTTGAGGCTCGGTTGAGTTGTTCCCAAAATATAACATACATGTTTCAGCCGTGATTGATTGCAGAATAGTTTTACACTCGTACATAAGGCTATGATTTTCAATTATTATTATTATTATTATATTATTTGCTTGTACAATGAATTTATGCCTACTTTTATACATTGAATCATAAATAAAGAGTATAATTACGTATTAAAATATTTTAGTATCACCATCTTGCTAAGAAAATTTAGTAATGTTCTTAGAAATTTGTTATTCAGGCATTTAAAAACTATATACCATTAACTTCACAAATCTCAACATTTCAAAGAAAATATATATTAAACCAATATGTTTGAAAAAGAAACCTTTTGATTAAAAAGCATTATGGAAATAAATGTTTTGTACTTGTTTGGTATTTTCATTTTACAATGTTGGTGATGTTGCATTGTATGATTTATATAAACAATTGTTGTTTTCTTGTGTTGCATTTTTACGCTTGTTGTGTAGTTTATAAACCTGGCCTATCTCTTAATGTGAATGTTACATAACCTACAAATCTCAAAGCTAAAAGTATGTTACTATTTTACAAACTGCATATTTAAACGAGGTTTACCTTTAATACTGCCGCATGAGAAATATTATGCTAACACTATTACTGTGGTAACAAGATGTTCGTGCCAATAAAGTTGTAAGTTAAACACAAACTAGAAAGTAAACAGAAAGTATAAACTCAAATTCTTGATATGCCCAATTTTTGTGGAACTATCTTAAACATTAACAAATTTATTCACGGCTTTTTTCTTTACTGCCCATTCTACAGTGACAAATGTGTAAGAAAACGAACACGAAGACATTTGCAAGTCACTTTTACTTGAGAATTTCATATTAATCAAAATTGCACAAATTTTACAACAGTGGATCATTCCTGTTATTCGGCAGAAATTCAAACTGAGATACTACCATCTTTGTACCACCCCAAAAACAATTGCAATATAATCATCCCTGTGATCATTTATTAACTANAACTGAGATACTACCATCTTTGTACCACCCCAAAAACAATTGCAATATAATCATCCCTGTGATCATTTATTAACTATAACATGAAAATTTTAGAGGGTTATATTTTTACTTACATTATATATTATAACCATAATGCCCTAATGCCATGCGCTACATGTTACTAATAAAAGAGCTGGAAAAGAATTACACCTTTTTTCAGTTCGCATGTGTACTACGTGACAACAGCCAAACATAATTGTACATAGTTGCTTCTACTCGGAAGAATGACTATGGTATTACCCAATAATTAACATGCATGTGCTATTATTCTGGTTTGCTGGTAACAGAAAATAAATGTACTTTCTGCAAACAAACATGGCACAACTTCAATATTCTGAATCTATTGCTGAAAATCTCGATTATTTGATTCTGACTATTAATAAAGAATACATGATATCGAGGAACTCAAGAATTAAATCAACCCATCCCTAATTTGCACACAGCGAATGAAACCTGCACAGAGGTGTACAGGTAGTTTAAGGATGCAATTTTCTGCATCTAAATAGTCCATATTCTGCTTGACCATTTGCACATTCCTAGTACATAAATGCAGGTTATTTTTATTTGTGATATCTTGCTATTTTGTTTTAACATTTTACTCTTTAATAAATTGTCTTCACAAGGTCCAAAAACATGTTATTCGAAAATTACCCTAAATTTTTCTTTTATGTACAGAAGAATTTTTTTGATCCTATGAATGTTATAGCAAGGTTTTACCATACACTTTTTTTTTTTACACAGCACTCAGGTAAATGTCATGGGAAAAATGAATATGAATTATTGATGTGCGCGCCACTATCAAGGTAAGCCACCAACCTAGGAGTGCAGTATTTGTAGCTTCAACACTAGCTACTAACCTTATGGCCCGTCATCCACCGCACAGGATCTCCTGTTGTGCAGTCCCAGAGACGAACAATACGATCACTCGACCCTGTTGCCACGTAGTTGGAATTTGGATGAATATTGATACACTGCAAGGTATTTGCAATATAAGAAAAATCACTACATATTTGTGAAATAAAATACAAAATTTCTTCACACTCTGGCAATAATCTAACAATTTTATTGTATGATTGCAGTAAGTGGCAATGTGTCATAAACCATATGGAAAAATTTCACTNAATTTCTTCACACTATGGCAATAATCTAACAATTTTATTGTATGATTGCAGTAAGTGGCAATGTGTCATAAACCATATGGAAAAATTTCACTATTCAGCAGGAATGAGAGGGCTGAATCCAAGNCTATTCAGCAGGAATGAGAGGGCTGAATCCAAGATTAATCAAATACCTCAAATCCAAAAGATACAAGGATCAAAGATTTGAGACAGGAATTACTAAAAATAATCAGTATAACTGGTTGAGGTTAGTTTTGCTTATGAACATATATAAATTACACACACATACACACATACATATACAAACAGTACAACCACTCTACACTAACCCCATTTACAGCATTTGTCTTTCTATAAAAACTCATTTTTTGAGGAACCATAAAAAATTTGGGTGAAAAAAGTTAAAAATTTGATGGAAATTGACAGAAAAATTAATTTAACGTTTTTTTTTTGGCTGCTACGCATTGCAATTCTCTTAATGAGCCTTAGGCCGCCAGCACTAGCCAAGACCTATGGACTCCGCCTTTCCTCCCTCAGGCAGCTGAATGTTTCTGCGCAAGATTACCGTTACTTTATCCTGCCATTGTGCTCTAACTCGCTTGCCTTCTCACTTTGCTTGTGTTGTTATTATGACTTGGATTTCTCTTGGCTACTTTTATTGTTTGCTGACAACTTAATATGCTTAGTTATCTCATCTGGTAACGTTTATGGCTTGATTTAGTGACCGACTTTTGATGACCTGCGCCTTTTGTACGGACTTGCGATTTCGTTAAAATAAGTTGAAAACAAGTCAGCTTGTACACTACATATAGGCAGCAGTAGGAAAAGGGGGCTTCGAGGACAATGGCTGCAGGCTGAAGAGCCAGCGGCAACTTGGATGATGTCACTGCCGCCATCTTAGTTGTCCTTGGCCTAGACCTTTCCACAATTTTGGGTAGCATCATCGCCGCCAACATGTTTCCTCCGTCCACCAACTTGTTTCTACCATCTGCCTTCTTTCCACCAACTGACTGCCTCCATTCACCATCTTGTTTAATGCTTCCTGCCAACTTTGTTCCACTTGCCATTTCTTTAAATTGGCTGTCGCTATGGAAGCAGCACTCACTCGAACACCATATTTTTTATGGAGTTGGCAACTAGAGTATGCTGGTGTTTCTGGAGTAGGCCACTAGGGGCACTGCTAGTATAATCACACTTTAAGTTCGCAGCAATAGGATGAAGGGTGCAAAACCTTGAAGAAATCTTGTTGAAGCAAATCTGAAAACATGAATAGCTATAATACACAAACGAAGATCGCTGATAGAAGAGTGCGGTAATTAGGCCGGTACCAGTGCTCTTATACACTCTGCAGCCCGATAATAAGTCAAGTCACATAATCTTTAGAAAGTAGACGGTGACCATTTTCACTCTCAATTGCAGGCACGTTTCAAAAACAACTCCAGGCAATATGTGTGGCTGCGTGCGTGTCATGACCTACCTCAGGCGACATACAGAGTGAAGGATTTTTCCCCTCCAGGTACCACTACTAAAAAACAACCTCAAGACAACTTGTATACGAATGGCTACACATACCACTAAATAGCTATTTCCACACTTTACCAGGTGACAAAACACCACTGCTTACATCAGATGCAGTTGCATGTCATTTATAGGCAACACTTTTGTGAACTTGGTGTCAGAGAATTTTAGAACCAGCCTTCAAGAGAGACAATATTTTTTTATATGACTTGTTAATTTGTTTCAGTTATAGACAATACAATAATGATTTTTTTACTTTATGCATTATACACAAAATAAGTATTTTTATTAACATAAACTGACATATATTTTTATTAACTTAGGCTTCACTCTAACTAATGTGGTTTGTTGTATTACTGTATGTACTTTTTGGACACTATAAACTAAAATAAGTTAATAATTGCTTTGGTGTTGCACTTCACCAATACTATTTTTAAAAGTATAATGATAAAAACCTTCATTCACTGTAAATATAAGCAAATAGCTTTTTCACACATTGGCAGCAAATGGTGAATATGCATTACAAATTTGACACATTGATGATTCTGCACATTGGCATAATTTTGTGAATCAGCACAGTTCTAATTTGTTTATAGCAATAGTATATTACAGTCAAAACAATCTAACATAGGTATTTGCATAAAAATATTTTTACGTAAGTGTCTAGTATAGTAAAACTTTAAAAATTTACCTCAAAATATCTTTCACACAATTTATTAAAACTGATGCCTTAGTACCAAGTGAAACAGGTCCTGGTATGGTGTTTGGCACCTCAAAAGAGCATTCAGAGATGTCAAGAACCAACATAAAACTTTGAGATATTATCTGAAGACCAAAATGTATCTGTTCTTCCGTACTGCGATGATACATTCAAATTATCATAGTTTTGTCACAATGTTTTCTGTCTGATATCGTAACACTTAACATGTATCTGTTCTTCCGTACTGCGATGATACATTCAAATTATCATAGTTTTGTCACAATGTTTTCTGTCTGATATCGTAACACTTAACATGTATCTGTTCTTCCGTACTGCGATGATACATTCAAATTATCATAGTTTTGTCACAATGTTTTCTGTCTGATATCTTAACACTTCACACAAAAATAGTGTGTGTGTGTGTGTATATATATATATATAGACACACACACATATGTGTGTGTGTGTGTGACCAGAATTTTCAATGCACAAAACAGGATGCTGATAAAAAATTATGATATAGTAATAAAAAGTTTGACGTTAACTTTCAGGCATGATAGTTCTATAATTATAAGGTAATGCAAATGAAAAATCGAAAATAAATATATGGCTGTAAATAAACACTAAATTTATAATTTAACGAACACTGGAAGATGATTATAACATTTGTCTTTCTTTGACATGCACATATTCTTCAACCTATGAAAGTCGATAAACTGTTTTTTTGTTTGTAAAACCAGTTCATAAAATTTATTGCATGTGTAACTTAAATTACGAAAACAAATAAAACATGTTAACATTTACATTTATTTAAAAATTAAAAACTTAAAACTAATGTCTTTAATAACAGCACTATACATACGCAAAATATGAAATTTCTGTGCTTGTGTGTGTGTAAAAGTAGGACTTTTCGCAGGACCCTTGGCCACAGAAGTACATTCCCTTACTTTATTTGCCCTTTCGCATCCTGCAGGGGAGCGCTTTTAAAAAAAGGACTGTCCTGCAAAAAGCAGGACATCTGGTTACCCTTATATATATAAAGAGAGAGAGTTAATTATATATTATATATATATATATATATATATAGTTCATTATTTATTAATGGTTACATTTTGCAGCATATTTTATAGTAGAATATAATCTTGTAAAACATTATATACTGCACTTGATGCAAGTATTATTTGTGGGGGAACAGCTTGTTGTGTGATCAGTGAAATTATATTTATTTCTGTTATATGCAACTGAAATAAAATTTTTATTGGTAGTTATTCGACTTTGAAACTATTAGTATGTTATTCGAAAATTGTAATATTTTATATGAAAATATTTGAACATCAACACCTACTATAAACTAATGTACGCATCACAGCGAAGCCGTGCACGAGTGTAAATGGGAAAGCAGAAGGCTGACTTGAAGGCATGTGTTAGACTCCTGTCCTATGCCCAATAAAGCCTGATGGGCGATACCCATGCGTAACATAAGGTATACAGAATAGATAAGAACGAGTGAGATCAGTGGTAAGAACTGTCTCGGGGTGAGGGATACCCCTAAGCATGCCTATTGATACAGTNGATAAGAACGAGTGAGATCAGTGGTAAGAACTGTCTCGGGGTGAGGGATACCCCTAAGCATGCCTATTGATACAGTACATGTCAAACAACTTGAACTCTGGACTCCCAATGGCAATAATAGTCGCACAAAGCCAGATAACTAAACAGCACACATGGAGCTCAGGCTGGGGACTTACTCCTAGTGAACGGTCTCAAAAATGGCCGGTTCGCGGTCTATATACACCTCTGAGAGCTGTGACAAGCAAGGGGTGCAAGTGGAGGTAACCAACCCTCCTGTGTGTCGAGNCGGTCTATATACACCTCTGAGAGCTGTGACAAGCAAGGGGTGCAAGTGGAGGTAACCAACCCTCCTGTGTGTCGAGGATGTACATTTGGTACCCGCCAGCTCAGCGCAACCTTGGGCAGGGGGTGGCCCACCCACCAAAGTGACAAGCAGCAATGACTTGTGGGCTCCAGTCTGGCAGGAGGGACAGCGCACCTCCAGAGTCGAGACATATAAAGGTTGTGGCAGATGTGTAGGTGATGTTTTGGCATAGAGTAGGAGCAGTGATAGAGAGGCAGGCTACTGAGAGTCAAGGACGTTGTATCATGGCACATCAACACTTTTCAATGAATGACAACAACTATCTGTAAATAAATATGCACTGCCACCCCTTTGTCTTACAGCCGCACGTTGATACTTCCATAAATGTGATAAATTTTTTCCCCTCAAATTTTGAAGTGGAAATACAGAATGCACAAGGGCGTAAGATACACACGTAAGTATGAATAGTAATGATCGTTCTGTACACTTACATCGACATCCGAGAAGTGACCAACAAATATCCGGAGTGGCTGATGCTGATCAGTGGCCCAGAGACGGGCAGTCTTGTCGTGGCCGGCTGTGGCGAAGTAGTATCCGTGCGGAGAGAACTTGACATCCCACACAGGATACATGTGGCCCTTGTAACACACCAGCGCTGTCCAGGTCAGCATGCTCCACAACCTGACTGCAAGCCACGCAATAATCACACACTTCCATCCCGACCAACACGTGCCACGGTATTTCAAACTGTGTGCTACTATACTAACTGAACAGCANTAATCACGCACTTCCATCCCGACCAACACGTGCCACGGTATTTCAAACTGTGTGCTACTATACTAACTGAACAGCTTACAAGCGTCTGGAAAAACAGACTCGTGTAACACCTGTTAACGTGCTCGGTAGAATCTTTATTTTAGTCACAAATTTAAAAACCCTAGATGGGTTCGGCAAGTACAGATAACAGAAAATTGACTGTAGTTCGACATCTAGGGTGCAAACATTTCCTTGTGTTTTAAAATCAAAACAATCCACTACTGTATCTTGCAAACACTAAGTGAAAATGCACTAGCAAGTACATTCACCCNATACAAACGTCTGGAAAAACAGACTCATGTAACACCTGTTAATGTACACAACAGAATCTTTATTTTAGTCACAAATTTAAAAACCCTAGATGGGTTCGGCAAGTACAGATAACAGAAAATTGACTACAGTTCGACATCTAGGGTGCAAACATTTCCTCGTGTTTTAAAATCAAAACAATCCACTACTGTATCTTGCAAACACTAAGTGAAAATGCACTAGCAAGTACATTCACCCGTTGTCGAAAATCCTAAATAGCAAACAATTCTAAATATCAACAAAGTTTAAAAATCAATCACAATCAACACTCCAAAACTAAATTTTACACAATTTGATTATGTTATTAAATGTCTCTGTATACATAAGAACAATAAGCACAATGTAATACCATTATGTTGGAGAAATCAGAAAAACTGCATATTGATACATAATATGTTGTAATTAGCGATAGGCAGAGACTCAAAAAATAGAGTTAAATTGAGTTGAATGAACAAATAATGGCTCGTCATTTCAGTCTAGTTTATTTGCAGCTGACATTTCGCTACTGAGTGTGCAAGTCGAGTCACTGCGATTTTCGACTATAAACAAAGAAATATTTGCACTTAACAATCACATTTTGTGTCTCGCGAATCAATAATTTTACGTCACTAAACTTGTGCCAGAAAAAAAACAATAACTCGGCTGCATGCACTGACACTTAGTTGATGTTTGTGATGTTCCGTATTATACAGCTGCAATGAAACCAGTTGGTGTAAAACATACAAGCTATTCTGGTAACCAGATTGTGAACCACTCATGTACAATTGTCCATGGTTGTTTTCTTAATGCTTTGATTGTATCTATAATAGATCACATTAACAAATTGATGATCATACTGACTTACCACAAAAACTGGGGCAGAAATACAGAGTACAGTAAAACATTCTCTACATTTACCCCATTTAATCGGCGACAGTTCAGCGTGGTGGTTAGAGCGGTGGATTCACCCCAGGAGTCCAACGACGTGAGTGTGGACTGAAGGGTCCAGACCTCCAGACTCAGCCTCTCACTCTTTCTGGCGACGGTTCAGCGCTGTGAATGAGTGAATGGACTGGACTGTGTATTGTTTTGACGTACGTGCACCCGGTTAAGGGAGCCCGCATTCCTCCACTAGGTTAGGAAAATATGTTGGGAATGCTGCGGTCTCATACTCTTCCCTGATGGGCTGAAGTCTATGGAAGTTGGAGTTACAGTCATCCTTAGCAATGAGTACTCAGGTTAATAGAAGACATGTTAACTGACATGTTTAAATGGAAGTTAACCTATGCAAACCAGGTGAAGGAGACCTGGGTCTGAACTAACCAAGAAGATGCGGCTAGGTAGCTACTATACTGGCTAACCCTAAATAACTCTATGCTTGTTGTCCAGAAGGGACTCTGGTACCACTACCAGAAGGGTAGTGGGTCTAGAAAAGGGGTGTTTACTTCTTTGGGGGACTTCTGTTAAAAATCTTGAAGAGCGTCTGGTAGGTCGCGAAGACATCTGTGTTAGCAGAGAGCACCAGCAATGGAAGTGGTGGAGTGAGCTGCTGAGAACGAACTGCCGTTCTCTGGCTGTGCGCGGACATATATTTCACCTGCCCGCGGGCAATCTCAGGTGCGGGGATGGCGGGGTGATGCTGCACTCTCTGGTGCCATCTCTCGGTCCGTGGCGAAAGCAGGCGTCTCTTTTATGCAGGGTTGCACCTGCGACGTGAGCGTAGGCGCTTAGCTTGCACGCTAGGCTGGCTTCTATCACATGAGAGGGGTTGGTGCGACGTCTGATAATAAGGCAAACTAACTTGGCTACCTTTGTCCGTGAGTGCCCCAGTGTCTAGGGGCGTGCTGGTAGACTCTGGACGTAGGTTGTTTGAGGTTCACACCCCGCCTGGGTTACATGTTTCCATGTGCAGACAAGGCGAAGTCATGTTTATATTAACTTATCAAAGAGCGTCACGCGTCACTTGTCATCATGTTTCTCATGTAATTATTGTTTTAAAAACTTGCGTAAGAAAAAAAAGAACCATTAACAAAAACTTTAAAAGTAGACTGCTTTTGTCTGTTCACCTGGCGGCATGCTGACGTAACAGTGTGAAAGCTGCCCCAACCACTCCACCTGTTACAGTTTTCTTATTTTATTTTTTTCTATCAACATCAAATGACTGACATCACCATCACTACCATAGTCATTCTCTCATCAGCGGGAGGAAAAAAATAGTGCTGTGAACCACCTAACCAGGCAAAGAATTATTCTTATTGGTAGAAACTACTCCCAAACATTTTTCTTGGTAAACCGTGACTATAGAAATGGCAGGAAGTTATAAANATTCTTATTGGTAGAAACTACTCCCAAACATTTTTCTTGGTAAACCGTGACTATAGAAATGGCAGGAAGTTATAAAGGATTGGCTTTATACCCGTGTACATACAACACACATGTACATTTCCTGTGCAAACTTGATTTTAACTTGAAAATTTATACTGAACTCAACTCGAAGCTGTAAAAATCATATCACATGCAAAATGCAAAACAAGTACAACCAAAACATGGTTTTAGAAAAGCCACAACACAAACCTGCACTAACTTCAAGCCTACTGTACATTATAGCGCTTTCCTTACCAACATAATCAGGTGTATACGCAATACAGTAATTGATCAATTAATTGCAAAATAGAACCAACCGGTAGCATCTTCTGAGCAAGAGAGCAGGAGATTCCTATCTGGGCTGAACGTCACTCTATACACAGGTCCGCTGTGGCCGTACAGCGTACGACTTACTTCAGCAGATCTGTCATCCATCATCCGCACCAGCACATCAACTGTTCAAAAACACCACTCTACATCACATCTTCAAGACTTTGGCTGTTCAAAAACACAAAAACACCAATCTACATCACAACTCCAGAAACTCCACATGCAAACAATTCAAGTCATATTGTGTAGACCATAACATAGAAACCTGTTTATACTGAGCAACAACTCTTCATGTGCTGTAGAAGATTACTTTAATAGTTAAAAAAAAATTATTTTCAATAAAAGGAGTTTTAAATTTCTTTTTTAGAGCTGGATAAGTCTGCAAATGTTTGAGTCAAGCTGAATCAAATTTCTTTAAAATAAGTTTGAGTTAAGTCTTTTCAAAATTGAGTCCAGTTGAGCTTGTTTTGTTACACTTAGAATAATTTATTTTAAGCCACAAATCCTAAACACAAACAAGAAACAGAAATGTAAGTTTCCTTTAAATAAAACTGTTAATACAAATAACACTCAAAATCATTACATTGAAGGTATGTAGTACTTTAATTGTACAGCAAACACCAAGTTTTGGGGAGAAAAAAAATCACAGTACGTACATATAATGAAGGATCATCACCATCATCAGCTGTTTCCAGCCTGTGGTCAGGTCAGCTGGGTACAATGCCTCCCCTCCATCTTTCTCCGTCTTTACAACACACTGTTTCCTAGTCTTCTCTTCTCCTCCTCACTCTCTCAGCCACTTGCTCCTCCCATCTCTTCTTTGGTCTTCCTTACAAACTTTTTCCATTGTACTTTGATTCCATTGTGTTTTAATTAGTTTTTTTTTATTGTGCATGTAGTGAAAACTAATGTGATGAAAATATTTTTGTGAAATTGTATAATAATTACAGTACAATGTGAACCACTTCCACTTTTATCTAAACTAAAGTAATTTTCCTTCAGTTAGCGTAAAGTGAAGTCCATCCACAGTTACTTACAATTTTCACGAAGCCCTGCTACAGTTCTACTTTCTGGCTACTCCCCCACCACGTGCAAATAAAGCTTGACCAAGTATAGAAAATTGCAACAAAGGGGCAACACCCCGAATTTGTGCGCACGTAGTTTAATGGTATTTTGCCTGGGAACTATTTCTTAATAGGCTCTACCAACCTGTTTTTGTTTGTATTATTTATAAACAAAATGTTACAATTATTAAATAAAATATAAGTAAAAGTTCAGTTTTAACCAAACATAAGATAACAGAGGTATAAAATGCTTGTGATACATGACGTACTTCGGAAACAACCAAACACGCCATACATGGGGTGATTTTTCAAAGGTTATCTTCAAAAAGACTGAAGATACCGTGAATGGCTTATAAAAGTAATGTAATCAAAAATTTCCCAAAATATCTATAGAAAACTAACAACCTCTGGAAACCTTGAGGTGTCGTTTAAGTTAAGTTCTACTGTAATAGCGCAGTTTTTAGTTGGGACCAACCACAAATATGTAAGTGAGTCCAAACAATTCTAACTGGGCACTGCCATCATAAATGGACATGGCTGTAAACAAAGGCAATGCTACACGACAAGAATGGGTCATGTCCAAAATTACGTTAACATTTCAGCCAAGCGCACACAGTGTCCACAAACCTGCTTCCCTATCAATGTCTTGCAACTGCTCAGCGCTCTTCATGGCACGTAACTTCTGAGGGACTAGCGTCCACACTTTGATAAGAGCATCACTGAAGCCCACGGCGAGCAGGCTCGAGTCCTCTGCCACTTCAGCACACGTGACGCTACAACAGCAAAATGTGTTCCTCAAACTATACTTGCCATAAGAATACTTTACCTCATGCTCAAATTAAGGTTTAATATTTGTTACACTTTCTGCATTAAGTACTATTAGAGAAAGAAGGTTCTGATTTTATTACTTTCAAATTACTCAGTCGCACAACTACTAATTGTAATCTATGCAATGAACTTAAACCAAATACAATATCTTTGAGCAATATTCCAAATAGTGTAATTCAATTTTTTTTATTACAATAAACTTTCTAATATTTCTGGTACAATATATATTTGAGTAAATAATTACAGAAGCAACAGCTAATAATCCAAACATTTCTTGGTATTCAACTCACAGTAACTAAAAATGTAAACAATGATTAATCGAGAATCTACTCTACTATTGAAACTATTTACTGTAGCTTATGAATAACTTACATTTGTGCAGAATTGAGCAAGGTGTAGAAGCAGATGGATGGGAGAGTATCTGGACCCAAAGTGACTCGCTTTGAAGCCTCCCTTAATGCCCTGATCTTCTCAAACTTGTCAGTATCTTTGCTAAAACAAGGATGCCAAATACACTAACAAATCTCATTTGATAAAATGTTTGCACTCTCAAAAAATTTAAACTACAAATATCTTGACTGCATGGCATGTTTCTGTTTCTTTCTCCAATGTGAGCTGTCAGATGCTTAATGAAACCTGGTTCCCACAATTAAATCTCAAAATGATGTGACGTGTGTCGTAATGGAAGGGGTTTGCTAGAGCTGCTTCCTCCTCTGGTTTTTCCTCCTTCCACCCTTGTGCCCATCCGCCACGGGTACTGCTGAGTTGCAAGACACGTCACCTGGTGCTCTGGGACGTCTGCTGCTGGACTTAAGAGCCACCTAGCTCGTCCCCTGCCGGCTGTGGTGCTGCTGCTGCAGAAGTGGTGTTGTCGTTGCTATGGCTTGCTGGGTTACTGCTGGCTGGAACAAGCAATCTGCGAATGAAACTGCAGTACCTATCTGCCTACTGAGGGTCTGGGTCTCAAGGTGCACCTGTCTATACTCCAGTCCCCACTGCTATTTTATGTCTGAGGAACCTGGAAGGGAATGCGAACAGCGCAGATCCTCTCCTCGTGCTCCCTCAGGGTCCCAGAGCCTCGGAGGGTAGCGCACGCCACACTGCCACACTCCTCGTACTCTGGCAGGTACTCCTTAACCACCCTTCCCTACTCAAAAACGATGTGCCGCCTGTAAAGCCTCGCAGTGAGATGTGCCCAAGTGCAAAAAAGAATGGACTGCTTCTTGCTGGCACTCCACCACGATCCAGCGCTAGGACATCCGCAGCTTGTGCCTTGCCATCAACCCACAGTTTACAGGTAGCTGCGGTGGTCCTCTCTATACTCCCTCGGCTCAAAGTTTGTCCCAGTGGCGCCCTTCACTATCAAATGGAAACTAACTGNATACTCCCTCGGCTCAAAGTTTGTCCCAGTGGCGCCCTTCACTATCAAATGGAAACTAACTGCTGCCGAAATCACGGACGCCGGATTACCAACATAAACGTTATAGGACAATCTATCCCTAACCACCCTGCACAGCTGCAAATTACCCTGTGCAGTGTGGTACACTTCACAAGGCTCATGAAACTGTACTGCTGGGAGTCCACTTGACTACTACCAGCTGAAGACAACTCCACAACTCATGATCAATGACTGACGATGACTGCTTCTGCCCTCTGTCTTTTATACTCTCGCAGGCCGCACAACGGAGTGATACAAATTGGATGCGGTTGAATACGTACGCCAGCAGATGGGCTGTCATTATTGAAGTGCCCCAATGCTACAGGCATGCATGTGTGCTCAGCTCACATCTCCACTGCACAAAGTGCATCACTGAAAGCTGGGGTATCCAATCCCCCTGACTGACTGAGCCATGCTGTAGGGAGATAGCATTACCATAATGTAGTTGCCTCGCAACACAGCGTACAGGCGGCGAAGTCGCCCACACCAATACTTACGTAACAAACTGGCTAGACCCATCACACAACACCTGCTTAAATAGATACTCCACGAATCAATGTAAACCACATCATAAAAGTATACGAAACCATTTCTATTCCTACCCCATGCAAGAATTGATATGTGTATTTGACATATCATACAATGGCAAAGAAATTTCCACAAAATCAGAATCAATAATTACTAACAGATCTAGTGTATGTATCTTTAATAACAGTACAAAATTAGAATTTGTTGCATGTTATCGGACAACTTGCATAAAAAATGCTCTAGCGAAAAAACCATACAGTATTCCATCGCATAATGTTTGTAAATTTTATACTAAATGTTTTTTTTTTGTAAATTTTGGGATGCCACTATTATGTAAATCACTGGTCAGATACCTGAAAAATAACATCAACAGTGCCTCTTTTCATAGTAACAAAATTTGATTACGTTCCCAGTCGGCACTTGAAATCCACTCCCTGTAAATAGTGCAGATTTCCCTTAACCTGTTTGTTCATACAAACGTCCACTGTGCTTTCCTCTTTTTAAATTTAGTCATTGCTTGGCCCAGCGCAACCTTGCTTCCTCCCATTACACACTTTACGAAAGGGGGAAGAAGTAGTTTGTTCTCACCTTCAGCTATCTTTGCCATGCTCCGCTGTTGCTTGTCAAGATCAGGTGCTAAATTGCTTCCTCCCTTTACATGCCTAACGGGATCGAACCTAGCAACTTTGCAGTGTTCTCTCTCTCTCTCACTGATCACGTCTGGCGTAAGGGGAAGTTACTGGCAAGCAACCAGCACCGTGTCATTGCACCTTCCGTCTCTCAGCCATCTGGTGAGATGTGGATAGCCCTAATTAAGGGTCAAATTTGCCCCCTTTGTGACGGAGTTTGAAAAAAAAAAAAACACTTTGGTTGTCCCCTGGTACCTTCAGCTGCAACTTACCTTGGCCCAAACCGCTTTGATTAGTCATGCTCTGTGAAGGGGAGGCTGATGGGATTGCCCTCCCCAGGAGTTTGCTTGTGGAGGCGCATTTGGAGAACAGTGCAGTTTCTAAATGTTCTGGCTGGACTGCAGTACCGAAAAGAGCAACTTTAGTCTCTAAAATCTTTTGAGATATGCAGCACTTGAAAATTATACTGCGAATATTACATGTTGGTGACCATTATGCAATGAAATACAGTAGGTTCTTACCTTCACTATGCTAAATACTAGGCTCCCTGTCTCATGTTGTGATGTAAGCTATCAGCTTTAAGTGGCTCGTATAAAGAAGTAAATAATATGTTTAAATATCACATAGTTTGTATAGGCCTATGCATGTTTATATCTGTGGCTCACTCACAGTTCTGGTAATGGCACTCTGTCCAAGGGAGGAGCATTTGGATCAAACTTGGTTTTCTTTGAGAATAATGGATCTTTCCTCTGTTTTTTCTTTTTGGGTTTGTCTCCACCATCTGCTTCACCTTCGTCTTCTTCCTCCACTTGGATGTGCTGAATATCTGGTTCCTTCAGTAGTCCATAGTACACCTTTGTCTTGTTTTCTGGGTAATATTATGAAACAAAGACAATTATGTACCCTAGCACAATCTGTGTGTGTTATTTTCTGACACTTAACAAGTCTAATTTGCAAGCTTAGACAAAAATCAAACATTAATTTTTGTACAGGTCCTACAAACAGTCCATTGATTATTAAATGGTACTACCAAATTAAAGTAGAGTATTTAATAGAATGAATGAAAAGAATTTTGCATGACCCATCATAACAGAACTCATATATTACTCACTTTTCAGAACATTAAACATCCAAAATTATAATTTATAAACATTAACATGGACAATCTATTCCTACATAAAAAAAAGGACAACCGAGGAAAACTTTCTAAGGATTTTGACAGATAAGCCTTCAGTGATGAACGGTTTGGGGAGGTTGTCGATATAATTTGAAGTACATAAAAACTACTAAATTAATTCACAAATTAACTCAAAGATATGACAAAATGGTATGAGAGTAAGCACTGCAAAACAACAGCAGAAAGTATCATGAATGATAACTGCAAATAAAGCTAAGTAATTTTCAAAGCTGTTCAAGGACTGCCATTGCTGCCAGTCTTCCTATCCAAAATCTTCAAGGAGCATCTAAATAAAATAACAAAAATTAATAGTTTCTAGCAAATTAATTTGATGTGGGAGTACTACAAACCATTAAGTAATTATGTCACATACAACAATTCAAATCACTTACTATCCAAAATTCATAGTACAGAAGACCAACACCTAAACTACATGAAAACTTGGGAATAGAACATTTCATGATTGCAAAGCATTCACAAATTTATGTAGAATTGTAAGTAAATAATAAGAATAATAATAATAATAATAAAAAAAAGCATTTGTGTAGAAAACATTTTTTTGTGGAATTATAGCAAAAAAAGTATTCCTGCATAATTTTTTTTTTGCAGGAGA
Organism: Clitarchus hookeri; assembly: GCA_002778355.1. Classification (NCBI taxonomy): domain Eukaryota; kingdom Metazoa; phylum Arthropoda; class Insecta; order Phasmatodea; family Phasmatidae; genus Clitarchus; species Clitarchus hookeri. The sequence continues at coordinate 178,985 of NQII01004411.1, forward strand.
CAAAAATTTAAGGTACATTGTAACAAATGTAATCTTTTTATGAATTTGCAATATAATTGCTATTTTACGTTCAGCATATAGTTTTGGTTACTTTTCACATAATATTACCTTTACCAGAATATAGTACAACCACAGAAGAAAGATTACTAAGAAATACAAAGACCACAGAAGCAAGATTACTCATTAAGAAAACAAAATTCTGACACCCCACNAAGAAAGATTACTAAGAAATACAAAGACCACAGAAGCAAGATTACTCATTAAGAAAACAAAATTCTGACACCCCACCAAATGGGTGTTATTTGAGTTGGGTGGCGTCGGAGTCTTTCCGGAGGACAGATAGGAAGCAGGTGTTGTCTACTTGACGGGGTTATTGCTGGGAGTGGTACTGTTTTTCAGCAAGTTAATTATGGCATGCTAGGCACGAGGAGGAGCGTTAGTGGGTGCTGGTCTAGTCTGCAATCGGGAAGGCAACTCGAAACATCCAACCAACTTATCTGCAGCTGCGGGTCGGTTAGGAGATGCTGGTTTCTTTGGAGCAGATTGTAATGCAATATTACAAAACATTACAAAAGTCCTGATTCAAGCCGTACGTGAAACTAGGTTGGACATAATTTAAGAAAACTTGGGGAAGGCATATTATTTTGGCCTTAAAATGGACGAAACTACAAATTGTTCCAGGAATGGAACATGTAAGGTATTGTGACAATGACCTGTATTATCATGAAACTTTTATTAGTGTTCAGGTAGTAATTAGTACGACGTATAGTCCACCCTGTTCATATTGATAACTAAATCAAAATTAAAGTTTTTGTGTGCAAAAATTTTAACTGATGATCCACAGTGTTCATATTGTGTGAGTTAATCATTAACACTAGTGAAGCAATGGACGTGTAACTGTGCTAGTTTTGTTTTCAAAACAGCTGATGATGTATTGGAGCTAATAAAAAAAAAAATCTTACCCAACAACACCCATTGAACCTGGTACGATGTTTCTTCTGAAGGATGGCAGGCTGAGCTCACTTCATTGGTGGCTTGAATGTGTTGTGGAAGTGTTTCTCGGGAAAGATGGATGTGTGCGAGTGGTGACTGTCCATACACCTGCAACTCTATTGAAGTGACCCGTTGTCAAGATCTGCCCACTACCTGGTAGTGCCTAAACCATGCTACAGTTGCGCTTGTCTATGGAACATCCTTTCTCAAATACATATACATTTGATGTGGGCAGGATGTTCGTGTTTGGTGTTTCAGATACCCTTTTTTTGTTTGTTCCTGACGTGCGTGAAGTGTAATAATCCGTCACGGTGGCATTCAGCAAGTGCGCTCGTGTTCAGTTTGTTTTTTTTTCATACACGTAGACATATTGCAAAACAAATTCTTCCATCAAATGACGTCACTACTTACGTTACCGCTGGCATTTTCAATCATTGCCAAACTCCAGAGGACTCGCACAGAATCGTTGCAAATGAAAAACTGATTATGCATAGTTATTATTGCAAGGTAAATACATACTACATAAACAATATTCAATAATGATACATATAACCAAAATTTTTTCTCGCACAGTATTAACTTAACTTAGTATGCATAACACTGTCAATCACAAATTAAAATGTGAAAATACTGTACATGTAATTTTTTGCACAGCTTCCAAACTGAAGGAACAGAGTAAACTTTTATTGCTAAATATTTGTTTGTGTAACTCTCCTCGCAGTCCCTGCATGTAATGAAGATATTGAAATTATTAACAATGTCTTTGGTAATTGTTTTAATTGTGCCCAAATCATAAATAACATTTAATAAGTATAAATATGGCCACTGTGATAACAGGGATACATTATGCAAGATTAAAAGAATGAAACACTGAGCACTCTAATTATCTTACTTACAGCACAAATGTGTGCATTTGATGGCTCCATTGGATAACTATAGGCTGAACACGAACATCATTAATGTATCCTAAGTTGCTGGTGAAGAATTTCCTCCATTTCATTGTGAGGTGCTGGATGACAGCCTGGTGGCTGGATGGAAGAACAAACACGACTGCTCGGGTTGATACCTGCTAGGTGGGTCAGGTCGAAAGGTTGAGGGTGGATGGTTCCACTATGGCTACTCCTGCTACCCTCCACCCTCCAGGCAACTTAATCAGGTGTGGCCTCAGCCCGACAACTGAGGGGGACGATGCAGGCAGAGTAAATGAATATTACCTAGTGCTGACAGCCTAGAGGGGATTCTATGTATTGTTAGACATGCGCTGCTTGCAAAGCGGTGCTCACCAAGAGAAACACAATACTGTGTGACCAAAAAAACTTATTTTATAATGGATTTCCCCTCAACATTTTGGCATTTTAACCAGATGTTTTCACGGTTCCTTAAAAACGTGTTGTAAAAGTGAGGTGGTCATATTAAAAAGAGATTGTAACAGCGAGATTCTGCTGCATAGCAATAGCATCAAAATGGAATGGTAAGTGACAAATAACAGACAGAACCTTGTCTTGTGGCTTCCCCCACCATGGAGCCAGATGTTGCCTCTATCTGTTGCTTGTTGCGAACAACTCCTTCATACATGTCAAAGTACAGCCGCTCATGAACAATGTTCAACAACACGCTCTGCTTCTTCTCCTGCAGATGTCGTTTCAGGATCGACAACGTGTCGCGCGACATGCGAATAATGAATTCATTTGACCTGTAACAAATATAGACAGGTAGCATGCTTTATAAATGGATCACACCCATACAAAACACGGCACAGCTACAACTGTAAAACAGCTCAGCAATAACAGTAAAGACAGAGCTTATAATGTGACAGCACAAACAATCATTATACCTGAATGTTTCAGACAGCTCATTGCCTTTCATGTGGTTCTTCTTTGTGATGTGCGACAGCTTCACGACGTCTTCCTGGTAATAGTCATCCTGATCACTGCCAAAACGTTCCATGAACTTGATGGCTTGTTCTTCGTGNTGTCGCGCGACATGCGAATGGTGAATTCATTTGACCTGTAAGAAATACATATCTTGTACTGTGACAGCACTGTCACACTAGATGACACTAGTTCAACCAGAAAACTAATATACCTGAATGTTTCAGACAGCTCATTGCCTTTCATGTGGTTCTTCTTTGTGATGTGCGACAGCCTCACGACGTCTTCCTGGTAATAGTCATCCTGATCACTGCCAAAACGTTCCATGAACTTGATGGCTTGTTCTTCGTGCCCATTGTACACGAGCTGCAGATACATGTGTACGAACACTGGATACAGGATCATCCCCAGCTCGTGCTGCAATTAATAATTACGAACATGGTACACAGTTCTGCAGAGCGCTGACACCCATAATCATGCAGATACAAAAAATGCATTATATAAGTTTTTAACCAGAAACATAATTAAAACAGTGTCATTACAAATGAAAACACTCAACAAAATATATTTCTTAGTTTTTAGAATGTTATAGGCCCTGTGAACTTAAAATGAAAGTACTACTTAAAGAAGAGAACTTATAGAAAAAAAAAAAAAAGGAGCAGCGAATGCTGCACTGCTATAAACCTTCTCGTTCTCTCGCTATGCCTCGGGAACAGTATGGTAGCAAGGAGCTGTGACGTCACACAACCCAACGTGGCCGGCAGCGCCCGCGTTGCGCCAGTATAACCAGTACATGTGGGCGTGCGGCTTGTTTGTTTGTAGTATTACGCTTGCTATTCAGTGAAAAATGCCTAGATGTCGTGTTGTTGGGTGTTTAAAGACTACAAATTTAGACCTAGGTATACGTGTTCATGGGTTTCCAAATCGTGAACGATCACCAGCTTGATTTAAAGCATGGCTGAACAGAATAAATCGCTGTGATTTTGAACCAACTCGGAATTCCGTAGTTTGTTCAGAACACTTCCTTATAGAAGAATTTGAAAACTCTTCCAGACTCAAAAGGAACTATTAGGCATTAAAAAAGTACACATGTTTTGAAAAAATATGCAGTTACTTCTTTAAAATTGATGCCAATTGCAAGTAATTGTCTTCCGGGAAAGCAGCGAAACAATAGTGCTTACACGTGGAGGAAGATAGTCGGAGAAGCATTTGAAGAGTTGTTGAACAAACACATCAAGTGAAATTTGCGAAGCAGTGTTCGAAGAGGCAGGAACCAGCAAGATTTATGTACAAAAAAAACAGCTGATAGTGTCGAGTCACACAAACCTACCGATTATAGTGACTTAGGTGTACAGTGTAAGCTGGGAAGGAACATTTTACGGAATATTTGCCAAGAGTTGCCATGAGGAGACTACTGAAAGTGAGGAAGAAAATGATATGGACGTGTCCTTTTGTGAATCACTCGGTGACAGTAGTCGAGAATCTACTGATTCCTAGCAAGAAACTACTATTTCTACACATAATTCAAAAATAAACAAGTGCGCAATATTATTTTCACTATTTATATTTTTTTGTAAATGTGGCAAGACTAACTACTGTGTAGCCGAGTCTAAATGTGCTCCTTTGTCTGTGAAAACTGAAAGCATTGTTGGCCACACATTTATCTAGTGATTGCACGAAAACATTAAAAAACAATCTTCCCTTTCTGTGAAATTAGCAACAGCACTTTACAAAAATGGTTTAAACTTTAGTGTTTTCGCTTCATTTGCCGAAACCTTGAATTTATATTTCATGTCTTCTTCTACATTGTATAAAATTATATGCAAATGTGCGACACCTGCAATAAAGTTCATTTGGTTACAGCAATGCAATGCGATATTCAATGCAAAAAAAAATTTCAAGGTTTGGTTAGCAGGGGATGTCCAGTTTGACAGTCCAGGATTTTCAGCCAAGTACATCACATAGAGTAAACTGTTATGGACGTTTTCACCAAACAAAATACAGACGTCACTGTACTGCAAAAGGGACCGGTTACTGGAGATTTGGAAAAAGCGGCATGTGAAAAAATATTATCTTGAAAACTCTGCAGAAATAGAACTTTTTCTTTCCAATTGCCAACGAGGAGTTCGTAAACTACTTGGTACAATATTTCCACAAATAACACACGAGTATGATGTTTGGCATCTGTCTAAGTCTCTAGCTAAAGAGCTAAAAGAAATAGGGGAAAAATCGCCATTACTACAAAGCTGGAAAGATGGTATTATAAACCACCTGTGGTGGTCCTGTCAAACTTGCAGTGGAGACAAAACTGCACTAATTGAAAGATTTCAGTCGGTTATGTTTTATATTTAGTTGGAGTGACAATGAAAAATTTCCCCAGTGCGAGCATACTGAAATACTGAAATCGCCGAAGAGAATAACAGTGAGTGGATGAAGCAAGAATCACAAGTTCCAGGTATTATCATCTGTAATAAAAGACAAATATTTTATTGAGGACTTGAACCAAGCCAAAAATTATTTTAAACAGGGTGAAAGGGTGAAAATAAAAAACATCCATGGCGAAATTACATTTTAAACAGAACATTTGATTATGTGAATGGGCTGAGCATCGAACTGGAGGAAGATCCTTACCTGGTCAGGGATGTTACACATCCCGAGTCGCTGAAAGAAGTGAAACATGACTCTTTTTCAAGCTTCATTAAACTTTAAAGGTAAAAATAAAAATATTGTCCACTAGTCACAAATATTTGCACTCGTCTCCCACCAAGGCGAACCTGGTTCAATCCCCGGCTGGTTCACTCCGGATTTTCGCAAGTGGGAATCGTGCCGGACAATGCCGCTGGTTGGCTGGTTTTCTCGGGAATCTCCTGTTTCCCCCGCCCCTTCACTCTGGTGCTGCTCCATACTCCCCTCAATCACCCTCATCGACTCTCAAGACCTCGTTGTTAAGAGCCGCTAAAATCTCTTTACTCACTCACAAATATTTGCAATGTAATTAACTGTTTAAAGTGTTTTAAGCGTATTTAATGTAATTAGTTTTTAGTACCATAAACTTAATACCAATTTAAATATTTATTTTGCAGTATTTTAAACATATCCCTTATATGCTGAAATGAGTTGGACATAAAACTGACTAAACGAAGAATGACAACATATGAAGATTAATCAAAATAGGAAAGTTCTTTGCACGGAGCAGTTTCAAAGCTTTTACACTCATTGTTATCTCGGGGTATTCATTACGAATTATTTATATTACGCACGAAGGTAAGACTTTCCTGTTTCCTCTTCCTAGAGGTTTCCTAGAATTAATCTAGTAAACAAACTGTCTGTAGACTACATAACGTAAGTTGCTATTATTTAACTCCCGTAATTATTCCTGCTCAAAATCTGACTGTGCTCTCACTATCATTACATGACTAGCAGTGTTTAATGTGTGTGTGTGTTTAAAACTACAGCCGCGAAGGCGTAGGTATATGTAATACATTCAATACTTCCCTTCGCATCACTCATTACAGCACTTTCACAGCAGCAGAAACACTTTTGATGAGACGCCGAAGGAACACATTCACCGCAAACACCAAACACACCAGCCCGTGTTGTGTTGCCTGTCTGTAATCTCGCTATTTTCTTCTCGATTGTTTACATCATCACATCTCCTGGGTTCAAACTGATATGGCCTCACCCCAGCCGTAATTTGCGTAACGACTTACAACACGAGTGGGTACCTTACCAAGTAAACCGTATTACTGAGCAAAGGAGAAAAGACTGTCAAGTGTTACACGTAGCATGCACACCGGCTGCGTGGTTGGGCGGAGTGACGTCATCACTGATAACCCCTGCAGTTTCAACTGCCTGATGCGAGCATTCTATTTCATCGTACAAAACTGCGGTTTTTACTTAAATTATTTTTTTGTCTCCGCTGTTTCAATCTGCTCTTATCTGAAAATGTATTTTTTAAGTTCACAGGGCCATTAAGTTACACAGTGTACTGACAGGTAAGTTTTAGCTGACTTATCACCTTTTGATGTGCATGTGAGGGGCAGGGATTTGAACCCAGATGAATTGGAGAGGTTTAGACATGGAAATTACAAGATTAAGGTGATGCAGGAAAGGAAATTTCCTACTGGCTTTGCACCTTAAGCTGCCATTACTATCCAACACCCTTCATTAGGTACGTAACAAGGTTCAATAAGTAGTCATCGACAGCCTGATTTTTAGCTGTGTGTANGAAGGCCGTTTTCTGACAGGTCTGCGAAAGTAGCGCCACTGTTTACGTCTGACTACATGTGACTACGTATCCTTCCGCCATCAGCTGGTCCGTCAAGTCGGGGCTGTATTTTTTATCAACACGCTGTCAGCTAATCCACTTCTCATTGTACTGTAATGCTATACAAATTTTAAGACTGAAATCTGTTAAAAAAAATAAGTAGGTTATAAAAGTAAAAATATCAAATGTTGCAAATAATTAAATATTTGCTAACTCTTTTTTAATTTGTCTGAGATAGTGAATTTGGGTTAACATTTGCGAGGCGGTCTGTTGTATCTATTATCACACTTTGGACGTTATAGCTAATATATTTGAGTTGGAAATGTGACGTGAATAACGTTAGAATTGCTTAAAAACTATTCACGCATGTCTCACTTCCTACGGAAACAAGGAGATGGGTTTCGAGAAAACAATACAGCATATAATTTACGTAGATGAACTATTACCGACCGAATATAAATTACTTGTACTCCAAATCATTGTACATGAAATATATGTTACTTTAAAAATTATACAGAGCTCGCGGGAAAATAAAACCATTTGTATATGCGCGTAAATACGCTATTCTAAACAACAAAACTATAATATGTTTCTGGGTGTAGTTCGGGATATGGATAACAGATAGCGTGGATGGGCGCGTTGTAACTGATGGCGCTCCTTTCCATCTCAAGATGGCAGCACATGGATGGAGAGTCTGTAAACTTGAAAAAGGTTTCGATTTTTTCCTTACATTTGGATAAGGATCGTTTTATTGTGCATCTCATTTTGAACACCTATACATTACTATTTTATCATGAAGTTTTGTTTCTAAAACTAAAAACTGCTGTTTTATTACCACGTAAAATAAAATGTATTAATTAATCTACGAACTCTTTCTTATCCGCATATTTTCTGCTTGTCTGATGTGCGCCGGCACTGCTCTCAGAATAGCCAACGTAATATTAATTTCTGTTCGTTCGTGCATCAGCTGATATAGGATTTTGTAAATGGCGCGTTGTTTGTTTTCAATACGTTACGTTGCCACTCACTGACTGTCAGAATGTGGCCTTCTTATATGAAATGAACCATACACTCATCTGAAGATAGGCACTCAGTGGAGGTGCCAAAAAATTAAAGTGTCCCTAACCTACTCTGATAGGATCAATACAAAATGAAAAACACATCCTTTGTTGTGGACTAGTGCTAAGTTCAGAGAAGAAAGCATTTAAAATCGCATTAGGAACCGGAGGAAATTTAGGATCAGTGGGAAAAATGTGTACAGCTGTCCCTCTCAACCAAGGCTGCAATCAGTATCAACACTGTGTATGATGCCTGGGGTCAGAACACTGGACTTAGTCTCTAGTAAGCCCTCAGGCTTTATTCACTGAATGTTTCGGACGCCAGGAGAGACAAGCTGCAGCCAGCCTTCCCCTGGGTTCATTTCAAAAGTATGTCACGCATTACCGAGGCATAGCTGTACACGACCACATACCAGACGAGCCTCTGGGATAAGGAAGCAGGCTATAACCCAGAGCATGTGGAACAACACCTGTTCTGTCTGTGTACTGGTAGACTGTAGCGACTTGCACGGTACGATAACTTACTTCCACTTGTCCTGATTTTACAACAAACTCATGTGTTACACCACACAAAGTACTGTTTTTTTTTTTCTCTGTAACATAGGACAACACACACTTTGCATTAAATTTATGTAACCTAAAATTCTAAGATTCAAACAACTCGTCCATCCCATAGGAAAATATGTATGAATAACATTTATATATTGCACATTACAAGTGCATAGTTAAAAACTATTGTGTGTACTGATGAGTGAACTTTTGATGACAACAAAGATGAAAATTTTCTTTAGAAGAACATGACATTAGGTATTGCAAACATGTAATGTATTGATTCCCCATCAGAATGATAACTCACTGTATGCATTTCAATGAAATTATGCACAATTTTGAAGAAGGATCATGCAGCAAAAATTACTAAACAAAAAATAGGTCTCTTTACTTCTTTGAGCATGTTTGTAAGCATCTGGGGTGTAGATGTAAACTAAACTCCATTTGGACCAGTCATTTAACTGCAAATAATATGAAATTACATACAACATAAAAGCATCTGGACAATCAACTCACAATACATGGTAAAATACAAGCTAAAAAGGATTTTAAAAAAGCTGAACAACATGTATAGATTTAAAAGAAACCACATATATCTTATATTAGCTTGTTAATAGTACCTTATATATGTCGAGACCTCCTTCAACAAATTTCTTAAGTTCAACGTATGCACTTTCATAAACTCGTGGATCTCCCTCACTCTTATACACAGACAGCATGTTGCTGACATCCGAGTCACTTTGCCCCATGTCACTTGAAGTGTCCACATCTTGGATGTTGGCCTCCTTTTTAAGCAGTTCCTCTGTGTCCTGTGAACCACACAACTCAGGTGTCACTTCACTGCATAAATAGTCAGATACAAGATCAAGTGTTTAATATGAACACGAAGGAGAAAGGCATTTCAGGTTAAAAACATTCACTCTCTTAAGGCATATTCATTACTAATTACTCTGGCAAGCAGAACAAATTCAAACTAGATGGATATTTCCAAATCATGATGCTACCCCTCTATAGAAATAATATACTTTGTACAGACTGTAAACATTGTGTGTGTGTAATGACATGAAACGGGCATGGTGTGTGAATTTGATGCTGAATCTGCAGCACTCCTAGCAGCTGTTCGGCAACTTCAGGAGTGGATCAGACAGTCTAAATGTAGTGATCGGACATGCAACCGATATATCAGTGCATCTAAGGTAAATGTTAGTTTCATTAACAAAACATTTGGTCCACCGGGCCAGATAGACCGCAAGAGAAGCCCACCTTGGTGCATTCATGTGTGTTTGTCCTGAATTCTATATCTTGTTTGTTCATTGTTTTATGATTATGTGTACATTCTGACAATAGTCAGGCCCTCTCCCCTGTGTGTCATCTGTATTTTGTACAAGTTTTCTTGTGATACTGAACAGTACTGTGTTTTACGAAGCAACAAATAATTATTGCTGTGTAAGGTGAGTGACTTTGAGGTTATTATTTTGCATTACGGTGAACGCACTTTCTTTGTTTTACGCGGTAGTCTTAATTTGGCGTCAGCCAACCAAAGCGGTTTTTGTTCACTTGCTGCGTATTGATCATGTAGGTCAATACAAACAGAATTTATAGCAGGCCACATCGACTGCCGAGAAAACTTGTTTGTTTACTATTGGGCACTCAAGCAAACAAGATATGGTGGACACATCTGCCATGCTTACGCTACATCTCAAACATGCAGAAAATTGTTTGCAGCACGCAGTGGACATGGCAAAACGGGTTGTAATAGACACTACAAAGTGGCCGCTGTTTGTTTCCATGTGTCAACAATGAGTCAAGTTCATGCAATCTATGAGGATGATCATCTTAAGTACGAAGTGGCACTTAAGGGAAAACCAACATTTGATCCTGCGAAAAACATAGTGCACCTTTGATGATGCATATTTTAAAATTTTTGCAATTTACTGCACACTGGAGCTCAAGATCCCAAGGCTTAAACTTCACAGGATAACTCAACAGGAGCATCATCTATTGCACCCCGTCTACCCACCATCAAACTTCCACAGCTCAGTTGCAACCCTATCGACAGGATCATTTCTCCAATTTGTTTGCTCTGGTCAGTGATAACCCAAACCTCACTAATGTAGAACGTCTATCCTAACTGAAGGCCTCATTGTCTTTTGAGGCATTGTCCATTATTCAAGAACTACCCCTCTCTGACCAAAACTACAGTGTAGTTTTTGACCAGTTTTGACCAAAACTACACTGTAGTTTTGGGAATTGCTAAGTAAAAAATACAACAGTAAGATGATTTACCAGTTTTTGGCTTTCTTCTTGGATGGCTATCATCAGTATTGGCAATTGTATCAGCGAAGGTTATCACGAAAGTAAGGTCGGTGTCAATAAAACCTTTAGGCCGTTTAAATCANTATTGGCAATTGTATCAGCGAAGGTTATCACGAAAGTAAGGTCGGTGTCAATAAAACCTTTAGGCCGTTTAAATCACCCTCCATTTGTTGGCAGTACGGTCACCGATAGTATTGTAAGTTGCTTCATCTGAAAGAAGGATCATGAGTTATCCAATTGCCCCAAATTCTGTACCTCCCCATGAGTGCTATTAAGCAGTGAAAGTAAGGCAGCTGTTTGAATTCTTTACGCAATTCACATCAATCCAAGCAGTGCCCCTCTAAAGAATATTGCCACACATGTGATGCACGGCATCAGACACTACTTCACTTTTCCAGTGACACACCAATGGCAAGCAATGACCAGCCATGTACAGATGAAGTACCCCTAGCCTCATCACTGTTGCACACCTGTGTGTCTTCTGCTAAGGTTAGTAATCCTTCTACAGTGCTCTAGTTAACAGATTAGTTGGTATCCCCAGTGAAGATGCTGGCTGCCATGCTGTCAGGGCTCTTCTAGACTCTGCCAGTTAATCCAGTATTATGACAATGAACTGTGTGAGGAGACTGGGTCTGGTTCGTAATAGTACATCACTACTTGTGANAGTTAATCCAGTATTATGACAATGAACTGTGTGAGGAGACTGGGTCTGGTTCGTAATAGTACATCACTACTTGTGAACGGACTCTCAATCATCTGTCCATGTTGCTGAAGGTGTTGCTGATTGTCTTGTAACTCCTGTGGGTAAGGATTACCCCCATCTATCATTAAAGGCATTTATCCTTCCCAAGATAACAAATCCTCTTTCCACTGCTCCCCTCGATAGCCAAATGTTGAATCAGACTACACATTTGCAGCTGGCTGATCCAAACTTCTCCACTGCAGGCCCAATGGATATATTGATTGGCGTGAATCTGTTTCAAGGCCACAGTGTGGCATTACACTGATCCAGACAGCAACTCACCTGTTGCTATTGATGTAGTATTTGGCTGGGTTGTCATGGGACTTGACTTTTCAGACAGCTCTCAAAGAGGCTATGCTGCAGCTGCCTACATACGTATCACCTTTGTCTGTTAAGAATGTCTCCTTACTTCAGTTGGAACTATGCAGTGCTCTGCTGTTAACCTGTGTGATGCACCAGGTATGCAAAAGTTATCACTTAAAGATTAAAATCACTAAACGTCTTCCCTGGACAGGCTTAGTAGTCGTATTACACTGAATTCGCTCCACACCCTCATACCTAGAAGAAATTGATGGCCAATTGGGTTAGTCAAATCAAGGAGCTTGTGGCGGTGGAATGTTGGCATCACATGTCTTCTGACGACAATCTTTCAGACTGTGCTTCATGCAATTTGTTTTCCAGTGAGATTATTGATCATGCTCTGTGGTGGATGGTCAGGCATACTGTGGTTGCGTGAGTCACCAGAGTTTTGGCCACAAGTCCCAGCAAGTACAGATGATGATGCAGCGTTGGTTGAGCAATGCAACTTCAGTTTGGCTGCATTCACTATCCTAGCAGATGTTTCAGTGCTGCAAAAGTTCTCCTCGCTCATGAAGATCCAGTGCATCCTTGCCTAATGCATCTTGTCCATACAGCGATTGTGCACAAAGAAGCCTAGCCCAACAGTCGGTGAGCTGCATACGTACTGCCTTGATGTGCTGGGTCATGATAGTGCAAGCAGAGTCATTTTCTTAAGACCTTCACAAGCTGAGGTCCACCCAGTTATTCAAGCTTGCCTCTATTCTTGACCCAAAAGGTGTTCTTCGGGTGGACGGCCGTCTGCGACTGCCAAATCTGCCACTGGTCAGCGCAAAGATATGGGTTTTCCGGGAAATTTTGGACTGGAAAATTTTCCTAAAAATGGATTGGGGGTTTGGTGCAACAAGTGTAGTTACACATATTTCATAAACAAATCCGAAATTCCATTTTCTATATGTAATGTAAATTTTTCAACTAAGCAAATTATAAATTAATCATGGTTTATGAGGTTTAATTAAACACACAAAACATAAAAAATAAAATGAGAATGGTAAATTTTAAATAATAATATTATATTTCCTGAAAGGCAATGTGTTTGAAAAGTCACTACAATACACATACTGAAAAATATTTCCTAGAATCTAAACAATACCTTTATAAGGCCTGGTAGGCAATAGTCAAAAATTTTCCTAGACTAAACTACACACTTGAATTAATAATTTTTAGCAAATGAAATGTAGTTAGTCTTCACGCTCGCTGTCGGTTATGTCCATGTCGATAGAACTGCTGCTGCTCGTATCACAAGATTCCGGTTTACTTGGATTTGATGGATTGTCTTGCAGTGACAACAAAATGTGATTCTGAGAAACAGAAACTACCTTGGCAGTGCGCTCGCTTGTTAACCTGTTCACATGAGGCAGCTGTTGGTGGAATACTAAGAATCCTTCTAGCAACTTTAGACAACTGTAGAGTTGTGCAATATCCCTTCCACCATGTAAGTGGAGAGAGATTCTCTGCTGCTTGACAAATGATGTCTAGACTCCACAAAGTATGGTTGGCACGGTATTCTGCCTAGTCTGTCATCACAGTTTGGGATGTTTTTGCAACGTCCATGAGTGTATCAGGTGCAGTAAGTAATTCATCTTCTAACAATTTAGAGGCACAAAATAGTATTAAAAAGTGCATAGTACACGAATAAATGCAGTAGTGGTCAGACACACCAAAGGCAACAGCTTAGGTGTTGTTTATGTAATGGCTGGAGTCTTAGATTTTAGATTCTTGGTTCTACGATTCTTTAAGAATTAAGGGTACCGTGGGATTACAATTTTATATTCCTAAATTCAATTTAAAAACAAAGTAAATATTATTTATCGTCTGATTAAAATTTTGAGCATAATTGAACACTCAGTTTCTGAGAATTTATTAAAATAATATTTCTGAAAAATCTTTTACTTCCTACTGTAAAAATCCTGTATTTGAATTTTAAAAATAAATGTACTTAGATCCCTGATGTAAATTACTTCTCCCAGAAATAGTTGCTCCAACAGTTTTTTGTACTAGCTTCTGGTACAATGATTGTATCCTCTCTTGGCAATTTGATATGTTGTAATATGTCGTCATTTTTGTTGCATTAATTGCGTAAGTTGGTCAGCAATATTAAAATTTTCCTGTTATTTTCTTTGTGTTTCCCTCACAGACTTCAATATAATGGTGCCACACACTAGTTTTTTTCACATCAGGCATTACTTACAATTGCACTTTTTTACTTAACCAGATAAACGTGATGTGTACTTCGAAACTTGGGGCTCACTCACAGCAACGTTTGAGCTGTAACTAACTCACAAATACACAGCATACCTGTTTACATAGTCAAATGAATCCCCTTCACAGGAGAAATTCCTTTATCAATTTCTCATTGGTTAGCAATGTGAACCCCCTATTATTTGGAGGCACTGAGGCAGGGATATCGTCTTATCATTTTCTCACTGGCCTCTTTTCCAAGGTGAACCCCAGCAGCCTCGCTTGTTGTGAAGACAGGAAATTCCCCTTGAATTTGTATTTTCATTAAATTTCCCCTTTTTTAGTTGAAGCGTTTGTTAACCAAATATTATAGCAAAGTGAATCCCTATATTCACTTGATCATCCCAAATAATTTTAATAAAATACTGTCATTTTCAAATTAGAAAATTTTACAGAAAAACATATCAGAACATTTTCCGATGCAGAAAATTTTCCAACCCACATCTCTGGGTCAGCGGCATCCTATTGTGCTAACAAAATATCATGCATCACCCATCTTAAGATTCATTTTTTTCACCCGCACCTAATGCATTACAGACCTACAACGCTCTGCTCAGTCCTCCACGAAGAGTTCTGGATTCTAGGGACTTTGATGTCATCCAAAAGCAAGTGCAACAGTGCATCATGTTTGAGAAGGAAACTAATTCTGAGGGCTTCGTACGACTGAAACAATGCCAGAGTATGTATTTTGTGTCCATTTCAGTTGTTCGAAGCACGCACATGTTGATTATTTTTAATATGTTATACGTATTTTAACACTACGGCCGCTTCAATATCAACTAGGTAAGCTATGCTGAATTCATTAAAACAACTTTAGTTGGCATAAAACGTTTCGTTCAGAAATGTAAACAAACTGTCAGAAACAGTCATCTCACAAACTCGTTCAATTTTTTAAAATATGTTGTACTTATTTTAAAGCTATGCCCCCAGTATATTCGTGTTCTACGTGATTAGTAGAGTCGAAATATACCACTTTTCAGAGGGTTTTTTTTTTTTTACAGAAAAGCCCCTAAACTTAATAATTACCTATTTCACAATTTACAAACGTGTATGTCCATAGTAAAATAATCAACACTGCATACTCCTCGAGATTTTAAAGGCAACTGTTAGAAATTGGTAATTGCATAAACATTTAGATGTTCAAATTATTAAGATTGTTATCAGTATTTTCTGCATTCAAGTCTGAAACACTACAAAAGGTTTAAGATATATACCCATAAAGTGCTTTATTGTAAAAAAAAATACCCAATTTATGTACTACAGCTCTTTCTACAATACAGTAAGCTAATGAGTAAAAAAAAAAATTAACAAAAACTCAGGAATTTCAGCCAAATAAAATCTAACTTGCATGATTATATTATGTATAAAAGTAGCTATTCTCCACAACCCAAAAGTAACTGAAAGGTTTCAATACCTTTAAATGGAACTTCTTCAGTACACCTAAAATGGCCAATGCTGTGACTTTGTCCATTTTGACCGGGCGAGGAAAATTTTCAGATGAACAAGCAGGAGCCTTCATGTTGTCTGCATCCGACATGGTTTCGTTTGTATTAATCTGTGGTTAAAATGGCTTGTTGAATTTAAGAGGCGAACTCCATCGATTAGCACGTACAATAAACCGACATGCAACAAATTGCCTGCCCATATATAACCGCGTGTGTCCCCACCACTTGCATGCAAAAACAAAACATTTACATTGCGGTGTTTATATACAGTAATCTAGGGAGGGGCGATAGATCTAAAATGATTATATCGACTTTTGTTGCTATATACCGATGCGTCCATCGATATATTTAGTTTTCAATAACGTGACTATCGATAAGTATTACAATTTTTTCAAACTTTACATATTAGATATTTGAAAAAACAGCATTGAAGTAAATTTGTTAGGTACCAGAAAAAAAATGTATTTTTTTTAGGGTGACCAGATATTTTAATACATGAAGTAGGACACTTTACATAAGAAAACAAAATTATTATAAAAGGGTTGTGGTTAACTTTCAAGCATAACAATAATGCAAATTCAAACTAATGCGATTGAATAATTGAAAAGAGTTTATCCGAAAAGTATCTGGATGTAAATTAAAATCATTATTATTTTATTGTTAGTTAACAGACACTAACATACATATTTAATTCTTCTATTTCTGTGAAATACATTTTTAATTTGAATGAATGGCACACAGCAAAATGTTATTTTATAAAAATATGTTAATAAAACTCACTGCATGTGTAAAAAACAGGACGTTTCACAACACACTTGGCTAAAGAAGGACATTTCATTCGCACTTCGCAGGGCAACGCCTTAGAAAAAAGGACTGTCCTGCGAAAAGCAGGACGTTTGGTCACCCTATTTATTTTTCTTGTGATTTAAGCTTGGTTCACAATTGAAAGCACAAAAGTAACCCCAAAGCATAGTTGAATGATAATTGTTATTATTATTATTGATCATGGACACCCCAGGTGAGTTTTCCCTGGGCGAGGAAGGCACCCGGGCACTTGAGGTGTTGTGGCAGTATTATGTACCCACATAGCACAGGATATCCACCGAATATCCTAATTATATCCACAATCTCTCAGAGTCATCTAAGTCCTACAGTGAAGCTCTAAAGTATATCCTTTGGATATCCAGTAGTAGATACGAGTTTGTACAACTTACAGGATATCCATTAGATATTACAAAACCACCAATGGCCATTACTTAAGGCGCCCGTCTACCTGGCGCTTGAACTGCGTTGCAGAGT